>SJYQ01003056.1:453154-474759 GCA_006410935.1 Redunca redunca | reverse complement strand
AAACAGGTTGAATAATATTCCATAAATCATATAAGGAGGAAATGGATGAATTGGAATTTGAAATCGGATGCTCTGATCTCAAACCTCATGTTGCTTTTGGTATAGTATTTTAATCCAGGTAACAAGGAGTTGATTTTTAAGTGATCTTACAATTTTGCTGAAGAGACAAGATATATTTATCAGAAAGTATGAAGAGAAAGATAAACAAGCAAGAAAAGTCAGAATTTATTGAATATTCACTGGAGGTTAAACATTGTGGTAATGAATTTTCTTGCATTGTCTGATTTGAACCTCACCTCTAAGGTAAGAACTATTTTCACCATTTTACATGTGAAAAAACTAAGGCTTGGAGAAGTCAAATAATAAATCAGTTAAAGAACTAAGATTCAGCCCCAGACAGTTGAACTACAGAATCATTATGGTGAATAATTATGATCCAAATACAATGAATCTTCTCCACTGAACAACTTGAAGTTCTGTTTGAACCATTGAATCTAACATATTTCTCAACGCTGGGAGTGGCGGAAAGAAGCTTCAAAGGCTGTTGATAATCAAGGAGGGACTTAAACTGGACTTTGATATTGAGTAGCAAAGTGGATGAAGTGAGAGTAAGAACAGAACTCTTGCCATTGCAAATGTGGATAAGAGCAAGAGAAAGGTAGAAACAAGAAAGAATAGGACACTTGAGGGAATAGTAAAGCAACTCCAACTGTTAGAAGCCTAAACCACAGCTTGAGTAAGTGTTTTGAGCCATGTTAGGAAGGGCGAGGAGTGTCTGGATGAAGAGTTTGGGCTATGCCATTAAAGAACTGAGAGCCACAGGAATAAGTGTGAAAGTCTGACAATGGTGTGCCATTGGGGAGGTATGTCTAGAAGGGAAGGATGTCTAGCTTAGTATAATTGGCACTGAACAGGAGCAGCTGTCAGGGGCTTCAGCTTAAAAGTTCATCTGTGGTTTTGCCTACAGAGTTAAGGAAAGAATCACTGCTGTCCATGGTTCTATTGTGGCTGCAGCCTGGGGCAAGACTGGAAAAAAATAAATGTCAGCCTGATTTCTTCAGTTGAGAAGCAAAAAAGAGAGCATAAACTCTGGTCTGCTTTAGCAGTGCGAGTTTTAGTATTCACATTTCAATAGTTCTCAAACCTGAATGCGTGTCAGAGTTACCTGGGGCACTTTTCAACAGCACAAATGCTCCAGATACACCCCCTAGAAACTCTCAGTTTTTTAGTGGGGAGCCAAAACAATGGAAATTTTGAAAGCTCCCAGATTATTCTAATGTATAGCAATGGATAGAGAAGCATAGCTGCAATGGAAGAAGTTAAAACTGATACAGTGTGTGTCTTAAGGTGTTAAAACAAAAACATCTTTCCAAATCTATTGTTTAAACCTGAGCATCCAGCTTCTTACAGTCAGAAAAAGATGATCAGTATTTTAGAGGACATCTTTGGATATGTTCTTTTACATTTCTGTGTAACTTTGCTGCAGAAGCCAAGAGAAGAAATGAAAAAACTTAATTGTCTGTGATTTTTCCTTTTGATTCTACTTCTCCTATGTCTCTCAAATATATGAATGCAGAGGCTGATCTTCCATGCAAACTTACCATTCAGACCTACTTTTCTGGCTCATCTTCTTACTGTTCCTCCACAAACATTCTGTACGCATTCAACATCTATTGTGTTCTCAGCAATTGGTGCTCAGTGCAAGTGAGACGCTTTCTTTCCTCAAGAAACCTTTGGCTGAATCACTGTTCAGGTGTCAGTCAAGGCAAGTCTTAACCTCTTTCACGGGTCTTTCCCTGGCAGACTTCACTCTTGAGAGTGTTTTAGCGCTCCTCCCTCAAATTGCAAGTCCTCAGGTACCTTTGTATCCCACTCACAGCAGTTGCTCCAGGAACCTTCTCTAACAGTCTTCTATGAAAACTTTTCCCCACATTCAGCTCTCTTAAACTCAACTTGTGGGTCCTGATGCTTAGGTCATAGCACTCTTTCTCTTTTTTTCTTTTTGCCATTTTCTCACCTACTCATACTAATTGCTGGGAAATCTTGATGCTGGGAAAAATTGAAGGTGAGAGCAGAAGGGGACAACCAAGGATGAGATGGTTGGATGGTATCACCGACTCAACGCACATGAGTTTGAGTAAGCTCTGGGAGTTGTTGATGGACAGGGAAGCCTGGCATGCTGTGGTCCATGGGTTTGCAAAGAGTCAGACAGGACTGAACAACTGAATTGAACTCATACTAATTAGAATTAATGATTTCTGGATTTTTTTTTCTGAGGCGGCGTCCAGAGGATGCTGGACCCCTCCTCCTAAGATGGGACCTGGAAATTTGGATATAACTCCTAAATGGCTTTGTTAGCCAAGTTTAAGAAAAAACTTTTTAGAGTAATATTTTAAGCTAATTTAAAATCTAAATTATCATCCAATTAATAAATAAATTAATAAAAAAATCAGAAGTNTAAATTATCATCCAATTAATAAATAAATTAATAAAAAAATCAGAGGTTAAAAAATTAATTTAAATGCACAGTAAGTAAAACATTCTTACCCTGTGACTCAATACCACACATATCCATAACTGAAACAAACATACACCTACTATATGTGAAATATTCTGATATTTTCTATCTTATTTTAGCTCATTTTAAAACTGGGAAACTTACAATTCTCTACTGGGTTGTATCTCTTAGTTTGAAAAATACTCTTCTAAAATTTAGCACAGTTATTTACATAAGTATTTGAAAAATGTTAGTGGTATTGATTTATCTTTTTGTAAAAATCTCTCCATATCCCATTTCTCTCTCTTTGATACTAAGTTTTGAGTATGAGCCACTTCCTTGAGGCTGCTTATGATTTCTTTAAATATTCAGATAGACTTGGGCTTCTAATAGGCATTTCTTTGGACAACTTCATCCATGCTCCAACCCATAAGGACAACAGAATAGCTCCTTTCAGCACCATAAGGGCCTTACTATATAGCTTGGTTTGTATTGTATATCTTCTTTGGTGGACTTTAGCCTTCTAGAGAACACAGACCTTGCCTGTCTCTATCTTTATTTCAAGAACTGGCAATACCGCTGTATACCATTTATTTGTTCAATACATAGTTGTTGAGTGGTTGTCTTGTGCCTCCTAACTTGGACTATGTGTAATAAAACCTGACATCAATTTATTCAGGCCGAGACCTCTTAATATACCAAGCTGTCACTTCTAGCTTTCTAGTTGAAAGACAAGATGGTTGACACTTACACCAAGACGGATTGTATCATCTGTTCTCCAAAGTGAGAAAGTAAGGACAGGAGCTAACCCAAAGGTAATCAACAATACAGGAGCTGATTCATTCTTTTTCTTTTTTTGTACTTACTGGATGAGGCTCTAAAATAATTGACCAGCCAAATCATTTAATTGCAGAGATAATATGAAGAGCCCTCTCAATTTTCCCATTCAGTGTTAATTGGACCAAAGAAAGCGCTAAGAGGACCCCTCAGAGCTTGAAGAAAGGTCTTTTAGTTACTTGGCAAAAAGCTAATGCAAAGCACCTCACCTAGTAATTTGTATTTCACAGTGGTGCTGTGGATGCTGCTCAGAGAAATCATTTAGATTTTTAAAACTGATTTATAGGTAACACATTGTATTCTGGCTAAAATTAGTACGGTTAAATGTGAGCTTAACTTTAAAAATATTTCATTTTATTATGTTGGTGCAAAAGTAATTGTGGTTTTGCAGTGTTTGATATTGGGTTACATTCTTAAATAAATGTGGTTATGTTATTTATCATTTTAAAGCACATTTATCACTTTATTTTTTTGCTAACAACTTATTACTTGCTATTTATTTTATATTTATTCCAGACTATAGAGATGACATTAGACAAAAAGCAAATCAGAGCAATTTTTAAATTCAAGTTTGAAATGGGTCGTAAAGCAGTGGAGATAACTCACAATATCAACAATGCATTTGGCCCAGGAACCAATAACGAATGTACAATGCAGTGATAGTCCAAGACATTTTGCAAAGGAGATGAGAGCCTTGGAGATGAGGAGTGCATTGACCAGCCATTGGAAGTTGACCAACTGGGAGCAATCACTGAAGCTGATCCTCTTACAACTATATGAGAAGTTGATGAAGAATTCAACGTTGACCACTCTCTGGTCATTCAGCATCTGAAGCAAATTGGAAAGGTGAAAAAGCTTGATAAGTGAGTGCCTCATGAGCTGACTGAAAGTCAAAAAATTGTCATTTTGAAGTGTTGTCTTCTCTTATTCTATGTAACAATAAAGAACCATTTCTTCTTCAGATTGTGACGTGTGAGGAAAAGTGGATTTTATATGGCAACTGGCAGTGACCAACACAGTGGCTGGACTGAGAAGATGCTCCAAAGCACTTCCCAAAGCCACACTTGCACCAAAACGGTCATGGTCATTGCTTGGCGGTCTGCTGCTCAGTGTGATCAACTACAGCTTTCTGAATCCTGGTGAAACCATTACATCTGAGACCTAGGCTCAGTAAATTGATGAGATGCCCCCAAAACTTCAATGCCTGCAGCAGGCATTGGTCAATAGAAAGGGCCCCTTTCTTTTCCATGGTAACACGTGACTGAATATCACACAACCAGTGCTTCAAAAGTTGAATGAATTGGACTACAAAATTTTGGCTCATCTGCTATATTCACCTTACCTCTTGCCAGGAGGCAGAAAATGCTTTCCAATAGTATGTCAAATCCCAAAGAACAGATTTTTATGCTACAAGAATCAACAAACATTTCTTATTGCAAAAAAAGTGTTGATTATAATGGTTCTTACTTTGATTAATAAAATGTGTTTGAGTCTAGTTATAATGATTTAAAATTCACAGACTGTAATCACAATTGCTTTTCATCAGCCTAATAGATATCTAGATTATGTTAGGCTATATCATGACCATATTTGAGAAACTATGTAAAGAATAATAATAATTAAGAAACAACATTTCCGTGCTGAAAGGTTAATTTTTATCACAATGAAATCTAGTTAAACTTGTGGGACTATATTTTATATACAGATACACAGACATATACAGTCAGTTCAATTCAGTCTGTCAGTCATGTCTGACTCTTTGCAACCCCATGGACTGCAGCACGCCAGGTTTCCCTGTCCATCACCAACTCCCAGAACTTGCTGAAACTCATGTCCATCGAGTTGGTCATGCCATCCAACCATCTCATCCTCTGTTGTCCCCTTCTGCTTCGGTCTTCAATCTTTCCCAGCATCAGGGTCTTTTCAAATGAGTCAATTCTTCACCATCAGGTGGTCAAAGTGCTGAAGTTTCATCTTCAGCATCAGTGCTTCCAATTAATATCAGAACTGATTTCCTTTAGGATGGACTGGTTGGATCTCCTTGCAGTCCAAGGGACTCTCAAGGGTCTTCTCCAACACCACAGTTCAAAACCATCAATTCTTCAGCACTCAGCTTTCTTTATAGTCCAACTTTCACATCCATACATGACTACTGGAAAAACCATAGCTTTGACTATATGGACCTTTGTTGGCAAAGTAATGTCTCTGCTTTTTAATATGCTGTCTAAGTTAGTCATAACTTTTCTTCCAAGGAGCAAGCGTCTTTTAATTTCATGGCTGCAATCACCATCTGCAGTGATTTTGGACCCCCCAAAAATAAAGTCTGTCACTGTTTCCATTGTTTCCCCATCTATTTGCCATAGATATACTGATGTATATTTATATCAAGACTAGCTAACACCCTTCAAGAGGCCCAAATTCTCTGTAGAGAGAGAACGAACTCCTCTGAATTGATTATTGATATCTGAGTCTGATAACTTCTTGGAATAAATTGTATTAAATAATTGCATGAAGATCATAAGATACAATTTTCTTTTGATTTCTAAAAATTTGCTTTACAGATATCTTTTCACTCATCCAACAATAATTTATTGAATATTCCTGATGTATCAGGCAAAATGCCAGGTTCCTGCCATTAAGGAGCTCTCAATCTAGTAGGAAAGCACATAAACAAAAAGATTTTTTGAATGATAAGCTTCAGTAGAAAACATAATAGAAGGCTTCTTGACTGATGTAATTCAAACCAGTATTTTGTGTGTTGAGAATGATAGTTAAAGAGAAAAATTATAATAAATACTAATACTATAAGTACTATATATTTTACTTAAAGTGATAATAAGTTAACTAATTTTAATGTAAAGCCAAGGACTTTTGTATACAGATTTGAATAATTGGAGTTTCACATGCTCTTTCTTATGTAAACTGCTTCCATCATACATTCTATATAATTTTCAAATTTATTTTGAAGAGTGAAAAATTTAAGTTACTAGCATCAAAACAATCTGAGCTCTGAACTCCTCTGGAATGTTATGTTTTTTGCCCCTACTCTTTTATAATTTTTCACCCATCCCTAATTTGATTTGCTTTCATCAAATCATTCTAAACCAATAACTTAGTATTCACATCTAAACCAATAACTTAATATTCACAGCAATAACAACCCCTTTTCTTTCACACTAGTATTTCATCAATTTAAATACTATATGATTCACTTACATAATTGCAATTAAAAACTCAATTGTCATAAGCAAATATGGGAATGAACTTGGTTGATTCTTGGAAGTGTGGTATTCAAATGCTGGTGGGAACAGATGTGAGTGCACTAGACAGCAGAGTGCCAAATTCACTATCCTGTGTGCTTTAAGGAGGGAAGAGAATATATGTTAATATAAAAAATGATTATTTGAAATGTCAAGAGAATTCCTAGTGCAGCAATCATGAGTTGAGCAAAATGGAGTAGGGGTATAGAAGAAATTAGAGAAGGGTTCTTAGAGGTGAAGGTATTTGAACTGGATCTTGAGGTTTGAGGAGGGGTTTTCCACATGAAGCAGCAGCAAAGGATATTCCAGCCTGAGAAAATATCTTGTAAAGTACAGAGAGCCAAGAAAGATATGGAATATTTGAGGCAGACTTGGAAGTTGAGGGTAACTGTAGCATAGAATTTAATGGGCAGAGTAGCAAAAGATGAAGTTGTTAAGTAGGATGCAGTAGACACTAGAGGGGAGTAATAATTAACTAGAGATTTAAAATGTAATTTCAAATACATGATATAGTAAGCTGGGTATAGGCTGGGTACTGATGAGATATTTATTAAATAAATGCAAAAGGAAATATTTTAGTGCCTATCACTCACTGTGCATCCCCTCTGAAAGAACAACCAGGTCAATATTAAATCTTGCCTAAAATGCGTTTTAAAAATTTTCTTCTAAATAGGCTTGAAGTAATTCTTATTATATGAGGAAGTACTGTGTAGCTCAAAACTCAACACTAAAAAAAAATCCAACTAGAAAATGTTCAAAAACACACACAGACATTTCATTGAAGAGGATGGCATGGAAAGATGTTCAAAATTGTTAGCCATTAGAGAAATGCAAATTTCAGCCACAATGAGATATCATTATAGTACTATCAGAATGGCTAAAATAAAAAATAATGGTAAGGGTTGCCATTTCCTTCTCCGGGGAATCTTCCAGACCCAGGAATCAAACCCAGGTCTCCTGCACTGCACGTAGATTCTTTACTGATTGAGCTATGAGGGACACATGTACACCCATGGCTGATTCATGTCAATGCATGGCAAAAATCACTACAACACTGTGAAGTAATTAGCCTTCAATTAAAATAAATTAATTAATTAAAAAAAGAAAAAAATAATGGTGAGGAAAAATGATGGCAAGGACACAGGACCGGGATCACTCACATGGCTGATGGAAATGTAAAATGACAAGGTTGTATATTATCACCCTGCTTATTTAACTTATATGCAGAGTGCATCTTGGAAAGTACATCATTTTTCCTTGAAAGGAAAGCTATGACAAACCTAGACAGAGACGCATTAAAATGCAGAGACACCATTTTGCTGACAAAGGTCCATATAGTCAAAACTATGGTTTTCCAAGTAGTCATTTACAGGTGTGAGAGCTGGACCGTAAAGAGAAGGCTGAGTGCCAAAGAATTAATGCTTTTGAATTGTGGCACTGGAGAAGACGCTTGAGAGTCCCTTGGACTGTAAGGTGATCAAACCTGTCAATCCTAAAGGAAATCAACCCTGAATATTTATTGGAATGACTGATGGTAAAGCTCCAATACTTTGGCTACCTGATGCGAATAGTCAACTTATTGGAAAAGACTCTGATGCTGGGAAAGACTGAAGGCAATAGGAGAAGGGGGCAGCAACGGATGAGATGGTTGGATAGCATCACTGACTCAATGGACATGCATTTGAACAAACTCCAGGAGAGACTGGAGAACAGAGGAGCTTGGAGTGCTGCGGTGCATGGGGTCGCAAAGAGTTGGGCATTACTTAGTTACTGAACAACAACTATTTTAGATAATGGTTCTTTCAAAACTGAAGAACTACTCAATTTCTAATTGTATACCCAGAAATTTCCATCTTGAGTATTTATTCCAAGAAAATGAAAGCTATTTTCATGCAAGAATGTTGTTAAACATTCATAACAACTTTATTTGTAATAGCCCAAGTTGGAGACTACCCATACATCCTTCAATGGTGGCACCTGAAATAAACTGTGGTAATCCATACCGTAGAATACTATTTTACAAGAGCAAGGAACAAACTTGAATGGTACACACAAAACTTGGATGAACCTCAAGAAATTTATGCTGAATGAAAAAAAATTTAGAGGGATATATAGTATGTGATTCTTATTTGTGTAACATTCTTGTAACACATGGTTATAGAGATGAAGAACAGATTAGTAGTTCCCAGCAATTAAGGGTGTTAAGAAGAACATGGAAAAGGACTACAGAGGAATAATACAAGAGAAATGTTTGTGGTAATGGCACAGCTGAGTATCTTGGTTGTAGTGGTGACTATGCAAGGCTTATACATGTGATAGTATTTCCTAGAACTATAGACACATTCTCACAAAATGAATGCATACATAATTTATGAAATCTTAATAAATTTCATGTTTATGCTAATGTCAAATTCCTGGTTTTAATAAAGTACTAAAATTGAGCAAGATATTAACATTTGGGGAGAATGGGGAAATGGTGCACTGGACTTCCCTATGAACTTTTTTGCAGCTTCCTGTGAATCTAGCTATTTCAAGATAAAAAGTTTTTAAAAACTTTATATGTGTATGTGTTATCCTTTTGATAAGTCCTATTCATTGTGCCAAGTATAAGCATTCAGCTATGTCTGTTACCTGGTAAGAGCCTCTGTGTTAGGAATCCTTTGCTAGGATGTTAAAAGTCTATTAAGGATCAAGTTTAATCTCAAAGCCACAATACACATGATGGACATGTCTTACCCTTGACTAAGTTATAGGCTTTGTGACGGCTGGCTTCAAAACTCCCAACCTAACTTGTGTAGAGTGCGTCTTTTTAAAATTTTTTATTTATTTTTAACTGAAGGATTATTGGTTTACAATATTGTGTTGGTTTATATCAAACATCAGCTTGTATCAGCCATAGGTTTACCCATGTCTCCTCCCACTTGACCATCCTTCCCATCTCCCTTCCCATCTCATCCCTCTAGGTTGTTACCGAGCCCTGCAGCAAATTCCCATTGGCTTTCTATTTTACATATGGTAATGTTTTTTTCCATATTACTCTCTCCATACATCCCACCCTCTCCTTTCTACTCCACAGCCATGTCCCTAAGTCCATTTTCTATTTCAGTGTCTAAATTGCATGCTGCATGCTCAATCATGTCCAACTCTTTGCAACCCAATAGACTGTACCCTGCCAAACTTTTCTGTCTATGGGAATCTGGAGTGGGTTGCCATTTCCTCCTCCACAGGATCTTCCTGACCCAGGGATCAAACCCATATCTCCTGTGTCTCCTGCATTGGCAGATGGGTTCTTTACCACCAGCGCCACCTGGGAAGTGACTACATCGTTGCTCTGTAAATAGGTTCATCAGCACCATCTTCTAGATTCCATATATATGTGTTCAGTTCAGTTCAGTCGCTCAGTCATGTCTGACTCTTTGTGACCCCATGAATTGCAGCACATCAGGCCTCCCTGTCCATCACCAACTTCCAGAGTTCACTCAGACTCACATCCATCAAGCCAGTGATGCCATCCAGCCATCTCATCCTCGGTCGTCCCCTTCTCCTCCTGCCCCNTTAGTCGGCAAAGTAATGTCTCTGCTTTTGAATATACTATCTAGGTTGGTCATAACTTTTCTTCCAAGGAGTAAGCGTCTTTTAATTTCATGGCTGCAGTCACCATCTGCAGTGATTTTGGAGTCCCCCAAAATAAAGTCTGACACTGTTTCCACTGTTTCTCCGTTTATTTCCCATGAAGTGATGGGACCATTTGCCATGATCTTCGTTTTCTGAATGTTGAGCTTTAGGCCAACTTTTTCACTCTACACTTTCAATTTCATCAAGAGGCTTTTTTGTTCTTCTTCACTTTCTGCCATAAGGGTGGTGTCATCTGCATATCTGAGGTGACTGATAATTCTTCCGGTAATCTTGATTCCAGCTTGTGTTTCTTCCAGTCCAGCGTTTCTCATTATGTACTCTGCATAGAAGTTAAATAAGCAGGGTGACAATATACAGCCTTGACGTACTCTCTTTCCTATTTGGAACCAGTCTGTTGTTCCATGTCCAGTTCTAACAGCTGCTTCCTGACCTGCATACAGATTTCTCAAGAGGCAGGTCAGGTGGTCTGGTACGGTATTTGCTTTTCTCTTTCTGACATACTTCATAGAGTGGGTCTTGGCAAAAGAGAACTGTTTATGGGAAACACACATTGATTATATTGAGTAATGTTTGCCACATATTCAACCTCAACATATTAATTCATCTTTTATTTAGAGAAGGAAATTTAATATAGCATATTTCAAAATAAACTAAATGAAACCTTTTAGTTACAATTGAAGGTGTTTTTCTGACCAATATCATAATGAAAGCAAGAAAATCACTTCATATTAATATATGTGGAATCAAGAAAATTCTAGTCATTCATAAAAAGTTTCACTACATATGCAAACTCTTAGAACAATCTTCCTTTGCATGTTGCAGGGTGGGGTTTCAGGATTGTCATGAAGATATTCTTTCACCTACCCATTCTTAAAAATGCCTAAACTTCTATATCTCAGGGATAATATTTTTTCTTTCAGATGCAGAAATCAGGCATAATGCAAATCTCCCTGCAGGGGAAATAAATGATGACTTCAATTTCTCTTAAGAGTTAGGTTCCTGGTATAAGGAACTCTGATGACTACAGGTTTGATTAGGAATGCCAAGGAAAGGTATCTGAAAAGAGAACAGGGACGTAGCTTCTGAAGAGAGAGGCAGATGTTGAAAAAGGAGGTGGGGGAATGGCTCACAGCAGACTCTGGAGTTAGACCAGTAGAGTTTAAATTCAAATTCCATTGCTTGCTGGCTGTGCCTTGTTTTGTCCTGTTAAAAGAGGATAACTACCTCATCGGGTAGACACAAAGAAGCCCAGCATCAGGTTCATAGGGGCCCACAGTTAATGGGAGCTAGTGGTCCTTATGGCAATGACTATTGAAAGATTGTTGAATCTCAGCTCCACACAGTACACCTCTCATATGCTCTTTACATATCCTACCTTGTCTTACAGTCATAGGAAGGACTCTGTGATTTCAGAACTGGGCTTCTATAAATTCCACTTTCACCGAAGAAAAATGATTAGAAATACTTCAGAAAATTTCTCCAACTAGTTATCATTCTCTGAAAAGCAGTAATCTCTTCTTTTGGTTAAGTGTCTCCGGCAGGATTTAGTTCGCTATCCACAGCAGGTGATCAATAGCTGCTTGCTGACAATCATAAAGAAAGTATCATTGGGATTGTTTGGATGCACGAAACAGAAACCTACTAAAACCAGTTTAGCAAAAAGAAAGAGAAGTGCATAAATCCTAATTCTGAGATAGGTAGTGGGTTTTATGCCCAGAACCCGAAAAGTTGTCAAGCAGCCATCCTTTTTCCATCTTTCTGAGACAGCTTCTCTCCACACTTCCACTTAAGCCTTTCATTCTCCTTCCTGCATTCGAACTTTTGTAAAGTTCATAAATTCTGCTCCCCTGTAACACTGGCTTGAATGTGGATTTGGTGTCTTGGCACTAACTCCAACTTGAAAGAATTACAGTTTATCGCTTAACACTCCCCGACTTACTCAATGTCCATATTTTAATTCCATTCTCCTAAAAGACTGACTGTGCTTGACCTACCTCAAACAGGCACTCATCTTTGGTTCAGTGAACTGTGAAAAGGGACAGGGTCATGTGGTTTGAGTCCTGCCCTTGTTGGGCTGTAGGCATAGAAGCTTCTCAACAAGAAAGGGTGGACAGGGAAAATATAATGATTATTTCTTGAATATGGACACAAATATTTCAGAAACAAGTATCAAAGGAATTTTCAAATTGAATATGAGCACAGTTTTCAAAGTAACTTCCAGGATAGGTCAGGTTATGAGGACCATCCTCATGTGTGTACAGAGTAAGTGTTCCTTCATATTCTGTGAATGCAAGGCTGGCAGGAAAAGCTCCTGCTTCAGGAACCTGACCTTAAACAGGCACATTGTACTTGGATGATCCAGTTGCTATACTTTTTCTACTTTTGTTCCAAATGGGCAATGAATGGGCATTTCCCCTACCGCAAGTTGAGATCCCCCTAGTATCCAGCTGTGTCATCTAAGGCACCAAGGGAAAGGGGCAGGAGGAGCTCCTGCAGCAGTCCTAACACGCCACAGTGTTGTGGATCTTGACTCCTCACCCAGTTCCCTTGGTCTTGTCTCCGTCTCTAGTGCCTCAGCTGCTCTCTGCAGCACATTAAAGATTCGCTGTCTCTATTAGCCACTAATAATGCACTAATACATTCGTTCTCTTATTACCTCGGACACTAATTTGGTGGAATTGGATAGTGACAGCACATTGATGTTGTTGAAGTTAATGACCCAGCAATTTACAAGATAAGTCACATTAGTAGTCAAATTGATTGTAATCATTGTTTCACCGAGCAGAATCTGCATTAAGCACAGTATATTGTACTCTGTCCTTCACCACTCCATTAATGGAGAGAAAGAGGCGATCAGAATCTTCACCCTTTCTTCCTGTTTTGCAATGATTCTGTTGGAAATGCTAATTTCTCTTACATCTTTAACAGAAAGATATTAGGTGCACAGAGAAAGAATGGAATTTTAGGTTACACATCCTTGAATTCAAATAGCTGTAAATCTAAATAGGTCACTCAAGTAGTTATTTGTTTCTTCTTTTATTGGATATCTCCTGTTTTCTTGGTCTTATGATTTATACTAGATGCTTCAGGACAAATTGTAAGACATAGTTTCTGCCTCAAGGAGCTTGCATTTAAGTAGAATTATACAACTGATGATGAGATAGTAGCCTCTATGTGAGAAGAGCCAGTAGCCTCCCAGTAAGAAGAATAATCAGGTCTGAGGATGGACACACTGAGTTAGACAGAGAGAATGTCATGTTGGAGATGAGATTTCAGAAAGGGATTAGAATATCTAAGGTTATGATTAATATTTAGTGATCAAGTCTTTATCTTTTAATTTATGGATAAAAACATTATTTACCCTTGTATAATTTTGACTAATTATTAAACCTTGTTTTATCCTCTGTTTAGTGGAGATGAAATTGTTGATCTCTTATGTTTTTGATAATATGAAAATAATCAAAGAGGACATAAGTGAAATTTTCTGGCAAAGTGTTGGCATATAATAAACATTTCATAAATGATATTTAATTTCATATCTGATTTAATTTTTTTAAGAAAATTAAAACTCACTTGAAGCCAAGATAGAAATAAGGTGAATAGTCAGGCTTAAATGTATTATTTGGGTTATAAATAAACAAGATGCATCTGTGAAATGATTGCCTCATTTGTAGTGTGCATGCACACTTGTGCACTTGTGTATGTGTGTAAATGTATGTGTGTGTGTATTTATAGCCACACATGCAAGTCATTTCTGAAGGCATTGGACAGAGGAAAGTTCTAGAACTTTTTTAAGAGTCATGGTAGTATGTGAAAGAGAGGGGAGGAAGAGCTGAGACACTGTGTGATACAAATTTTAATCTTATAAATGAAGAAACCACACCAAAAAACAGGAAGAAGTAAATTGCCCCATGGCACACAGTTAGGTAAAAACAAAATGAGGATTAGAACCCTGATGAACTAACTCCTATTTATTTTTAATAAATAAAATCATTAATATAATACAATTATATTAATATAATGTATATAATAATATAATACAAACATTACCTTCACTACTTTAAGACCTTGAGGTGTCTCCTGTGAAGAACAATACTGATTATACATTCTGGCCTGTTTGCCAAGTGTTTGGTCTCATTTCGTCTTCTTCCTGTGTCCTGTAAGGAAACTTCCTCTCCTCTGGTTTCTAGGGTCTTACTCTCCCTCTTCCACTTCCTTGAAGTGCAGGACGGTATCCTTGCCCCTGCTCATCTGAGCCTGAAGTGCTTCTTTTGCCTCCTAGTTAAATTGAAAACTGCCTGCTGAGCATTCTGTTCTAAGCTGAGAACTCCTCGTGCCACCAGTCCTGGTTGGTTCTCAAGTGACTTCCCAGTCTGTCATCTGGAGCTGCCCAATCACAAAGGGCCCCCACGTCTTTATGAATTAAAACAATGATTTTTGATGTTTCCTCATCTGAACTCCTGCTTTTGTGCTGTCAGAGACACTGGGCCCTGCCCAAAGCCCTCCATGTGACCAGGTTTTCTGCCTACTCTGCCAGCCCAGGGAACCCTTTAACGAATGTCAGTGAAACTGTTGAAAGCAAAGGCAGAGAGATAAACAGTATCAATAATAATAAATGGGTTCCTTTCAGGCCAGAGAAACCTGAGGGAAGGGCATGTCAACAACTTGCCATGTGATGTATTATGGCATCATAATACGTCATAACACCACATTGAATAGTAGCACATTCTGATTATTAATATAAAACTGGGGTCACTCCCTGAAGCAAGTATGGCCTGCAAGACAGAATGGCAAATAGCAGTCTACGCCATGTTCCACTTTCTTATTATCCCATTACAAATTAAAATTGTTAGGGTGTTGACCTTCTAATTCTTTCTTTTTCTTCTCAGAGTATTCTTGTGGTTTACGATTTGAACTGTTGAGACTGGATTACTGTGATGGATTATTGAATTAATGGTGATGTTAGTCTAAGTTTGGTTCTGTTCAGTCACTCAGTCATGTCCAACTCTTTGCCACTCCATGGACTGTAGCACACCAGGCTTCCCTGTCCATCACCAACTCCTGGAGCCTACTCAAACTAATGTTCATTGAGTTGGTGATGCCATCCAACCATTTCATCCTCTGTCATCCCCTTCTTCTCCTGCCTTCAATCTTTCCCAGCATCTGGGTCTTTTCAAATGAGTTAGTTCTTTGTATCAGATGGCCAAAGGATTGGAGTTTCAGCTTCAACATCAGTCTTTCCAATGAACACCCAGGACTTATCTTTAGGATGGACTGGTTGGATCTCCTTGCAGTCCAAGGAACTCTCAAGAGTCTTCTCCAACACCACAGTTCAAAAGCATCAGTACTTGAGGGCTCAGCTTTCTTTATAGTCCAACTCTCACATCTATATATGACCACTGGAAAAACCATAGCTTTGACTAGACAGAACTTTGTTGGCAAAGTAATGTCTCTGCTTTTTAATATGCTGTCTAGGTTGGTCATAACTTTTCTTCCAAGGAGCAAGCATCTTTTAATTTCATGGCTGCAGTCACCATCTGCAGTGATTTTNGCTGCAGTCACCATCTGCAGTGATTTTGGAGCCCAAGAAAATAAAGTCTGTCACTGTTTCCATTGTTTCCCCATCTATTTGCCATGAAGCGATGGGACCAGATGCCATGATCTTGGTTTCCTGAGTGTTGAGTTTTAAGCCAACTTTTTCACTCTCCTCTTTCACTTTCATCAAGAGGCTCTTTAGTTCTTCTTCTCTTTCTTCCATAAGGGTGGTGTCATCTGCACATCTGAGATTACTGATATTTTTCCTGGCAATCTTGATTCCAGCCTGTGCTTCATCCAGCCTGGCATTTCACATGATGTACTCTGCATATAAGTTAAATAACCAGGGTGACAATATGCAGCCTTGACGTTCTCCTTTCCTGATTTGGAACTGTTGTTCCATGTCTAGTTCTAACAGTTGCTCCTTGACCTGCATACAGATTTCTCAGGAGGCAGGTCAGGTGGTCTGATATTCCCATCTCTTTAAGTATTTTCCAGTTTTTTTGAAGGCTTTGGCATAGTCAGCAAAGCAAAAGTAGATGCTTTTTCTGAAACTCTCTTTTTTGATGATCCAACGGATGTTGATAATTTGATCTCTGGTTCCTCTGCCTTTTGTAAATCCAGCTTGAACATCTGAAAGTTCATGGTTCACATACTGTTGAAGCCTGGGTTGGAGAATTTTGAGCATTACTTTGCTAGCCTGTGAGATGAGTGCAATTATGCAGTAGTTTGAGCATTCTTTGGCGTTGCCTTTCTTTGGGATTGGAATGAAAATTGACCTTTTCCAGTCCTGTGGCCACTGTTGAGTTTTCCAAATTTGCTGGCATACTGAGTGCAGCACTTTCTCAGCATCACCTTTTAGGATTTGAAATCGCTCAACTGGAATTCTATCACCTTCACTAGCTGTGTTTGCACTGATGCTTCCTAAGGCCCACTTGACTTGGCATTCCAGGATGTCTGGCTCTAGGTGAGTGATCACACCATCGTGATTATCTGGGTCATGAGGACCTTTTTTGTACAGTTCTTCTGTGTATTCTTGCCACCTCTTCTTAATATCTTCTGCTTCTCTTAGGTCCACACCATTTTTGTCCTTTATTGTGCCCATCTTTGTATGAAATGTTCCCTTGGTATCTCTAATATTCTTGAACAGATCTCTAGTCATTCCCATTCTATTTTTTCCTATGTTTCTTTGCAACAAAATCAAGTTCAAAAATGCTGGTGAGATATAGAGAAAAGGGCTCAGGCAGGACATCATAGTTGAGTATGTATAGGAAAAGGCTTGGCTCCTGGGGAGGAATGTCAGGTAATGTAGAGGTAACAGGAAAATAGATATTGTGTCCCTAAGGGTGACAGAAAAGAACAGGGAGCAGAATATCCATGCCTTTCCTATTAGGAGTAATGCTTCAGTAAACATGAGAATGCAGATACGTCTTCAAGGTGTGATTTCATTGTTAGATTTTTAAAAATAAGGTGCTAGATGGGTAGATGACAGCTTACTTTAGTGCCTGAGTATTGACACTTTTAACCAGTCATACTTTAGCATGGTTTCTGTCCTTGCTGGAGCTTTATGATTTCAGGGCTTGCATTTGAGTTTTTAATCCATTTTGAGTATATAGTTTAAGAAACTAGTCCACTTTGATTCTTTTGCAAGTATAGCTCTTCTTGCAAGTGTAGCTGTTCAATTTTCTCAACACTGTTATTTGAAGAGATTGTTTTTCCCCATTCTCTGTTCTTACCTCTTTTGTTGTAGGTTAATTGCCTGTAAAAGTGTGGGTTCATTTCTGGGCTGACTCTTGAGTTCCTTTGATCTGTGTGCCTGTTTTTTTTTTTTTTGGGGGGGGTGGGAAGTACTATATTGTTTCAATTACTGTAGCTTTTAGTATAGTTTGAAATTAGGGAATGTCCTATTCCAGCTTAATTCTTATTTCTCAAGATTGTTTTGCCTATACAGTGTCTTTGAGTTTTCATAAAATTTTAGAATTATTTCTTCTAGTTCTGTGGAAAATGTCATTGCTATTTGGAAGGGGAATTACATTGAATTTGCAGATGGTCTTTGGTAATACATTAATTTTAACAATTTCAGTTATTTCAGGCCATTAGCATAGTATATCTTTCCATTTGTTCTTGTCATCTTCAATTTCTTTCATCAGTGTTTATAGTTTTATTAATACGGATTTTTTGCTTTCTTAGATTTATTCTTAAGTATTATATTCTTTTTTTTTTTTACTTTATTTTACTTTACAATACTATATTGCTTTTGCCATACATTAACATGAATCCACCACAGGTGTACATGAATTCCAAATCCTGAACCCCCTCCCACCTCCCACCCCATATCATCTCTCTGGATTATCCCTGTGCACCAGCCCCAAGCATCCTGTATCCTGTATCGAACATAGACTGGCAATTTGTTTCTTACATGATAGTATACATGTTTCAGTGCCATTCTCCCAAATCATCCCACCCTCTCCCTCTCCCTCAGAGGCCAAAAGTCTGTTCTATACATCTGTGTCTCTTTTGCTGTCTCGAATACAGGGTTATCATTACCATCTTTCTAAATTCCATATATATGTGTTAGTATACTGTATTGGTGTTTTTCTTTCTGGCTTACTTCACTCTGTATAATCGGCTCCAGTTTCATCCACCTCATTAGAACTGATTCAAATATATTCTTTTTAATGGCTAAGCAATACTCCATTGTGTATATGTACCACAGCTTTCTTATCCATTCATCTGCTGATGGACATCTAGGTTCTTTCCATGTCCTGGCTATTATAAACAGTGCTGCAATGAACATTGGGGTACACGTGTCTCTTTCAATTCTGGTTTCCTCGGTGTGTATGCCCAGCAGTGGGATTGCTGCGCCATATGGCAGTTCTATTTGCAATTTTTAAAGGAATCTCAACACTGTTCTCCATAGTGGCTGTACTAGTTTGAATTCCCACCAACAGTGTAAGAGGGTTCCCTTTTCTCCACACCCTCTCCAGCATTTATTGCTTGTAGACTTTTGGATCCCAGCCATTCTGACTGGTGTGAAATGGTACCTCATTGTGGTCTTGATTTGCATTTCTCTGATAATGAGTGATGTTGAGCATCTTTTCATGTGTTTGTTAGCCATCCGTATATTTTCTTTGGAGAAATGTCTATTTAGTTCTTTGGCCCATTTTTTGATTCGGTTGTTTATTTTTCTGGAATTGAGCTGCATAAGTTGCTTGTATATTTTTGAGATTAGTTGTTTGTCTGTTGCTTCATTTGCTATTATTTTCTCCCATTCAGAAGGCTGTCTTTTCACCTTGCTTATAGTTTGCTTTGTTGTGAAGAAGCTTTTAATTTTAATTAGATCCCATTTGTTTATTTTTTCTTTTATTTCCAGTATTCTGGGAGGTGGATCATAGAGGATCCTGCTGTGATTTATGTTGGAGAGTGTTTTGCCTATGTTCTCCTCTAGGAGTTTTATAGTTTCTGGTTTTACATTTAGATCTTTAATCCATTTTGAGTTTATTTTTGTGTGTGGTATTAGAAAGTGATTTAGTTTCATTCTTTTACACGTGGTTGATCAGTTTTCCCAGCACCACTTGTTAAAGAGATTGTCTTTACTCCATTGTATATTCTTGCCTCCTTTGTAGAAGATAAGGTGTCCATAGGTGTGTGGATTAATCTCTGGGCTTTCTATTTTGTTCCATTGATCTATATTTCTGTCTTTGTGTCAGTACCATACTGTCACACAGAAATCCCTTGCATTCCTGTACACAAATAATGAGAAAGTAGAAAAAGAAATTAAGGAAACAATTCCATTCATCATTGCAACGAAGAGAATAAAATACTTAGGAATATACCTACCTAAAGAAACTAAAGACCTATATATAGAAAACTATAAAACACTGATGAAAGAAATCAAAGAGGACACTAACAGATGGAGAAATATACCATGTTCATGGATTGGAAGAATCAATATAGTGAAAATGAGTATACTACCCAAAGCAATCTACAGATTCAATGTAATCCCTATCAAGCTACCAGCGGTATTTTTCACAGAACTAGAACAAATAATTTCAAGATTTGTATGGAAATACAAAAAACCTCAAATAGCCAAAGCAATCTTGAGAAAGAAGAATGGAACTGGAGGAATCAACTTGCCTGACTTCAGGCTCTACTACAAAGTATTTTATTCTTAATGATACAATTGTAAATAGGATTGTTTTCTTAATTTCGTTTTCTAGTTTGCTGTTAGTGTATAGAAATATAACACATTTCCATATATTTGTTGTATATTTGTAAATTCATTGATGAATTCTAATAGCTTTTTGGTGGCATTTTTAGGATTTTGTATATGAAGTATGTCATCTGAAAACAATCATAGTTTTATTACTTTTCCAATTTAGATTTCTTTTATTTCTTTCTCTTATGTAACTGCTGTAACTAGGACTTCCAGTACTATATTAAGTAACAATGGTGAGAAAGGGAATCTGGTCTTACTTCTGATCTTAGAGGAAATGCTGTCAGCCATTGATGTTAAGTGTGGACTTGTCCTATATGGCTTTAATTATGTTGAGTTATGTTCCCTCTATGCCCAAAATTTCTTGAGAAATTTTGGATGTTGAATTTCATCAAAACATTTTCTATATCTATTGAGATGATTATATGATTTTTATTTCTCAATTTGTTAATGTGGTATATCATATTGACTTATAAATATTGAACCATCTATGTACCCCCAGGGTAAATTTCACTTGATCATGGTGTATAAAACTTTTAATGTATTATCTTTCAATGGCTAATTCTTTGTTGAGGATTTTTACATCTATGTTCACTAGTGATATTATAGAGCAATTTTTTTGTAGTGTGTTTCTCTAGTTTGGTCTGGTAGAATAAGTTTGGAAGGGCTCCTTCCTCTGCAATTTGTTGGAATAGTTTAAAAAGGATAGGTATTAACTCTTCTCTAAATGTATGATACAATTTACCTGTGAAGCCATCTGGTCCTGGATTTGATGAAAAAAAATTTTTTATTACTAATTCAATTTCATGACTACTAATTGGTCTGTTTAGATTTTCTCTTTCACCCTGACTCAATCTTGAGAGATGGTATATTTCTAGGAATTTACCCATTTCTTCTAGGTTGCCCATTTTATTGACATATAGCTGTTTCTAGTAATCTCTTATGATTCTACCTTATTCTGTGATATTCATTTCTTTTCCATCTCTGGTTTTATTGATTTGACCCCTCTCTTTTTTTCTTGATGTGTTTGACTAGACATTTATTAATTTTATCTTTTCAAAAACCCAACTCTTAGTCTCACTCATCCTAATTTTTAGTCTCTATTTCATTAATTTCATCTCTGATCTTTATTGGTTCTTTCCTTTTACTAACTTTGGGTTTTGATTGTCTTATTTCTTATTCCTTTAGGTGTAAGATTAGGTTGTTTTTTGATTATTTTTTTATTTCCTGAGGTATGCTTATAACCTTATCA
This sequence comes from Redunca redunca, assembly GCA_006410935.1. Classification (NCBI taxonomy): domain Eukaryota; kingdom Metazoa; phylum Chordata; class Mammalia; order Artiodactyla; family Bovidae; genus Redunca; species Redunca redunca. The sequence continues at coordinate 453,526 of SJYQ01003056.1, read as the reverse complement.
GCTTTCTTCTTAGAACTGCTTTTGCTACATCCAATAGATTTTGGACCATTGAGTTCTCATTTGTCTCCAGGTACTTTTTAAACTTTCTTTAATTTCTTCAATGATCCACTGGTTGTTTAGTAGCATATTGTTTATTTCTACATGTTTGTGCTTTTTGCAACTTTTTTTCTTGTAGTTGATTTCTGGTCTCATGATATTATGGTTGGAGAAGATACTTGATATGATTTCAATTACCATGAATTTACTGAGATACTTTTTGTGGCCTAATATGTGGTTAACCCTGGAGAATATTACATGTACATTTGAAAGAAATGTATAATCTGTGCTTTTGCATAGAATGTTCTCTCTCTCTCTCTCTCTCTCTCTCTCTCT
>SJYQ01003056.1:412972-451743 GCA_006410935.1 Redunca redunca | reverse complement strand
AAAATGTGGATTTGATCCCTGGTTCAGGAAGATCCCCTGGAGAAGAAAATGGTAATACACTCCATTATTCTTGCCTAGGGAATCCCATTGACAGAGGAACATGGTGGGCTACAGTCCAATGGGTTCCAAAAGAGTTTGACACAATTTAGCAGTTAAACAATAACATATATATACATGTGTGTATAAATACAGACATATTTATACTTACAAAATTATTTTAAACTGTTGAACTTTTTAAACATTTATTTTTAATTGGGGGAAAATTGCTTTACAATGTTGTGTTGGTTTATGCTGTAGAACAATGCAAATCAGCTGTAATTTTATGTACACACACACACACACACACACACATATCACTTCCCTCTTTAGCCTCCCTTCCTTCCCCCATCTCACCCCCTAGGTCATCCCAAAGCACAGTTGGGTTCCCTGTGTTATACATAAACTTCTCACCAGTTATCTATATTATACACAGTAGTGTATATATTGATGCTATTTTCTCCATTTGTCAGACTCTCTCCTTCCCCCACTGTATCCACAAGTCCATTCTCTGTATCTCAGTCTCCATTTCTTCCCTAAATAGGTTCATCAATAGCATTTTTCTAGACTCCATGTATGTGCTTTAATATATAATATTTGTTTTTCTCTTTCTGACTTAATTCACTCTGTATAATGGGCTCTAGGATCATTATCCACCTCACTAAAACTGACTCAGATTGTTTCCTCTTTATGGCTGAGTAAATGGATAAGAAGCTTCTTTATCCATTTATCTGTTGATGGACGCCTAGGTTGCTTCCATGTCCTAGCTATTGTAAATAGTGCTGCAATAAACATTGGGGTACATGTGTCTTTCAATTACAACTTTCTCCGGGTATATGCCCAGTAATAATGGGATTGCTAGGTCACATAGTAGTTTTATTCCTAGTTTTTTTTTTAAAGTAATAATGATACTGTTTTTCATAATGGCTGTATCAATTTTCATCCCCACCAACAGTGCAAGAGATTACCTTTTCTCCAGCATTTATTGTTTGTAGATTTTGAGATGAGTCTGGCTGGTGTGAGATGATATCTCATTGTAGTTTTGATTTGCATTTGATTTGGACATCTTTTCATGTGTTTATTAGCCATCTGTATATCTTCTTTGGAGGAATGTCTGTTCAGGTCTTTTGCCCACTTTTTGATCAGGTTGTTTGATTGTTTGTTGGATGAGCTGCTTGTATATTTTGGAGATTATTCTTTACCAGTTGTTTCATTTGCTACTGTTTTCTCCCATTCTGAGGGTTGTGTTTTCACCTTGTTTACAGTTTCCTTTGCTTTGCAAAAGCTTCTTTACCATCAGAGCCACCGGAGATGAAGATATTTTCCCCAAGAAATTTTTGTACCTCTTTTGATGAGTCTCTATTTTTTAAAGTAAGTTGATTGCTTTAAATCAGCATGGTTTGAGGTTTATTTGGTCATTCTGGGGGCACAAAGGTGGGATGTACATCTCTATATGTGTTTACTGTCCTGGGATTAGACTGGCTCTCTCTCTCCTTTCTGTCTCTTTTTCTTTTTTCCTATTATCCCTGATAGCAAGCCAATTATCCTTCAGTTTTAGGAAGGGAAGCTGTCAGGATGAGGAAGACTCATTCATACTGACTTATAGAGACATAGAAATATGGAAACACTTGAATCCAAAAATTCAGTATTTTATGATAAAATCTCATACCATCACAACAGATTATTAAAGGAGAAAGTCTACAGAAGAAAGGGGAACAAAAAGGTAACTCTTCCAAGGGACCCTCCAATCTCTGTTATTACTTTTCTCTCTTATGTGCTTAGTTGCTTCAGTTGTGTCCAACTCTTGGAAATCCCATGGACTGTAGCCTGCCAGGTTCCTCTGTCCATGAGATTTTCCTGGCAAGGATACTGGAGTGGGTTACCATTTCTTCCTCCAGGGCTTCTTCCCTTCTTCCTGACCCAGGGATCGAACCTGGGTCTCCTGTGTCTCTTGCATTGCAGGCAGATTCTTTATCATTGAGCCATCAGGGAAACCCCTCTTTCTCTCTTATACAGACAAGAAATAACTGGCACAGAAGACAAATGTGTTGCACTGTAGGCTACAGGCAAAAAATAGCTGGATGCTGGATCAACAATTTGCTGGCTGGTCTAAAAATCAGAGGGTAGAAACTTGGGTAGGGTCAGCATTATCACTTTGTTTGTGGGCCAGGTTAAAAGTTTTAATTGGCTGGAATGCAGTCTTCACAGAGGGTCATTAAGACCTGGGCTGAAGCCAGCTTCCTGGAGCTGGTCAATGGTTTATTGGGGTTTTCTGCATGCTGATCATTGAAGGCTTATTTCAATTAGCCTACTCTACATATCTTCCACAGGTCCTCAGCAAGGAACAAATATTGATCTTGCAATTTTTTTGACATAAAAATCTATATCTCTATGGCCTTCCGTAAAGCAAAACAGAGTTCAGAGTTTAGTAAAATAATAACATTGTGGTGTTGGAGAAGACTCTTGAGAGTCCCTTGGACTGCAAGGACATCCAACCAGTCCATTCTGAAGGAGATCAACCCTGGGATTTCTTTGCAAGGAATGATGCTAAAGCTGAAACTCCAGTACTCTGGCCACCTCATGTGAACAGTTGACTCATTGGAAAGACTGATGCTGGGAGGGATTGCAGGCAGGAGGAGAAGGGGACAACAGAGGATGAGATGGCTGGATGGCATCACGGACTCGATGGATGTGAGTCTGAGTGAACTCCGGGAGATGGTGATGGACAGGGATGCCTGGCATGCTGCGATTCATGGGGTTGCAGAGTCAGATATGACTGAGCAACTGAACTGAACTGAACTGAACTGAAGGAAAGGAATGTATCGCAGCAAATCAGGAACAAAAATAATATTAGCTTTTCCCAACTACAGTGAGAAGTAGTAGATGAGAATTTCAAGACCTGAAATCATCTTGCTTAGATCTGGGGACTCAAGAATTGGTCTATAAAATTCACATCTTGGTTTTGTTTCAATTTCTTATGATCATGAATAAGTAGAAGAGCTTTGCTCCTGTGTTCCTTGAGGTGACTGCTTACCTCTCCAACCATACATAGACTGAAAAACCCTCAAATATTTACCAGAAAATTCATCTCTGAAAGTTGTAATGTGACCCTAGCCCCATGTTGGCCCTGTGCTACACACTTGGATAATACAAAAGCAGTGCCAATATTACATTTATTTATTTAGGGAGAATCATTCAATCTAGAAGGGTCTTAAGGTGGCTTACAAGGATATGCAAAATATAGCAAAATGCTAAAAAGAAAGAAAGAAAAAGAGAAAAAGAAGAAGGTAGATGGAATCAAATATTCCAAAAGTACTACTTATGAATTTGCTAACAAATCAGATTCTAAAATATAATTTAGTCTCCTTTGCAGAGGAAAATCTGGTGAATTATGAAAATTATATAGTGTCTTATCAGGTATGAGAAATATTGTTCAGGAGACCCAGAACCTTCCTGATGTTTACATCAGCTAAGAAAATGGCAACAGTGATGTTGGAAATCAATATCTTGTACATGTTTGAAGTCTTTTAAATGTCATGAGCAAATGCATGAGAGACACAGTAAATAATTTTTTTAAATAATTCTAAGCAAAAGTAAGAGGTAAAAAAGATACATGGTTGGCACAGAGAACAGTAAGAAGGCTCTTGTTAGAGAAAAGTTCAAGCATCTCCTCTTCCAGGAGACTTTTCTTAACCGTACATCTTCAAACTGAGTTAATCACTTCTGAAAAACTGTCTGCCTACTATTGGGTCTTACTAAATAATTTATTCAGGCATTGCAATTATTTGTTTGACCAGTTCAGTTCAGTTCAGTCACTTACTCATGTCTGACTCTTTGCGACCCCATGAATTGCAGCATGCCAGACCTCCCTGTCCATCACCAACTCCCGGAGTTCACTCAGACTCACGTCCATTGAGTCAGTAATGCCATCCAGCCATCTCATCCTCTGTCGTCCCCTTCTCCTCCTGCCTCTAATCCCTCCCAGTATCAAAGTCTTTTCTAATGAGTCAACTCTTCGCATCAGGTGGCCAAAGTACTGGAGTTTCAGCTTTAGCATCATTCCTTGCAAAGAAATCCCAGGGTTGATCTCCTTCAGAATAGACTGGTTGGATCTCCTTAAAGTCCAAGGGACTCTCAAGAGTCTTCTCCAACACCACAGTTCAAACGCATCAATTCTTCGGTGCTCAGCTTTCTTCACAGTCCAACTCTCACATCCATGCATGACCACTGGAAAAACTATAGCCTTGACTAGACAGACCTTAGTTGGCAAAGTAATGTCTCTGCTTTTGAATATACTATCTAGGTTGGTCATAACTTTTCTTCCAAGGAGTAAGCGTCTTTTAATTTCATGGCTGCAATCACCATCTGCAGTGATTTCGGAGCCCCCCAAAATAAAGTTTCCACTGTTTCCACTGTTTCTCCATCTATTTCCCATGAAGTGATAGGACTGGATGCCATGATCTTCGTTTTCTGAATGTTGAGCTTTAAGCCTACTTTTTCACTCTCCTCTTTCACTTTCATCAAGAGGCTTTTTTGTTCCTCTTCACTTTCAAGGGTGGTGTCATCTGCCTATCTGAGGTTATTGATATTTCTTCTGGCAATCTTGATCCCAGCTTGTGTTTCTTCCAGCCCAGCGTTTCTCATGATGTACTCTGCACAGATGTTAAATAAGCAGGGTGACAATATACAGGCTTGACATACTCCTTTTCCTATTTGGAACCAGTCTGTTGTTCCATGTCCAGTTCTAACTGTTGCTTCCTGGCCTGCATACAGATTTCTCAAGAGGCAGGTTAGGTGGTCTGGTATTCCCATCTCTTTCAGAATTTTCCACAGTTTATTGTGATGCATATAGTCAAATGCTTTGGCATAGTCAATAAAGGAGAAGTAGATATTTTATAGTCTTCTTCATTACTGAATCAGGAGTTGCTTGGGTGCAAGGGTTCAAGATTTTACACTGTTGTATCCCAAGTCTAAATTCTCAGTTAATGTTTAATGAATTGAATTAATAAAAATATTAGATGGTCCTAAAGGAGTTTGCCCTATCCTATAGCAAGACTTTATTCTATAGAATGAAATTAAGTCCACTGGGCAAGTGAGTTAAATACGAAGCTTTTCTAGGAATATTAGTTGCAACAATGAATGCCTGGAATGATGAAGGCAAGAATCTTAGTGAGAAAACACAGAACTGACCAATCTCAGCAGGTAATTTTTCTCACATCCAAATGTGACAAACATGCAAGAAAAAAAAGTTTGCAATGAAGTTCTGTTTAAATTATACTTCTTTATTTCACTATTACATAAAAATAATTTCTACAAAAAATTAAATCCAAAAATAAATTTCCTTCCATTGAGTGTTCATGTATCTTAATATATATGAGGGAAAATTATAATGGCATTTATAAGGAAGTACTGACAGCTGCCATGAAGTTTCTCTGTTTTGAAGGAATATGGATAATAAGGAAGTCACATCTCTGAAAGACTGAGGAAGTTGGGCTTTTTTCTGCTCTAACACTCATGTTGGAAAGTCACTTAACTTTTCTGAGTGTCCATTTCCTTATTCATTAAAGGGATGTCAATAATACTTTCACATTTTAGTCATAGGGTTACTCTGGGCATGGGCCCTGATTTATGACCTGACACTTAAAGGAATAGGAGAGGATCCAAAAATATTTATGGAAAGAAAGGATAAATTATATAATGAATATTAAAGTGTTGAGGCAAGACCACAATTCCAAGAAACAACATTATAAAAAATAAAATCATCTCATATTTGTGCCATTCTGTTTCGGAACCCTTGCCACAAAGAGGGAGGTAGTTTTTGTTCATGCCTTCATTCTCACTGAGACATAGCTGATTCTGGGGCAGGAACAGGGGATACTGGTGATTAGGAAGTGGCAAGATACTTTATTTCTTTAGCTCTGAGTGTCTTGAGAGATGTCTACAGAGCTTGGTCATTTATGTAGAGACTTCTGGATTCTACCCTGCTTGCCAGAGGCTTCTGTGTCAACAGCCAGAATTGATGTGTGTCTAATTTTAACTCAAGTGGAGCAGACATTTATTTTGGGAAGACAGGATCCTTTGAAGAATGGTTGCAATTGCCTGTGATCTGGTCAGAGCTGAATTTCTTGATCATCTTCTTTAGTCAGTGAGGAACATTTTATTACATTTTTACCAGCCATGGTAGGTTCTCTTTCTCTAATTTTCTAAAGGGCAGTTAGAATTTACTTTTAACTCCCCAAGACATCTTATCTATCTCACACTTTTGGGAGTCTATCTGGTTTAGCCTTCATATATGACAGAAGGGATCTTCAAACAGTAAACTTTGATGGCATTTTTGGGGACCACATTCCTCTCACTCTTCAGATTACAGCAGTTGTGATGAGGGGAAGCATCCCTGAACCAAGAACTATATAAACTGGGGATGCACTGCCAGATCCTCCACTTTATATCACCATAACCGGAGGCAACTCAGGCATGAGACCTTTTAAGAGTCTCTATTTTATAAAATGTATGTTTAAATAACTCCAGCAAGCATCACAGCCTTGTTGGGGGCAAAGGAGCTTGCATAACTCAATGAAACTATGAGCCATGCTGTGCAGGGCCACCTAAGAAGGATGGGTCATAGTGAAGAGTTTTAATAAAACACAGTCCATTGGAGGAGAGAATAGTAAACCACTCCAGTATTCTTGCCACAAGAACCCTATGAACAGTATGACAAGGCAAAAAGATATGACACCAAAAGATAGCCCCCCATGTCAGAAGGTGTCCAATATGCTACTAGGGAAGAGTGGAGGACAATTACTAATAGCTCCAGAAAGAATGAAGCAACTGGGCCGAGGCAGAAATGATCCTCAGTTGTGGATGTGTCTGGTGGTGAAAGTAAAGTGTGACACTGTAAAAACAATATTGTATAGGAATCTGGAATGTTAGATCCATGCTTCAAGGTAAATTAGAGGTGGTGAAGCAGGAGATGGCAAGAGTGAACACTGACATCTTAGGAATCAGTGAACTAAAATGTATGGGAATGGGTGAATTTAATTCAGATGACCTTTATATCTACTCCATGGAGAAGGAAATGGCAACCCACTCCAGTATTTTTTCCTGGAAAACCCCACAGACAGAGGAGGCTGGCAGGCTACAGTCTATGGGGTCGCAAAGAATTGAACACAACTGAGTGACTTCACTTTTTACTTTTATATCTACTACTGTGGGCAAGAATCTCTTAGAAGAAATGGAATAGACTTCATAGTCAACAAAAGAGTCTTAAATGCAGTACTTGGGTACAATCTCAAAAATGACAGAATGATCTTGGTTTGTATCCAAGGCAAACCATTCAACATCACAGTGATCAAAGTCTGTGCCCCAACCACTGATGCTGAAGAAGCTGAAGTTGACCAGTTCTATGAAAGATCTACAAAACCTTCTAAAACTAACACCAAAAAGATTACCTTTTCAAAATATCCTTCCCCACTGTGTCCAAAAGTCTGTTCTTTGTGTCTCTTTTGCTGTCCTGCAAGTAGAATCATCAGTACTATCTTCCTAGATTCCATATACATGGATTAATATGATATTTGTCTTTCTTTTTCTGAGAGAATAGCTTTGAAACATATACATTATCATATGTAAAATAGGTAGCCAGTGGGAGTTTTCCGTGTGACTAAGGGAATCCAAAGCTGATGCTGTGTGACAACCTAGAGGGGTGGGATAGGGAATGAAGTGAGAGGGGGGTTCAAGAGAGAGGGGACATATGCATACCTATGGGCAATGTTGATGTATGGCACAAGCCATCACAATATTGTAATTATCCTCTAATTTAAAAAAAATGTCCTTTTCATCACAGGGGATTAAAATGCGAAAGTAGGAAGTCAAGAGATATCTGGAGTAACAGGCAAGTTTGGCCTTGGAGTACAAAATGAAGCACAGCAAAGGCTAACAGAGTTTTGCCAAGAGAACACACTGGTCATAGCAAACACCCTTTTCCAACAACACAAGAGAAGACTCTACACATGGACATCATCAGATGGTCAATACTGAAATCAGATTGATTATATTCTTTGCAGTCAAAGTTGGAGAAGCTGTATACAGTCACCAAAAACAAGACCTGGAGTTGACTGTGGCTTAAATCATGAACTCCTTATTGCAAAATTCAGACTGAAATTGAAGAAAGTAGGGAAAACCACTAGGCCACTCAGGTATGACCTAAATTAAACCTCTTGTGACTGTACTGTGGAGGTAATAAATAGATTAAAGGGATTAAACCTGGTAGACAAAGTGCATAAAGAACTATGGATGGATGTTCATAACATCGTACAGGAGGCAGTGACAAAAACCATACCAGAGAAAAGGAAACATAAGAAGGTAAAACCTAAGAAAGAAGAGAAGAGAAAGGCAAGGGAGGAAATGGAAAGATAGACCCAACTGAATGCAGATTTGCAAAGAATAGCAATGAGAGATAAGAAGGCCTTCTTGGAGAGAGGAGAAAAGCAAAGGGGAAAGGGAAAGATATACCAAACTGAATGCAGAATTCCAGAGAATAGCAATGAAAGAAAAGAAGGCTTCTTAAATAAACAATGCAAATAAATACAGGAAAGCAATAGAATGGGAAAAACTAGAGATCTCTTCAAGAAAATTAAGATATCAAGGGAACAGTTCATACAATCATTCTGGGAATGATAAAGGACAGAAGTGATAAGGACCAAACAGAAGCAGAAGAGATTAAGAAGAGTTAGCAAGGATACAAGAACTGTACAAGAAAGGTCTTAATGACCCAGATAACTGTGATGGTGTGGTCACTTACCTAGAGACAGACATCTTCGAATGTGAAGTCCAGTGGGCGTTAGGAAGCATTACTATGAACAAAGCCAGTGGAGGTGATGGAATTCCAGCTGAGCTATTTAAAATGCTAAAAGATGATGCTGTGAAAGTGCTGCACTCAATATGCCAGCCAATTTGTAAAACTCAGCAGTGACCACAGGCCTGGAAAAGGTTAGTCTTCATTTCAATCCCAAAGAAATTTGAAACTACTGTACAACTGTGGTCATTTCACATACTAGTAAGGTTATGCTCAAAATCCTTCAAGCTATGCTTCAGCAGTAGGTGAACTGAGAATTTCCAATGTAGAAGAAAGATTTAGAAAAGGCAGAGGAACCAGAGATCAAATTGCTAACATTCATTGGATCCTCTTCACTTTCTGCCCTAAGGGTGGTGTCATCTGCATATCTGAGATTATGGATATTTCTCCCAGAAATCTTGATTCCAGCTTGTGCTTCATCCAGCCCAACATTTCTCATGATGTATTCTGCATATAAGTTAAATGAAGGTGAAATAGAAGAGAAATTCAACATTAAAAAAATGAAGATCATGGCATCCAGTCCCATCACTTCTTGGGAAATAGATGGGGAAAAAATGAAAGCAGTGACATATCATGAGAAATGCTGGACTGGATGAAGCACAAGCTGAAATCAAGATTGCCAGGAGAAATATCAGTAACCTCAGATATGCAGATAACACTGCACTGTGGCAGAAAGTGAAGAACTAAAGAGCCTCTTGATGAAAGTGAAAGAGAAGAGTGAAAAAGATGGCTTAAACTCAACATTCAGAAAACTAAGATCATGGCATCTGGTCCCATCACTTCATGGGAAATAGATGGGGAAACAATGAAAACAGTGACAGATTTTATTTTGGTGGGGGGCTCCAAAATCACTGCAGATAGTGACTGCAGCCATGAAATTAAAAGATGCTTGCTCCTTGGAAGAAAAGTTATGACCAACCTAGACAGCATGTTAAAAAGCAGAGACATTACTTGGCCAAAAAAGTTTGTCTAGTCAAAGCTACAATTTTTCCAGTAGTCATGTATGGATGTGAGAGTTGGACTATAAAGAAAGCTGAGCACCAAAGAATTGATGCTTTTGAACTGTGGTGTCTGCAAGGAGATCCAATCAGTCCATACTAAAGGAAATCAGTCCTGAATATTGGAAGGACTGATGCTGAAGCTGAAACTGCAATACTTTGGCCATCTGATGCAAAGAACTGACTCATTGGAAAAGACCCTGATGCTGGGAAAGATTGAGGGTAGGAGGGGAAGGGGACGACAGAAGATGAGATGGTTGGATGGGATCACCGACTCAACAGGAATGAATTTGAGTAGGCTGCTGGATTTGGTGATTGACAGGGAAGCCTGGCATGCTGCAGTCCATGGGGTCGCAAAGAGTCAGACACAACTGAGTGAGTGAAATGAACTGAACTGAACTGAACTGAAGTGACAGATTTTTTTTTTTCTGGGACTCCAAAATCACTGCAGATGATGACTCAGGAATGAAATTGAAAGACACTTGCTCCTTGGAAGGAAAGCTATGACAAACCTAGACAGTGTATTAAAAAGCAGAGGCATCACTTTGCCAAGTAAGGTATGTATAGTCAAAGTTATGATTTTTCCAGTAGTCATGTACGGATGTGAGTGTTGGACTGTAAAGAAGGCTGAGTGCCAAAGAATTTTTGGTTTTAAATTGTAGTCCTGGAGAATACTCTTGAGAGTCCCTTGAGCTACAAGGAGATCAAACCAGTCAATCCTATAAGAAATCAACCCTGAATATTCATTGGAAGGACTGATGCTGAAGCTGAAGCTCCAGTACTTTGGCTCCCTGATGCAAAGAGCCGACTCACTGGAAAAGACCTTGATACTGAGAAAGACTGAATACAAAAGGAGAAGAGAGTAGCAAAGGATTAGATGGTTAGATATCATCACTGATTCAATGAACATGACTTTGAGCCAACTCAGGGAATCCTGACCTGCTTCAGTCGGACATGAACAGCAACAACATATTTAAAGAAAATACTATTACTTTTCTGAACTCTAGAGGTATGCCTGGAGCTTACGTCGTTCATCATACAAAACTTTCAAGACATTTGTCAGTTGTTATTCTTCGAATCTCTAAGGCCTTGATTCCACAATCATCCTTTGTATCTTTTAATTTTACTTAAAGATGGAGTTGTACATGGAAAAAAGAAAGATAAAAAGGAAATTTACCAAGAATGCCTTCAAGATAGGGCTTCTTCTACTTTGAAGCAAGTGGTATCATGAAAGACTCAAAGCAGGACATTGACAGGGAGCTCCTGCCAATGTCCTACTTTAACTCCTAGTGGGATAAGGGCAAATTGGTGTTTTCTCAAGACCATGTGACCAAGTGATTTTTCTGAAGATTAAGTCATCACAAGGGTTTTCACAGGGTCATGGGGCAACTTCATTTTGAGAAGCATTTCATTCAAGTTAAGATACTGGAGTTTTCTCTACATCTAAGTGCACGTGCTTCTGGGATAATAACAAGAATGGTCTTCTCCTCAGGATTTTTCCATTTACCATGGTTAAAACACAGGAAATCATCAGAAAACAGTGATACACAGTACATTATAAAACGTAAGTGGAATGCAACCCCACGTAGGGTGCCAAAAAGAGCAATGGAAGGTTTGAAATGTCAGATCATTTTCCAGAAGCTCTGGAAACTTAAAAAATCATTTTGTTTTTCTGGACCTCATTATTTTATCTTTTAAGTGCAGAGGGGTACAGTGCATAGGTTAAATGTGGGCTCTGGATCCAGACAGTCTTTGAGTATCTTTCCAAGACTACCCATAGGCCTTTAGTGAATTAGAAAAAAAAAAAAAAAGACACCTTTTCCTCTATGAAGGGTTCATTGTTGGCTTGTTGGGCTGAGAATGGGTTAAATATCAGACTCCAATTGGCCTCTTGCAATGCACTTTTGTACAATGCCTAAGCTGCACAGCTGTACATGGCAGCATGGGTTTATCTTAGCTATGATACATACTTGCTCTCTGATCTTTAGCAACTGATTTAGAATCCCTAAGCTTCAGCTTTCTTAGCTGTATGGTGAAGGGCGGGGAAGCCTGGTGAGCTGCAGTCCATGGAGTCGCAAAGAGTCGGACACCACTGAGTGACTGAACAGCAACCTAAAAGCGTTGTTTTGGGGATTAAGTGCTGTAACAGATGTAAAGTACTAGGTGTATACTAAGCATTCACAGCTGGTTTTCAGTAAGATCATCAAAATAATTTTGAAAATGCCAAGATGTATTGAAAAAACAAAACAAAACTGCATTTCTGGAAGTCAAGAAGGGAAAGTGGGTTACCATGAACTAGAGATGTGCTCAGAGGTGACCCTTAAGGATCAGCTAGAGTTTTAGGTGAGTACCTACCCAGGAAAATACATTATGAATAGAGAGAATTTCAAGGCCAGGTCAAGTGTAGAGAGAGAGAGAGAGAGCAAACGAGCAAATTCACTGTTTGGTAAGAGAAACTTTGTGTTGGGAAAGCCAGTTCAGTTCAGTTAGGTCACTCATTCATGTCTGACTCTTTGCGACCCCATGAATTGCAGCATGCTAGACCTCCTTGTCCATCACCAACTCCTGGAGTTTTCCCAAACTCATGTCCATCAAGTCGGTGATGCATCCAGCCATCTCATCCTCTGTCGTCCTCTTCTCCTTCTGCCCCAATCTCTCCCAGCACCAGGGCCTTTTCCAATGAGTCAACTCTTCGCATGAGGTGGCCAGAGTATTGGAGTTTCAGCTTCAACATCAGTCCTTCCAATGAACATGCAAGACTGATCTCCTTTAGGATGGACTGGTTGGATGTCCTTGCAGTCCAAGGGACTCTCAAGAGTCTTCTCCAACACCACAGTTCAAATGCATCAATTCTTCGGCGCTCAGCTTTCTTCACAGTCCAACTCTCACATCCATACATGACCATTGGAAAAACCATAGCCTTGACTAGACGGACCTTTGCTGGCAAAATAATGTCTCTGCTTTTGAATATGCTATCTAGGTTGGCCATAACTTTTCTTCCAAGGAGTAAGCATCTTTTAATTTCATGGCTGCAGTCACCATCTGCAGTGATTTTGGAGCCCCCCAAAATAAAGTCTGACACTGTTTCCACTGTTTCCCCATCTATTTCCCACGGAGTGATGGGACCAGATGCCATGATCTTAGTTTTCTGAATGTTGAACTTCAAGCCAACTTTTTTACTCTCCTCTTTCACTTTCATCAAGAGGCTTTTTAGTTCCTCTTCACTTAGAGGGCCATAAGTATTCTGATGCTTCAGAGGATATTTAGGTATGAAAAAGCAGTGTAAATAAGGTACAGATTATTACAGAGATTCTGTGGGTGGTAAGGGTTACCATTTTGTCTCTATATTGTTGAGAAGTGAAACATCCAAATCACTCCTTAAGTCCACAGGCTAACATCTGTGTTCTCCCAGGAAGGAAATGTCACCTCGAATACAAATGTGCTCTGATTGATGGTGAAATGACTGATGTCACTCATTCTCATCCCTTTGTAGGAAGTCTGCCTTTTCCTCTTGGGCAGTTTTTTGGAATTTCTTTTCCTTTGATGTTTTAATTTTACAGATTTGTGTCCAAGTATAGTGTAGCTTCTAATTCTCCTCAGGTTTTCAGATTCTTACAATCTAAAGATGCAAATGTTTTTCCCCCTTTTGATTGGGAGCATTTTTAGGCATTATTTCAGGCATATTGCCTACTCTCCATTTTTTTTTCTATTAATTCTGGAACTCAAATTAGATGCACTTGCAATTTCTGGATCAGGGTTCCATCCCATTTAATATTAATCTAATATTTTCTGTCTCCTTGTGAATTAGGCTTAATATATAGCTTACTGCTGTGCCCTTCAGCTGTGTGTTTTTTAAATCATTATTTTTTCATCTTAAAGAGCTTCATTCTTTGTCATAGTTGTTTACTCTTGTTTCATAATCTCCTGTCTTTGTTTCATAGTTATTTTTTAGAGAATGTGAATTTTCCCCATTATCTCCCTGAGAATACTAAGTGTACTCTTTTAAGAGCTTTTGAGGTTAGTCTGTGATTACTATTCCTTTTTATAGCATTAGCTTTCCTCAGATTATTGGTGGTTGCCAGCCAAATGCTTGTCTTCAAGAACAATTTTCCACACAGACTTCCCACACAGCTTTCTGTTACCTGCGAGAGCCTCCTTGTGGGCAGAGCAGCAGGTGTCTCTTGTTGGCACCGTGGCACTGGCTTCTCCTGTCTATCTTTCCCTTTTATTAACGATTTATTTGCTTTTGAATATGCCTTTGTAGTCATTGATTTCTTTCGTATATATGTAATGGTGTGGCGCAAGATGTGAAGATTTCAGAAAGTGTCCAGTCCCCTTTCTTAAAATAAGAAATTTTATATTTTAAATTCCTAGAAACTACCTGTTTCTCAGATCTCGTGTGTGTGTGTGTGTGTGTGCGCGTGCGCGTGCGTGTGCGTGCGCGCGCGCGCGCGCATGCGTGCACTCAGTCGCTCAGTCCTATCCGACTTTGTGATCCCACAGACTGTAGCAAGCCAGACTCCCCTACCCATGGAGTTTTTCAGGCAAGAACACTGGAGTGGGTTGCCATTTTCTCCTCCAGGGGATCTTCCCAACCAAGGGATCAAAATTGAGGCTCATGTGTCTCCTACATAGGCAGTTAGTTTCTTTATCACTGAGCCACCTGGGAAGCCCAAGATCTCCTGTAAATCTAAAACTGTATAGTTCGTTAAGTTCTTTTAGGCATAAAGCTACACACTGAAACAAAACTCTTAGTTTTTATTTGTGTTTAGCTTTCCTTGCTGTTTATTTCCAAACAAAACTGAAGCAATGCTTAATTTTTCCATGTGCTCTTAAACCATACTGTCCAATATGATAGCCACTAACTACATGTAGCTATTTAAATTTAATGCAATTAAAATTAAATTAAAGATTCAGTTTTTCAGTAGCACTATCCGCATTTCAAGTGCTCAGTAGCTCTTATGTGGATAGTCATTACCATATCCAGCACAAATATAGAACATTCTCTACATCACACAGATTTCTGGTAGCAGACTGATTTAGATTATTTAGATTCCAGGGATATAAACAGAATTTGTCCTTACAAAATATATGTATTTATGTTTGTGTGTGTGATTCTTATATAATTCTGGGTTTCTTTAGTGAACAATATTGAATATATATTAAATACATTTATTTAGATCCTTTAGTTAAAATCTTAACTATATAAATAGGCTGTCTGAGTTCTTCACTGGTAGAATTCCAACTGAAGTGTTCCCCATGCTTGTACCTTCCTGTTGTGATAGGTCAGGAACCAAGATTGATCAGAGCACTGGAAACAAATTACATGTTCCGTGTTTTGGAAGTAAAAGTAACAATTGCCTCTCTTATCCATTTTTATCTCCATGAGAAAACCACCTCCTTAAAGAGAATGTGTTAGTTTGCTAGGGCTGCCATAACACAATACCAGCGTGGCATCCTGAATCCCAGAAATGTATTTTCTCACTGTTAGAGCCTAGAAGTCCAACATCAATGGGATGGCAGGGTTGACTTTTCTCTTAGGCATCTCTCCTTGGTTTGCAGAAGGCTGCCCTGTAGATGCCTCTTCAAAGGGTCTTTTTTTTTCATGTACCTCTATTTCTGGTGTCTCTTCTGGGTATCTAAATTTCCACTTCTCATAAAGGCACCAGGTTTTAAGTTAGGGCCCGCTCTAGTGACAGTCTTCAAATATAGTCATACGCCAAAATGTTGGGGTTTAAGGTTTCACATATGAATTTTGGGGGAACATGATTCAGCCCATAACAGATAATATCTATACAACTGAGAAAAAGATTATCATCAACTCTTGTCGTACTAAAAGGCTAAGAGTTCTCCTGGTAAATTTAATTCTTTGTATGTTGGAGGGAAAATAGAAAGCAAGACAATTCCAGAGAACATCTATTTCTGCTTCATTGACTGTGTTACAGCCTTTAACTGTGTGGATCACAACAAACTGTGGAAAATTCTTAAAGAGATGGGAATATCAGACCACCTTATCCGCCTCCTGCAAAACCTGTATGGAGGTCAAGAAGCAACAGTTGTAACTGGACATGGAAAAACAAATATGGTTCAAAATTGGGAAAGGAGTACATCAAAGCTGTATGTTGTCACCCGACTTATTTAACTCATATTCAGAGTACATCATGTGAAATGTCAGACTGGATGAAGCACAAGCTGAAATCAAGATTGCTGGGAGATTTATCAATAACCCCAGATGTGCAAATGACACCACCCTTATGGCAGAAAGTGAAGAGGAACTAAAGAACTTCTTGATGAAGGTGAAAGAGGAGAGTGAAAAAGCTGGCTTAAAACTCAACACTCAAAAAATTAAGATCATGGCATCTGGTCCCATCACTTCATGGCAAATAGATGGGGAGACAGTGGAAACAGTGGCTGACTTTATTTTCTTGGGCTCCAAAATCACTGCAGATGGTGACTGCTGCCATGAAATTAAAAGACACTTGCTCTTTGGAAGAAAAACTATGACAAATCTAGACAGCATATTAAAAAGTAGAGACATTACTTTGCCGACAAAGGTACATATAGTTGTAACTATGGTTTTTCCAGTAGTCATGTATGGATGTGAGAGATGGTCCATAAAGAAAGCTGAGTGCTGAAGAATTGATGCCTTTGAGCTGTGGTGTTAGAGAATACTCTTGAGAGTCCCTAGGACTGCAAGGAGACCAAACCAGTCAATCTTAAAGGAAATCAATCCTGAATATTCATTGGAAGGACTGATGCTAAAGCTGAAGCTCCAATACTTTGGCCACCTGATGGGGAGAGCTGACTCATTAGAAAAAATGCTGATGCTGGGAAACATTGAAGGCAGGAGGAGAAGGGGATGACAGAGGATGAAATGGTTGGAAGGCATCACCAACTCAGTGAACAAGAGTTTGAGCAAGTTCCAGCAGATGTTGAAGGACAGGGAAGCCTGATGTGCTGCAGTCCATAGGGTTGCAAAAGTTGGACATGACTGAGCAACTGAACAACAGCAATAAGAAAGGCCCAGTGGTTTTGCCATGTTACATCCTTATACCTAAAGTCTGTTGTGTGTCAGTACTTGCTTTTCCCCAGTAATGAGGAAGCTTCAGTGTCCAGGAGTAAACATTCCTTCTAAAATCATAGAGAAGGTTAGAGGGTCATCTTGGAGCTGTCATTCAACTTTTTTGAATCTGTGCTCTCTGTTATAAAATGGAAACAATCATAACTGTCTTATAACACTGTTTTCAAAGTGAATGCCTGTGAAACTAGTACCTAGCACAAATCATATCTCACAGTTCATGCTCTACAAATATCTGTTGGAAAGAGAAGAGATTGAGTTTGTACTGACTTCCAGACAGTCTGTATTAAAAACAAACAAACAAACAAACTTATCAAGAATGTTTTTCTTTTCTTTCTTAATGTTTAGACTGAGTGACTTTCACTTTCACTTTTTCAGATTAGGGTGAAATATATAGAAGATATTGTCCTCTAAAGCAGAAGACTGGTGGTGATCCCACCACAAATTTTGTGGACTAGCTGAGAAGGGTAGTGGGAAGTCACCTAATTTGAAAACCTGCTATTCCTGATAGTCTTCTTTTGTGAGAGTCTCTGTGTCCTGGGTTCATTTGGGAGCTCCCTGGAGGAGTCTGCTTCTTGATTAATTACATCACTTCAAGAAATAACTGAGAAAAGAACACAAATACTTTTGAATTGGAAGGAAGTATAATCCAGCCTTCTACCCAGAAAGTGAAAGTGAAAGTTGCTCGGTTGTGTCTGACTCTTTGTGACCCCATGGACTCCATGGATTTCTCCAACCAGAATACTGGAGTGGGTAACCTTTCCCTCCTTCAGGGAATCTTCCCAAACCAGGGATCGAACCCAGGTCTCCTGCATTGCAGGTGGATTCTTTACCAGATGAGCCACAAGGGAAGGCCATCTACTTAGAGGAGGTATCCTTTCTCCCACACCTTAAGCTTCCCTTGGGTGATCCTCAGAGTACCAAGTTTACTATCTGACAAGGCAAATCTTTCCTGCCTAGGGTCTGGTTGTTAAGAATTCCCACCATACACTGAGAAAAAGATCATCTTGCCTCTCACTGTTAACCTTGGAAGCAATTGCAGCACCTCCCAACTCAGTTTTAAAAACACTCTGAGGGAGTTCCCTGATGGCCTAGAGGTTAGGATTCTGTGCGTTCACCGCCATGGCCTGAGTTCAATGCCTGGTCAGGGAACTGAGATCCCACAGGCTGTGTGGCACGCATCCCCATGTCCCCCATCTCCAAACTCCCAACACTCTAAAAGCCACATTTATGGACTAGAAAGAGCACAGACTCACAGATTTAATAGCAGCATTCACGTTCCATTGGTACCAGTATTAAAATGCTGCTTGGAGGACTATGCCTGCAGTTCAAGTTTGCCCATTGTGCACTGAGTCATTAAAGGTGTGTGGGTGACGCCAACCTCGTGGAAAGTTGGCTGGATGATTAATGGATTTGGCTTCTAATTTTAGAGGCTCCTATTAATTATAAGGGTTTGGGTCTTTTCCATGAAGACACTGTTACAGCTTCTCCTCCCACCTCCTCACTTCCTTATACAGTGAGTAAGATGAGTAATTTTAATTTTAAAGTGTGGAAACCATTTCTTGTCATTTCCTTTTGGAAATCTCTGGGCAAAATCATTCTAAAAACACATTTTAAGTCTATAATATATGAACAGCTCTAGAACAGAAGAAAATTGGTAAAAATGCCAGCAAATGTACTTTAGCAGTTTTATCTTGTAGAGTCATTACCTTTATCGTGAGGAATTCAAGAACAGTGTTTATAGAGATCTTCACAAAACAGATTCATGTTGATTTATGGCAAAACCAAAACAATATTGTAAAGTAATTAACCTCAAATTAAAATAAATAAATTTATATTAAAAAAACAAGGATGTTAGTAACACTGGAATCATTATAAAGTGAAAGAAGCTCATATTTGCCATCACTGTCTCCTTACCATGGATGGATATGGACTTATGTGAGATGAAAGTATGGTGGAGTGGAACGAGCCCCCAAGTTTGTGTCAGGGAATCTAGGTTCAAATTTTGGCTGTAAAATAAACTGGTTATGTTGCACATAACTTTTATTGACTTCAGTGTTCTCATCAGAAATAACAAATGGTAAATATAGATAAGGTTATGTGAAGAATATAGAAAAATCTATAAATATTAGTCAAATTTTTATTTAGCCCCACTCACCTGTTGTCTTACAACCCATTATGACTCCCAGGTTTTAGACACACCGTGCAAAATTGAGATTATCCTCTCTGATAATCTTTCAAGGTCAGCAGTAAACTAACCAACAGAATTAGAAAGTAGCATAGTAATGTGTAAAAGATTTGGAGTCATATGTTCCTAGGTTCAAATTCTAGCTTTATTTACCCAAATAATCTTAAATTACTTGACTTCCTTGATTTAATATCTAAAATGGTAGTAATGTAATTTACTTAATCAGATTTCTGTAAGGACAAAAAGATAATATATACACAGGGCCTGGCACCTAGCATGTACTTATTAAATAGTATCATAAACACCCCTGCTCCCACCTGCCCTTCCTCTCTTCTTTCTTTTCTTCATTCCATTAGAAATCACTTACTGTCTTGACCAACCAATGAGGAACATGTAATAAAGGATAGAGGTGATGAAAGGAGGAGTAGATTGACTGGATCCAGAGTCAAGAGGGCAGGAAAACAATCTACCTTGATCTTGTGCTTCTGGTAAGGGCTAAGTATCCTGTGAGGAATTTATTCTCACCTTTCTATCCTAGACCCCTGATGTGTCCTCCTTACACACAGAGTAGAGGGAAGATCAAGGAAAGGTTCTTGATCTTGTCTCTACCATTATTCTCTCACATAGCTCCTTTCTCAGGTCAGGACAGCAGGCTGGAAATCAATGCATAAGCTTTTTGAGCTTCTTGGAGAAGCACCTGAAAGTTGTAGTTTTGACATACTTCACACAACAAATAAGAGAACTTCAGATTTTGCTTGCACACAACCATACTGAGGGCTCTTTTAGCTTCGAAATGAATCTACTCAGAGCATCTTCATAGTAATATTTCTCCAGTGTGAGGATGTTATAAGTACTCAGGATCATGGCTGCCAAATTGAAGTTGATCCTCGTTACATTTGATCTCAGGGCTCCCTGTAATGGGCAGACTGAGGTCCTGATTAGGCATGCACCTGGGAGGTTCAGGTCAGACCAGAAGGAGCCCAAGGTAATGTAAAGAGCTCAGTGTGATAAATTTAGAGACAAGAATACTAGTCCAGACTCCATCATGACTTGTTTGGGACCTCAGGCAGATCTTTTGAGCTTTAGAAGACTTGATGCCTCATCTCTAAAATGTGGATAATTATCCTTATACTTCTTTGCCTTACAATGATATGATGAAGATTAATGCAGATTACAGGTGATTACAGGTATATAAGTCTTATATAAAAACAAAATGCTATTATTATCTTTAATAATAGTCTTCTGAAGTCTTGCCATAACTGTCCTGGGGCTCTAATCTATGGTACCGCTTTATAATGAGGTCTTTTGGGAATTCCACTAACCATATGTCCTTGGATGCCTTTCAAATTGGAACAGAATCATAGTGCTGGAGAGTATTAGAGCTGGAAGTGATTGTAATACTTCTAGTCCAACCCTCGCATTTTACAGATGAAGAAAAGGAAAGGATAAAGAAAGGGACTTGCTTCAGGTCATCTAGCTACACAGAGGAAGAGCTGATACAGGAATTGCCTGGCTCTATACACTGAATTTTACTTTGGCATAGAGTGCCTAAACCACTTCTTCCCTCATGACTCTATAGCTTGATCCCTCCTCATTTCTCAAAGTCTCACAATAGTTTTATGTAGCTTTCAGTTCGACAGTGCAATCTCATTCTTCTTACTGCCACTGTGAGATTTTAAAAGTATGTATCATAAACACACACATAAACTCATCATTCAAATACTTTAAATGCTTCCCTATTACCTTCAATATAAAATTAAAATTTCTTAAATTAGGGAATACAATATGTCAACCAGGATCCACCTCACCTGCAGGCTTTGTTTGACTGCAACTTTACCTTCCAGATTCCCAGACTTCTGTTTGCTGTTTGGCAAGTGTACCATGCTTTCTCTTCCTCCATTCACTTTCAAAGTGATCTTCCCTCTACCTGAGCCCTGTTTCTCCATGTCTTCATATGTAAAATCCCTCCTGCTAGGGCTAAGTCACTTCAGTCGTGTCCAACTCTGTGTGACCCCATCTCCCCCGTCCCTGGGATTCTCCAGGCAAGAACACTGGAGTGAGTTGCCATTTCCTTCTCCAATGCATGAAAGTGAAAAGTCAAAGTGAAGTTGCTCAGTCGTGTCCAACTCCTATCGACCCCATGGACTGCAGCCCACCAGGTTCCTCCGTCCATGGGATTTTCCAGGCAAGAGTGCTGAAGTGGGGTGCCATTGCCTTCTCCAAAAATCCCTCCTAGTCACCCATTATATAATGTTCTCCTCCACCCCGGTGAACTCTGTTATAGGTGCTTTATTCTCACTCCAGACACACCTTTACTATAATGCCTCCACGCAGTGGGAACCGGAAGAAAGAGATTGGGTCTGGAATAGCTGAGCTTTGATAGCTCAGTCGGTAAAGAATCTGCCTGCAATGCAGAAAACCTGGGTTCGATTCCTGGGTCGGGAAGATCCTCTGGAAAAGGAAATGGCAATCCACGCCAGTATCCTTGCCTGGAAAATCTCATGGACCGAGGGAACCTGACGGGATACAGTCCATGGGGTCACAAGAGTCGGACACAACTTAGTGACTAAACCACCACCACCACCAAGATCTGTGTCAGCGCTTCCATGAATCTATGCAATCACAGAAGAATGGGCTTTCAGGGAAGACTTTATGTAGGTGCAAGACTTGAGAGTCCCTTGGATTGCAAGGAGATCCAACCAGTCCATTCTGAAGGAGATCAACCCTGGGATTTCTTTGGAAGGAATGATGCTGAAGCTGAAACTCCAGTACTTTGGCCACCTCATGCAAAGAGTTGACTCATTGGAAAAGACTCTGATGCCAGGAGGGATTGGGGGCAGGAGGAGAAGGGGACGACCGAGGATGAGATGGCTGGATGGCATCATTGAGTCGATGAACGTGAATCTGAGTGAACTCCGGGAGTTGATGATGAACAGGGAGGCCTGGTGTGCTGCCATTCATGGGGTCGCAAAGAATCAGACATGACTGAGTGACTGAACTGAACTGAACTGAGGGATCCGAAGGATACAGGAGTTTGGAAAAAGAAGAGAGAAAAATATGTAACAGTTTTTACTTGTCCATGGGTTGTTTTATGAGACCCTTAAAGCTGTCTATCACCCAAGTCATGTTACAATGTTTCTACAGGCAGGCTCATATCTTTCTAATTCTTAATTCTTGCTCTTTCCACGTCCTCACACCTCATGCTTAGACAGGGGTCTACATGTAGACATGTGGTAGCACAAGGAAGTATATCTGACTCAGAATATGACAAAGAAAAATTGCTGCCTGTCACTTCTGCTGCCTTCAAATAATGGCGCAGTCTTCGCTCCCCTTCTCTTCCTCCACCTCCTCTCTCTCTTCCTCCTCCTCCTCTTCTTATACGTAGCATCTCAGGAGAAGATGTAGGAGACAGGAAGTGGAATGCTCCAGGTCTCTCTAAAGGGACTGTCCACGTGTTCTCTAGCAACCTGTCTCTAGTAACAATTCCTCCTACACTAGGTAAAGGAAACTATTCTAAAACAGGATTCAGTAATTACAGCATAACCCTACAGATTTACACAGTCTATAGTGCCCTAAGTTATAATTATTAGGTACATAAAATCTTATAAAGCTAGAGAAGGCATTAGTTCATCCTTTTTTAAGGCTGAGTAATATTTACCGGAGGTCATTGATATCAATAACCTTAGATATATGCAGATGACACCACCCTTATGGCAGAAAGTGAAGAACTAAAAAGCCTCCTGATGAAAGTGCAAGAGGAGAGTGAAAAAGTTGGCTTGAAGCTCAAAATTTAGAAAACTAAGACCATGGCATCTGGTCCCCTCACCTCATGGGAAATAGATGGGGAAACAGTGAAAACAGTGACAGGCTTTATTTTTTTGGACTCCAAACTCACTGCAGATGGTGACTGCAGCCATGAAATTAAAAGACGCTTGCTCCTTGGAAGAAAAGTTATGACCAAACTAGACAGTTTATTAAAAGCAGAGACATTACTATGCCAACAAAGGTCCATCTAGTCAAAGCTATGGTTTTTCCAGTAGTCATATAAGGTTGTGAGAGTTGAACTATTACAGACTTTTGGACCCTGTGGGAGAGGGAGAGGGTGGGATGATTTGGGAAAATGCCATTGAAACATGTATACTATCATGTAAGAAATGAATTGCTAGTCTAGGTTCGATACAGGATACAGGATGGTATAGGGGCTGGTGCACTGGGATGACCCAGAGAGATGTTATGGGGTGAGTGGTGGGAGGGGGGTTCAGCATTGGGAACTCATGTACACCTGTGGTGGATTCATATCAATGTATGACAAAACCAATACAGTATTGTAAAGTAAAAAAGAAAGAAAGAAAGAAAGAAAGCTATGGACCGAAGAATTGATCCTTTTGAACTTTTGAACTGTGGTGTTGGAAAAGACTCTTGAGAGTCCCTTGGACTGCAAGGAGATCCAACCAGTCCATCCTAGAGGAAATCAGTCCTGACTATTCATTAGAAGGACTGATGCCGACGCTGAAACTCCAATACTTTGGCCACCTGATGAGAAGAACTGACTTATTTGAAAAGACCCTGAAGCTGGAAAGATTGAAGGTGGGAGGAGAAGGGGATGACAGAGGATGAGATGGTTGGATTACATCACCGACTCAATGGACATGAGTTTGAGTAGGCTCTGGGAGTTGGTGGTGGACAGGGAGGACTGCTGTGCTGCAGTCCATGGGGTTGCAAAGAGTCGGAGATGACTGAGCAACTGAACTGAACTGAGATATTCACCTGAGCTATTTCAAATCCTAAAAGATGATACTGTGAAAGTGCTGCCCTCAATATCAGAAAACTTGGAAAACTCAGCAGTGGCCACAGGACTGGAAAAGGTCAGTTTTCATTCCAATCCCAAAGAAGAGCAATGACAAAGAATGTTCAAACTACCCCACAATTGTGCTCATTTCACATGCTAGCTAAGTAATGCTCAAAGTCCTTCAAGCTAGGCTTCAACAGTACATGAACCAAGAACTTCCAGATGTACCAGCTGGATTTAGAAAAGGCAGAGGAACTAGAGATCAAATTGCCAGCATACATTGGATCATGGAATAAAGCAAGAGAATTTCAGAAAAACACCTACTTCTGCTTCATTGACTAGGCTAAATTATAGTCATTGACTATGCTAAATCATAGTCATTGACTGTGTGGATCATAACAAACTGTGGAATATTCTTAAAGAGATGGGAATACCAGACCATCTATCTGCCTCTTGAGAAACCTGTATGCAAGTCAAGAATCAATAGTCAGAACTGGACATGGAACAACAAACTGGTTCAAAATTGGGAAAGGTGTACGTTAAGGCTGTATGTTGTCACCTTACTTATTTAAATTATATGCAGAGTTCATCATGTGAAATGCTGGACTGGATGACGCACAAACTGGAATCATGATTGCTGGAAGAGATATCAATAACCTCAGATATGCAGATGACATCACCTTTATGGTAGAAAGCAAAGTGGGACTGAAGAACGTCTTGAAGAAGGTGAAAGAAAGGAGTGAAAAAGCTTGCTTAAAACTTAACATTCAACAAACTAAGATCATGGCATCCTATCCCATCACTGTGGTAAATAGATGGGGAAACAATGGAAACAGTGACAAACTTTATCTTCTTGGGCTCTTAAATCACTGTAGATAGTGACTGGAGCAATTAAATCCATTAAAACACCTTTAAATCCATTTAAGGTGAAGTTACTCAGTGTCTGACTCTTTGCAACCCCATCCAGGGGATTAAATCCATTAAAGCATCTTTAAATTCATTAAAGCAACTTTAAATTCATTAAAGTTTCTTGTTCCTTGGAATAAAAGCTATGATCAACCTAGACAGCATATTAAAAAGCAGAGACATCACTTTGCTGACAGAGGTCTGTATAGTCAAAGTTATGTATTTTTTTAAGTAGTCATGTATGGTTGTGTGATCTGGATCATAAGGAAGACTGAGCACAGAAGAGCTGATACTTTGGAACTTTGGAAGAAAACTCTTGAGAGTCCCTTGGACTGCAAAGAGATCAAACCAGTCAATCCTAAAGGAAATCAATCCTGAATATTCATTGGAAGGACTGATACTGAAGTTACAATACTTTGGCTACCTGATGGGAAGAGCCAACTCATTGGAAAAGACAATGATGCTGGGAAAGACTGAGGGCAGGAGGAGAAGGGGGAGACAAGACGAGTTCATTGGATGGCATCATTGACTCAATGGACATTAGTTTGAGCAAACTCCAGGAGATAGTGAAGGACAGGGAAGCCTAGCAAACTGCAGTCTTTGGGGTTGCAAAGAGTCAGACATAACTGAATGACTGAACTACAAAATTCTACATGGATGGACCTAGAGATTGTCATGCTGAGTGAAGTAAGTCTGACAGAGAAAGACAAATATCATAGGATATGATATACTGGAATATTTAAGAAAAGGGGATTGTTATTTTTCAGTTGCTAAGCCATGTCCAACTCTTTGAAACCCCATGGACTGAAGAACGCTGGGCTTCCCTGTCTCATATACAAAACAGAAATAGAATCACAGATATCTTATCTATAAAACAGAAGTAGAGATACAGAAAATATGATTATTTTCTAAACATAAGTAGAAAAAAAACTATGGTTACCAAGGGGAAAAGCCAGAGGGTGGGAAGGGAAAAATTGGAAGCTGGGAATGACATGTATACACTACTATATATAAAATAGATAACTAGTAAGCACTGACTGTATAGTGCAGGTAACTCTACTCTGTAATGGCCTAAAAGGAAAAAGAATCTTACAAAAAGTGGATGTATGCATATGTATAACTGATTCACTTTGCTGTATAGCAGAAAGTGATGCAAAATTGTAAATCAAACATTCTCCAATAAAAATTTAGAAAAAAAAATTTTTCCAAAGAAAGAAACTAAGATTGCAATGCCTTATACTAATTATGATGTTTCACAGAATAAATCAACTAACAGCAATACAACAGCAAAACTTATAAAGCAAGTGGAGATAATGTTATTACAGCTATCTGCTAGGCAAGGAAATTGAGGCTAAGAGGGTTTGAATTACATGCCTATTTGGAGATGCTGGGATTGGCAGCTAGGGCTCTGACTGTCCATTTTGTGATCAGCAAGGCTGGTGTTCTGCTACAAATGGAGAAGGCTGAACTCCCATCCCAACTCTTCCTAATCCCTGCTCTGTAAGTGAATGAGAGATCCTTTGCCCAAAATAGTTCAAGTTGGTTGAACACCTGACATTTTGATACTGGACAGGGGAGACTGACAATAGCTTATTAGTAACATAATGTAGGGGGTGAGTGTAGGGACAGACACTGCACACTGTGTAGGGCTACATGGGGGTTGCCCTTGTGACAGACTAAAGAGCAGAGGCTGTGGAAGGCAGGATTTGTAGTAACAAGAGGGTGAGGTGACCCCCTATTCCTGCAGGAGGATGTAATAGGCTTGTTTGAACAATTCTGCAGGCTGTCAGGGAGGTGAAACCATAGGTTGAGGACTGAGAATGGTATACCTGGTCCAGATGGGGAGCCTTTCTGTTGGAGTGGGCACACATCTGGAGAGAACAGAGGAACTCACTGATAGGCCTTTGTGGCCTTGTGGGCTCAAATACATCAAGACAGCCCATGAAATTTTAGGTCTTACAGCTTCCCTTCCCAATGCGTCTTGCATCTGTTCTGTTGAAAATACTCTTATTTGCTGTCACATCCTTTAGGGCTTTCAGCAAGATTTTCTTTCTTA
Organism: Redunca redunca; assembly: GCA_006410935.1. Lineage (NCBI taxonomy): Eukaryota > Metazoa > Chordata > Mammalia > Artiodactyla > Bovidae > Redunca > Redunca redunca. Next base: position 424,841 of record SJYQ01003056.1, on the reverse strand, counting down.
TACAAATGGCTATTCATAAAAAAAAAAAAAAAATCCTGTCAAGGAGCTGGCCTGTCCCTTGATGGCCCAGTAGATTAGGAGGCCTGACATGAATTCATTTGCCTAATGAATAACATGGAAAAATCTTGGTTTGATAAGTGCACCACTTACACCAAGGTCTTTCATTCACATTCAACTTCATAAAATGGACATCCCTGTAGAAACTAATTGAATCTTGTTGGTGTCTGGGATAATGAACAATGTCAGCACACTGCAGAGATTAAAGATTCACACCGAAGGGAAGTGGCAGCAGAAAAGCTTAGCTGTGCTTACTGGAGACATCGGCTGAAGCAGGTGGTCACCATGACTTCTCATTGGATCATACTCCTATCTGCATCCACCTTGATAGTCAAAACCACCTTCTAGCTTTTCTCTTCTATAAGCCTATGTATTTGAATCTCAAGATTTCATTGAAAGCACTTGATTTCTAAGCATGTTCATGTTGAATGAGTTTCACAACAGTTTACAAAATTGAAATTTGTAGCTGACTTTTTCAAACAGGTCTCCAGTTACTATTGGGGATTCCCAGGTGGCAGAGTGGTAAAGAATCTGCCTGCCAATGCAGGAGACTTGGGTTCGATCCCTGGGGTCGGGAAGATCCTCTGGAGGAAGAAACAGCAACCCACTCCACTATTCTTGCCTGAAAAATTCATGGACAGAGAAGCCTGGAGGGCCACAGTCCATGTGGTCACAGAGAGTCAGACACCACTGAATGACTGAGCATGCACGCATGGAGCAGTGAAGCTCAAACATTGTCTGCCCTTGGTTTACAAAATTAAAAATTGTAGCTTATTTTTTCAATCAGGTTTCCAGTTACTATTAGGGTTATGTTTGTCCCCTAATCCAGATATCCTAATGATTATCAGCAGTGTGATATATAAGGCTAGATGGAAATATTAAGATGTCTGTATCCTCTCTCTCCACAGGTGTTGCCTCTGAATTAAAGCTTGCAAAGACTCAAGTCATTATATTGGTCCCATTAACTGGCACCTTGGGATATATGGTCTCATCTGTTTTTGTCTTTGCTACACTATGAAAGGTCAGGCACACATATATATGGACAGGAATACATAAGCTCCTCTTGTTTCTGCTCTGCCACTGACTTCCCCTGTGACTTATATGTAATTCTTGTGCATCACCAGGGCTGAGAACTCATACCTTTTGCATAGGAAGAATTTGACAGAGACTACATACCCAGAGGAACTTCCCTGCCAGGACTTCCCCTGGCAGGCTACAGGCCATGGGGTTGCAAAGAGTCGGACATGACTGAAGCGACTTAGCACCCACACAGGCACACCTCCAGAGAAGCCATAAGTTCAGATCAGGGGACCAATTAGTATGGAAGAGAGCAAATGGGTCCAGAAGAGGGAAAGCAAAAATCACCAGGAAAGAAAGTAAAATCCAAAGTCAAGCAAAAATTGAGCAGCTAAAATAAGGAAGAGGATAAGAATGGCTGGAGACAAAAGCATGTGTATGAACTTTATTCTAGATAAGGCCTGTGTTCCCTTGGTCTTAGTATTCTGTTCTACACTGTGACAGAGCCAAGGCTCATAGAAGTCAATTTGGAGTTGTTGTTGAAGTGTAAGATATTGGATTTGAACAGATTCTGATTCCAAGGAAGCCCACAGGTAGAAGAGATGATGGGATAAGGTTTCTCACAATAAATTCTACAGGGTGACATACAGATTCCAAGTAAACTAACTTTAAGAATTAATGAATTCATATACATGTAAGTATAACACATCCATTCTAAAAAGTTTTTTTGACACAATTTAAATACTTATTAGTTAGTAACAAGATAAAATTTTACTGGGGGATATAGAGAAGTAAGCTCATGGTCCGCAGTGAATTTAAAATCTGGTTGTGGAGGCAAGAGTCACATACTGACTACATGAAAAGGGAGGGTGAAATTAGTGTGAGTTGAATTCTTCTCTTAATTAACCTCCACACACTCCCAAACTCCAGAGATGCCAAAAAAGCTTCTATTTTTATGATATGTCTGACAGTTTCATGTCTTCTTGCCTTTACTAGTATTGTACCTTCTTTCTAAACTAACCAGTCCTCCATAACCACCTGAGAGTGCCTTCCCCTCATTCAGGATTCAGCGTCAGAGTCAGTCTTTCTTTAAGTCATTTTCAAACCTCTACCTGTCTGCAGATAACTGGCACTTCCTCATTTGCAGATCTTTCTTCTTTTGTGGATGAATACTTTTGGTTATGACTGGTTAGAAGATTCACCATTGAACCAGGTCATGACCTTTATCAAATGAGTAGGGGTGGCTTCCTCCATGGCTTTACAAGAAGATGGGAAGTAGTAAATACAGAGAATGATTAAAACTAGGCCTTCTTGTTTTGCTTCATGTAGCCCAAATCTGTGGTGAATGCAAGCTGTGTAATAATAGTAAAGATGCTGAGAAACGTCAAGCCCATATTACAGTCAATAATGAAGAAAAACCAGGATTGGAATGAAGAAATAGAAAGCCAAATCTTGACCACATTCAGCTCTTGAAGCAAAGCCCCTTCACTATTGTCATGAAATCATATATCTATGTGACTATTTTCTGATGTTAATTGTGTATGTTAATGTAGATTTAGTTAATATTTACTGAGAGCCCATCATGCTGGAAAATGTTCTACATGTATTAGTATGTGTTATCTGCAACAACATTACTATTAGGCAGGTCTTTGTGTAGCTGAAGATGCTAGGGCTTATGACAGTGTAGCCAAGAATGAGCAGATATGGATATTAACTCCAGATTGTCTGTTTCTGAAGTCCACATATTTAACCATTTTGCAGACTTTTGGTGCTAACTCTGGGAAAATCCTGAGCAACTTGTTCTAGAGTTGGTCACTCTAGTAATGCTAAAAAACCAGGGCAACTGCAACAAGGTCTAAAGTGCTATTATTAATAGCCTGAGGCTGCCATAAAAAAGTGCCAAAAACAGGATGGCCTAAACAACAGAAATTTACTGTCTCACAGTTGTGGAAGTTACCATCTGAAATCAAATTGTTGGCAGGGCCATGTTCCCTTCAAAGGCACTGGGGAAGGATCTCTCGTACCTCTCCAGGCCCCTCTCCTTGGCTGATAAATGGTCATCTTCATGTTCACATGGAGTTTTCCCAGTACATGTGTCTGTCTCCTAGTCCTCCTTTTCTTAAAGACCCCAGCCATGTTGGGTTATTGTCCACCCTAATGGCCTTATTTTAACTTGACTTTTTTTCTGTGAAGATCTTATGTCCAAATATGGTCACATTTTGAGGTACTGGGGGTTAAAAGTTCTGCATATGAACTTTTAAAAATTATTTATTTATTTTTGACTGTCCTGCATCTTCATTGCTGCATACAGGCTTTCTCTTGTTGCACTGAGCAGGGGCCATCCTCTAGTTGTCGTAGACGGGCTTCTCATTGCAGTGGCTTCTCCTGTTGCAGAGCATGGTCTCTAGGGTGTGTGGACTTCAGTAGTTGTGGTCCACAGGCTTCGTTGCCCAGTGGAGTGTGGAATCTTCCAAGACCAAGGATCAAACCAGTGTCCCCTGCATTGGCAGGCAGATTCTTTGCCACTGTACTACTAGAGAAATCTCAGCATGTAATTGTATGGTATACAATTCAGCCCATAACAAGGATCATCCAGTAAACAGAAGTCAAGGTCAAGGTCAGGCCATCAAGTATATCAGGGGTTCTCCATTTCGTTGCATGTTAGAATCATCTAGGGAGAAGGCAACGGTACCCAACTCCAGCACTCTTGCCTGGAAAATCCCATGGACAGAGGAGCCTGGTAGGCTGCAGTCCATGGGGTCGCACAGAGTTGGACACGACTAAAGCGACTTAGCAGCAGCAGAATCATCTAGATGGCTTAAAAATAAAGAATAGAAAAGAAAATGAACAACAAAAAATAGCACCTGCAGGCCCCACACTAGGCCAAATAAATAAGAATTTTGATGGTGGGTCAAGCATTGGGGAAAAAAAATTTCCCCTTTTATCTCTTTATTGTTTTTTATATACATATGGGTAAAAGTCTCAACACATAATCTTAAAATGGACAAGGGGAAGCCATGAAATGTGAGGCATGACAGATAAGATTAATTCAGCATACCAGGAAAGATGACCTCTCAGTTTCTGGAAATAGAGTTGAAATATAAACACAGTATATATGGTCTCCAAATTTCAAAATGAGAAATGAAGGCTTTCATAAAACTAAACACTTTAAGGATGACCTACTTAAGAAAGCATTTCCCTTTCTAAACCATTTTATTTTAAAATTAATTTATGTATTTTAATTGGAGGCTAATTACTTTACAATATTGTGGTAGTTTTTGCCATACATCGACATGAACTAACCATGTGTCTCCCATCCTGAAACCCCCTCCCACCTCCCTCCCCATCCTATCCCTCTGGATTGTCCCAGTGCACTGGTTTTGAGTGCCCTGTTTCATGCATCATACTTGGACTGGTGATCTATTTCACATATGGTAATATACATGTTTCAATGTTATTTTCTCAAATCATCCCACCCTCACCTTCTTCCAGAGTCTAAAAGTCTGTTCTTTATATCTGTGTCTCTTTTGCTGTCTCGCATATAGGGTCATCACTACCACCTTTCTAAATTCTGTATAAACGTGTTAATATACTGTATTGGTGCTTTTCTTTCTGACTTACTTCACTCTGTATAATGGGTTCCAGCTTCATCCACCTCATTAGAACTGATTCAGATGAATTTTTTTAATAGCTGAGTAATATTCCATTGTGTATACGTACCACAACTGTCTTATCCATTCGTCTGCTGATGGACATCTAGGTTGCTTCCACGTCCTGGCTATTGTAAACAGTGCTTCAGTGAACATTGGGGTATATGTGTCTCTTTCAGTTCTGGTTTCCTTGGTGTGTATGCCCAGCAGTGGGATTGCTGGGTCATATGGCAGATCTATTTTCAGTTTTTTAAGGAATCTCCACACCGTTCTCCATAGTGACTGTACTAGTTTGCATTCCCACCAACAGTGTTAGACAGTTCCCTTTTCTCCACACCCTCTCCAGCATTTATTGTTTGTAGACTTTAAAAAAATTTTTTTATTGAAGGATAATTGCTTTACAGAATTTTATTGTTTTCTGTCAGACCTCAATATGAATCAGCCATGATAGCAGCCATTCTGACTGGCATGAGATGGTACCTCATTATGTTTTTTTTGCATTTCTCTGATAATGAGTGATGTTGAGCAGTTTTTCATGTGTTTGTTAGCCACCTGTATGTCTTCTTTGGATAAGTTTCTGTTTATTTCTTTGGCCCATTTTTTTGATTGGGTCATTTATTTTTCTGGTATTGAGGTACATGAGCTGTTTGTATATTATGGAGATTAATTCTTTGTCAGTCGCTTCATTTGCTATCATTTTCTTGTACTCTGAAGGCTATCTTTTCACCTTGCTTATAGTTTCCTTCGTCATGCAAAAGCTTTTAAGTTTAATCACGTCCCATTTGCTTACTTTTGCTTTTATTTCTATTATGCTGGGAGGTAGGTCATTGAGGATCTTGCTGTGATTTATGTCAGAGTGTTTTGCCTATGCTTTCCTCTAAGAGTTTTATAGTTTCTAGTTTTACATTTAGATCTTTAATTCATTTTGAGTTTATTTTTGTGTATGGTGTTAGAGACTGTTCAAGTTTCATTCTTTTACAGGTGGTTGACCAGTTTTCCCAGCACCACTTGTTAAGGAGATTTTAACAATGTATACTTTTTCCTCCTTTGTCAAAGATAAGGTGTCCATAGGTGTGTGGATTTATCTCTGGGCTTTCTATTTTGTTTCACTGATTATATTTCTGTCTTTGTGCCAGTACCATACTGTCTTGATGACTGTAGCTTTGTAGTATAGTCTGAAGCCAGGCAGGTTGATTCCTCCAGTTCCATTCTTCTTTCTCAAGATTGCTTTGGCTATTTGAGGTTTTTTTGTATTTCCATGAAATTGAAAGACACTCACTCCTTGGGAGGAAAGTTATGACCAACCTAGATAGCATATTCGAAAGCAGAGATATTACTTTGCCAACAAAGGTCCATCTAGTCGAGGCTATGGTTTTTCCAGTGGTCATGTATGGATGTGAGAGTTGGACTGTGAAGAAAGCTGAGCACTGAAGAATTGATGCTTTTGAGCTGTGGTGTTGGAGAAGACTCTTGAGAATCCCTTGGACTGCAAGGACATCCAACCAGTCCATTCTAAAGGAGATCAGTCATGGGTGTTCTTTGGAAGGAATGATGCTAAAGCTGAAACTCCAATACTTTGGCCACCTCATGCAAAGAGTTAACTTATTGGAAAAGACTCTGATGCTGGGAGGGATTGTGGGCAGGAGGAGAAGGGGACGACAGAGGATGAGATGGCTGGATGGCATCACCGGCATGATGGACATGAGTTTGAGTGAACTCTGGGAGTTGGTGATGGACAGGGAGGCCTGGCATGCTGCAATTCATGGGGTCGCAAAGAGTCAGATATGACTGACTGAACTGAACTGAACAAATTGTGAAATTATTTGTTCTAGTTTTGTGAAGAATTCCACTGGTAGCTTGATAGGGATTGCATTTAATCTATAGATTGCTTTGGGTGGTATACTCATTTTCACTATATTGATTCTTCTGATCCATGAACATGGTATATTTCTCCATCTACTTGTGTCATCTTTAATTTCTTTCGTCAGTGTTTTATAGTTTTCTATATATAGGCCTTTTGTTTCTTTAGGTAGATTTATTCCTAAGTATTTTATTCTTTTCATCGCAATGGTGAATAAGATTGTTTCCTTAATTTCTCTTTCTGTTTTCTCATTCTTAGTGTATAGGAATGCAAGGGATTTCTGTGTATTAATTTTGTATCTTTACTGCAACTTTACTGTATTCATTGATTAGCTCTAGTAATTTTCTGATGGTGTCTTTAGGATTTTCTATGTAGAGGATCATGTCATCTGCAAACAGAGAGAGTTTTACTTCTTTTCCAATCTGGATTTCTTTTATTTTTCTTCTCTGATTGCTGTGGCTATAACTTCCAAAACTATGCTGAATAGTAGTGGTGAGAGTGGGCACTCTTGTCTTGTTCCTGATTTTAGGGGAAATGTTTTCAACTTTTTGCTATTGAGGATAATGTGAAGCATTGGAAAATTTTTTAAAGCTTCCCAGGTTATTCTAATATAGAGCCAAGGCTGAGAATCACTGAAGCTTCTGAGCTGAGGGCCATGAAAGTAACAAGATCAGGAGGAACAAAGTTGGGGATAAGACTTTAAGAGTGTAAGACCCAAGGAGAAGAAAAGGTACAGTCAAAGGGCTATGTCAATAGCAAAATATGCAGCTCAGATGGGACGTGTGGCACAGAGGGTCAGGAGGCAAGGAAAGTGAGACAGAGTTAGGCAAAGCAGTGATAGACTAAGGCAGGGTGCAGACTTAGACACAAGTAGTCAATGATCCAGTCCCAATAGGAGTAATCTTGGTGAGCAGAACATGGAAAGTAGTTGAGCAGTGGCCAGATTCAGGGGGTGGATTTGCTCCAGTGTCTTCTCAGAGGTGCTCCCTGCCCCCTCTGCTGTTGCATTTTACGCACATTGCAGACTCAGCCAGCCTACTTCTATCAGGAGAAACTTGGAATAAGATTCAGTAGCTGAAATAGGCAGGCTCCCATGTATGCAGCTTTCGGCAATGTATAATATATAGTTAGAAAATCCAGATTTATAAAATGGATGCATTAGAGAATATTTACTTCATAAAATGACTCACAATGGTTCCTTTTTAAATAGAAAGTTTCCTCTGGGCCAATTGATTTTATTTACCACAAGTCAGTTCACACAGCAGTTTTCTATAAGCAAGTTTGAAACATGAGTCGAGTATCAGGAGACAGTATTTCTTGTTTTTCTGACACTTACCAGTTTTGAACTTAAAACTATAATTTATTTCTCTGGGACTTTAGTTTCAATTCAGTTCAGCTCAGTCACTCAGTCATGTCTAACTCTTTGCGACCCCATTGACTGCAGCACGCCAGGCCTCCCTGTCTATCACCAAGTTCCAGAGTTTACTTAAACTCATTTCCATTGAGTTGGTGACGCCATCCAACCATCTAATCCTCTGTTATCCCCTTCTCCTCCCATCTTCATCTTTCTTAGCATTAGGGTCTTTAAAAATGAACCAGTCCTTCACATCAGGTGGCCAAATTATTGGAGTTTGAGCTTTAGCATCAGTCCTTGCAATGAATATTCAGACTGAATTCCTTTAGGATGGACTGGTTGGATCTTGTTGCAATCCAAGGGACTCTCAAGAGTCTTCTCCAACATCACAGTTCAAAAGCATCAATTCTTTGGTGCTCAGCTTTCTTAATAGTCCAACTCTCACATCCATACATGACTACTGGAAAAACCATAGCTTTGACTAGATGTAACTTTGTTGGCAAAGTAATGGCTATACTTTTAATATGCTGTCTAGGTTGGCCATAGCTTATCTTCCAAGGAGCAAGCATCTTTTAATTTCATAGCTCCAGTCACCATCTGCAGTGACTTTGGAGCCCCCCAAAATAAAGTCTGTCACTGTTTCCACTGTTTCCCCATCTATTTGCCATGAAGTGATGGGACCAGATGCTATGATCTTAGTTCTCTGAATGTTGAGTTTTAAGCCATCTTTTTCACTCTCCTCTTTCACTTTCATCAAGAGGCTCTTTAGTTCTTTTTGCTTCTGCCACAAGGGTGGTGTCATCTGCATATCTGAGGTTATTGATAAATCTCCCAGCCATCTTGATTCCAGCTTGTGCTTCATCCAGTCCAGCATTTCTCATGATGTACTCTGCATATAAATTAAATAATCAGGGTGACAATATACAGCTTTGACCTTCTCCTTTCCCAGTTTTGAACTAGTCTGTCGCTGCATGTTGCTTCATGACCTACATACAGATTTCTAAGGAGGCAAGTCAGGTGGTCTGGTATTCCAATCTCTTTAAGAATTTCCCACAGTTTGTGGTGATCCACCAGTCAAAGGCTGTGGCATAGTCAATAAGTCAGAAGTAGATGTTTTTTCTGGAACTCTCTTGCTTTTTCAATGATCCAATGAATGTTGACAATTTGATCTCTGGTTCCTCTGCCTTTTCTAAGCTTGAACATCTTGAAGTTCATGGCTCACATACTGTTGAAGCCTGGCTTGGAGAATTTTGAGCATTACTTTGCTAGCATGTGAGATGAGTGCAATAGTGTGGTAGTTTGAGCATTCTTTGGGATTGAAATAAAAACTGACTTTTCCAGTCCTGTGGCCACTGCTGAGTTTTCCAAATTTGCTGGCCTATTGAGTGCAGCACTTTCACACTATCATCTTTTAGGATTTGAAATAGCTCAACTGGAATCCATCATGCCCACTGGCTTTGTTCATAGTGATGCTTCCTAAGGCCCACTTGACTTGGCATTCAGGATGCCTGGCTCTAGATGAGTGATCATGCCATCGTGGTTATCTGGGTCATGAAGATCTTTTTTGTACAGTTCTTCTGTATAGTTCTTCTGTGTATTCTTTGGATAAGGCAATGGCACCCCACTCAAGTACTCTTGCCTGGAAAATCCCATGGACGAAGGAGCCTGGAAGGCTGCAGTCCATGGGGTCGCTGAGGGTCGGACACGACTGAGCAACTTCAATTTCACTTTTCACTTTTCACTTTCATGCATTGGAGAAGGAGATGGAAACCCACTCCATTGTACTTGCCTGGAGAATCCCAGGGATAGGGGAGCCTGGTGGGCTGCCGTCTATGGGGTTGCACAGAGTCGGACATGACTGAAGTGACTTAGCAGTAACAGTAGTCTGTGTATTCTTGCCACCTCTTCTTAATATTTTCTGCTTCTGTTAGCATTTCTGTCTTTTATTATGCCCATATTTGCATAAAATGTTCCCTTGGTATCTCTAATTTTCTTGAAGAGATCTCTAGTCTTTCCCATTCTATTGTTTTTCACTATTTCTTTGCACTGATCATTGAGAAGGCTTTCTTATCTCTCCTTGCTATTCTTTAGAACTCTGCACTCAAATGGCTATATCTCTCCTTTTCTCTTTTGCCTTTCACATCATTTTTTTCTCAGATATTTGTAAAGCCTCCTCAGATAACCATTTTGCCTTTTTGCTTTTCTTTTTCTTGGGGATGGTCTTGATCACTGTCTCCTGTACAATGTCACAAACCTCCGTCCATAGTTCTTCAGGTACTCTGTCTATCAGATCTAATCCTTTGAATTTATTTCTCACTTCCACTGTATAATCATAAGGGATTTGATTGAGGTCATACCTGAATGGTCTAGTGGTTTCCCATTCTTTCTTCAATTTAAGTCTGAATTTGGCAATAAGGACTTCATGCTCCAAGCCACAGTCAGCTCCAGGTCTTGTTTTTGCTGACTGTATAGAGTTTCTCCATCTTTGGCTGCAAAGAATATAATCAGTCTGAATTTGGTGTTGACCATCTGGTGATGTCCATGTGTAGAGTCCTCTCTTGTGTGGTTGGAAGAGGGTGTTTACTATGACCAGTGTGTTCACTTAGAAAAACTCTACTAGCCTTTGCCCTGCTTTGTTTTGTACTCGAAGGCTAAATTTACCCACTACTCCAAGTATTTCTTGACTTCCTATTTTTTGCATTCCAGTCCCATATAATGAAAAGGACGTCTTTTTTGGGTGTTAGTTCTAGAAGATCTTGCAGGTATTCATAGAACCATTCAACTTCAGCTTCTTCAGCATTACTGGTTGGGGCATAGACTTGGATTACTGTGATATTGAATGGTTTGCCTTGGAAATGAACAGAGATCATTCTGTCGTTTTTGAGACTGCATCCAAGTACTGCATTTCAGACTCTTTTGTTGACTATGGTGGGTACTCCATTTCTTCTAAGGGATTCTTGCCTACAGTAGTAGATACAATGGTCATCTGAATTACATTCACCCATTCCAGTCCATTTTAGTTTGTTGATTCCTAAACCATCGATGTTCACTCTTGCCATCTCCTATTTGACCACTTCCAATTGGCTTGATTCATGGACCTAACATTCCATGTTCCTATGCAATATTGCTCTTTACAGCATTGGACTTTAGTTCCATCACCAATCACATCAACAACTGGGTGTTGTTTTTGCTTTGGCTCTGTCTCTTCATTCTTTCTGGAGTCATTTCTCCACTGATCTCCAGTAGCATATTGGGCATCTACCGACCAGGGGAATTCATCTTTCAGTGTCCTATCTTTTTGCCTTTTCATACTGTTCATGCGGTTCTTAAGGCAAGAATACTGAAGTGGTTTGCCATTTTCTTCTCCAGTGGGCCACGTTTTGTCAGAACTCTCCACCATGTCCCGTCCATTTTTGGTGGCCCTACATGGTTTCATTGAGTTACACAAGGCTGTGGTCCATGTGATCAGATTGGTTAGTTTTCTGTGATTGTGGTTTCAGTCTGTCTGCTCTCTCTCTGGTGGGGAAGGATAAGAGGCTTATGAAGCTTCTTGATGGGAGAGACTAACTGAGGGAAAATCTGGGTCTTGTTCTGATGGGTGGGGCCATGCTCAGTTCAGTTCAGTTCAGTTCAGTCGCTCAGTCATATCCGACTCTTTGTGACCCCATAAATCACAACACGCCAGGCCTCCCTGTTCATCACCATCTCCTGGAGTTCACTCAGACTCACATCCATTGAGTCCTTGATGCCATCCAGCCATCTCATCCTCTGTCGTCCCCTCCTCCTCCTGCCCCCAATCCCTCCCAGGATCAGAGTCTTTTCCAATGAGTCAACTCTTTGCATGAGGTGGCCAAAGTACTGGAGTTTCAGCTTTAGCATCATTCCTTCCAAAGAAATCCCAGGGCTGATCTCCTTCAGAATGGACTGGTT
>SJYQ01003056.1:300808-412257 GCA_006410935.1 Redunca redunca | reverse complement strand
CTTGACTTCCTACTTTTGCATTCCAGTCCCCTATAATGAAAAGGACATCTTTTTTGGGTGTTAGTTCTAAAAGATCTTGTAGGTCTTCATAAAACCGTTCAACTTCAGCTTCTTCAGCATTACTGGTTGGGGCATAGACTTGGATAACTGTGATATTGAATGGTTTGCCTTGGAGACAAACAGAGATCATTCTGTCGTTTTTGAGACTGCATCCAAGTACTGCATTTCAGACTCTTTTGTTGACCATGATGGCTACTCTATTTCTTCTGAGGGATTACTGCCCGCAGTAGTAGATATAATGGTCATCTGAGTTAAATTCACCCATTCCAGTCCATTTTAGTTTGCTGATTCCTAGAATGTCGACGTTCACCCTTGCCATCTCTTCTTTGACTACTTCCAGTTTGCCTTGATTCATGGACCTGACATTCCAGGTTCCTATGCAATATTGCTCTTTACAGCATCGGATCTTGCTTCTATCACCAGTCACATCCACAACTGGGTATTGTTTTTGCTTTGGCTCCATCTCTTCATTCTTTCTGAAGTTATTTCTCCATTGACCTCCAGTAGCATATTGGGCACTTAATGACATGGGGAGTTCTGGTGGGTCATGGTGGAGAGGTCTGACAGAGCGTGGTCCACTGGAGAAGGGAATGGCAAGCCACTTAAGTATTCTTGCCTTGAGAACCCCATGAACAGTATGAAAAGGGGCCATGCTCAGTAAATCTTTAATCCAATTTTCTGTTGATGGGCAGGGCTGTGTTCCCTCCTTGACTTCCCTGGTGGCTCAGACAGTGAAGCATCTGCCTACAATGCGGGAGACCTGGGTTCAGTCCCTGGGTGAGGAAGATCTCCTGGAGAAGGAAATAGTAACCCATTCCAGTATTCTTGCCTAGGAAATCCCATGGACCTAGAAGCCTGGTAGGCTACAGGCCATGGGGTAGCAAAGAGTCAGACATGACTGAGCAACTTCACTTTCAAACTATGGTGAAGGTAGTGAAGATAATGGTGACCTCCTTCAAAAGGTCCCATGCAGGCACTGCTACACTCAATGCCCCCAAACCCTGCAACAGGCCACTGCTGACCCATCCCTTCTGTGGAGACTCCTGGACACTCACAGGCAAGTCTGGGTCAGTCTCTTGTGGGGTCACTGGTTTTTAGTTTACTCATTTACAAAATGAGTTTTACTCATTTATGAAATTTGCAGTTCTGATGAAGTCATTATTTTAAATTAATGAAATGGTATATGTGAAAGCAATTAGAAAATGCTAAATGTTTTAACAAAATAGAGTGTTTAAGGAAGTCATTGATAACACCAAAAAGTGATGAGAAAATTTCATGATTCCATTGACATTTAGCTTATAATAAGGGAGGTAAGACTGAGACTGCTCAACCAGTGGCTTCAGGGAGGTGCAGTGTTCCAAATCAGGAATGGATTCCCTGCTTTTCCTAAAGCAGGGAAGACAGGAAGAGCTCAGCAGAGAGAATCCAGGTGGGCAGGATGCAGAAGCTGAAAAAGGAACGACAGACACATCAAGTCATTTCTAGAACTGACAAGCAAAGCAGGCAGCTAGCATTTTGCAGAACATATAATGGCTAGTCAGGGCTCTAGAAGCACATGCTTACCTTGAAGTTTGGGCATTTAAATATGAAAAGATTAAAACTTAATAATTATTAAAACTTAGTAATATGGAAAACAAAAGAAAGCCCAGTGAAGAAAGCCTGTGATGAATTGGCTTATATAAGAGATGATGTGCTGCAGGTTGTTACTGAACAATATTATTGAATGCTTTGGTGAAAGTTACCAACATGTCCCTTATGAGTATGAACTATGAGGCAATAGAAGAATCCCGATGGACAATATTTACATCTGGTTATTTATAAGCTTAATATAGTTTGTAATGAAATATATTCCTCTCATTAGCAGTTAACTTTTGACACTTCTTTTTGCTTAAATTAAAAAAAAAATCTTATAATTTCTCTCAGTTTCTTTTATTCACAGAATAATCCTGCCTAACACTCTAAGGCAAGTTGTCAATGTTCTAACGGACACAAGCAATGACCAGCATCCTGAGACATGTTGCCTGAATAGAGGTTTATTCGGGTCTTGTCAGTATTCACATTGTACACACAGGTCCCTTCTTTCTTCCTGATCCACACCCTCACCTGGTCAACTCAGGACTAGACAAATTTTTACTTGTCTCTCTTCCTCTCTCTCCTTAGTGGGAGCACAAATACACAGGAGAAGTTCCCAGAGTCAGAAGAATCAAACACAAGTGGAAACAGAGAATGTGGGGGTGGATGAAATCATCCACGCCTAAATAGTTTGTACTTTGTGCCAAGACAGTTGGGAATACAATTTTATAGAGAGCAGGAAAGGGTGCTAAAATGAGAAGCATTAGTTTGAATAAAAGGATCTTAAAAGTCAAACTTGCTTCCATATCATCTAATCATTGTTTTTGTAGTCCAGCTATTTCTTATCCTGTACTTGCTGCATTTTTAGGAAGATTCCAGACATAAAACAGAACTGAGCCAGGTCTGGAAATTTGAATGGGAAACTGGATTCCTCAGTGAATTGTATGGAAGGTAAAATAGGTAATCGATACTCCTAAGAACAGGGTCCTTAAGATTCCTGAAACTATAAATCATGTTGAACATTTACTGTCTAAGGTCATGATCTGGATCAGTTGAAAACAGTTCTGGAATACAAAGCATTTGATGATATATATGTCCAGAAAATGTCTAAACATGATGATGAGGGTCAATGTAAGTGAACTGTCAAGATAACTACACTTATTTCTTCAGGCAGGAGAGGATACAGGTTCTTACTGGGCTTGCCTGTGCTCAGTTGCTCAGTCATGTCTAACTCTTTGTGACCTCATAGACTGCAGCCTGCCAGACTCCTCTGTCCATGGAATTTTCCAGGCAAGAATATTGGAGTGCCATTTCCTACTCCAGGGGTCTTTCCAACCCAAGGATAGTGCCCACGTCTCTTGTGTCTCTTGCCTTGGCAGAAGGATTTTTTACCATTGCACCACCTGGGAAGCCCCAGTGGGTTGCCTAAAAAGTTCAAAATACTGTGCAAAACTACCAAAAGCATGACAGCTCAGACTTGGGTCACTTTTTACCAGTGTTGGAAAAGTGAAAAAAGAAGTCAAGGTGTTATTTGCTCAGTTGTGTCTGACTCTTTGCAACCCCATGGACTAGCCCATTAGGCTCCTCTGTCCATGAATTCTCCAGGCAAGAATACTGGAGTGGATTGTCATTCCCACCTCCAGGGATCTTCCTGATGCAGGGATCAAACCCAGGTCTCTTGCATTCCAGGCAGATTCTTTACCACCTGAGCTACTGGGAAGACTACACCAGTGCTGGAACACCTTCTAAAAAACATCAAGCCCCTGCTATAGTGCCCATATCAGCAGAAAAGTTTTTCTGAGTATAAACGTGATGGAATTTACAGTCCAAATCACAGTATAGCTGATCAGATATTTTATAAATGTTCTCTTTCTTCTTGTAAACTAGACTTTAAAATGTGATATGCTATCATATAAACTTTGCTCCACAGAAGCATGGTCTACAAGATCTTTCTGGTGCTGACTCACATTCTATTCTTGAATTTAACTGGCTGGATCTAGAGCTGGTTTGCTCCATAACCACAGACTGAGTTAAAATTCCAATCACAAGACTCACCGGTCTCATGCATCGGGCAGGTCACATAGCTTCCTCAGCTCTGTTTGCTCCACAGATGCTGGGAGGACAATGTCAATGTACTGTAACAAGTGAGAAGGAAAATGAGCTCATGTATGTGGGCACCCAATATGGAGACACATTCTCAGTACATGGTTCATTCCCCCTGGATGGGTTGTGGTTACTTCCTCCTACTCTCTGGGGCTTCTGACCTTGGCCCTGTCCTTAAGCTGATTTTGCTAGAGGCCCAAAGAGGGCAGCACCAGCCTGTCTGACTCTGTGGGGTTCCATCACTGTCTGGTCTGGCCTATGACTCTCTTGATGTGGTGAATTAGGTGAGTGTCAGGAGCTCCATGTTGCCCAGTAAGGTTCCCAGGGGATATTATGGTCTATGAGAGAAGATTCAGTTAGCCACAGCTGGCCTTGCATTGTGATAATTGCACAAAGAACATCCTTTTCTCCACTTCTTACTGCTCCACAAAGACAGCCTATTACTTCACTCAGCCACTCAATGTGAGATGAAATGATTTTTGAACATACTGACAGTTTCTTTTTTACTACACACCTTCCACTGCTGAATGAGATCACTATCCTTGTTAATTCTTATGTGCATTTGGGTCAACCTCAAGGGTCGGTGCACCCCAGGGTGTCAGTTGCCCCCTAAGCTGGTGAGCACAATGGCCCTCAACCATCAGTGAACTTACCATGACCACAAAGAAGGTGAACCAAGCCTCTGGGGGCTAATACTTTCCTTCAAACAGAAACAAACAGACAGACCAGTGCTGACAAATAATCACTGTACTCAGACTGTGCCAAACATCAGGGCAGCAAACTGGCCTCAGGTGCTCTCTCCCTCATCACTGCTTGTAAAGAAGTAGTGAGGCATGCTTCTTAATAAGTAGGCAATCCCTATTTCCTAGAACAGAACAGATCTATGAGTGAACAATGGTTTGGAGTTTGGGAACTCCCCAGTGAAACTTAGGGACCTTAGCCATAGGTCCCCAAGTCTCACCTTCCACTCTGGGCTGCAGACTATCCAACTTCCTGCTTTCTTGCATGACTGCAACCCTGCTCTCCTTCTGGTGACTTCGACTGGAGCTCATTCTCAGGTTTTGTACCAGAGAAGATATTATTTGAGCTCTGTGTATGGGAAGCAGATTCAGACAGTGCTCAAATACAAATCGAGATATGAGCATCTGTCGTTCCCCACTTAAGTTCTGCTGTTTTATGTCATAGCCTGGTTTGAGATCATATTTTCTGTGGCGGTTGCCCCTATATGCTGTTGTGCTGCCTTGTCAGTTGTATAATCAAGAGTGAGCCTGACTAGGGTGTTACTGCCGGCCCACACCTACTGAGCACAGCTAGCCCAATAAGCAGGCAGTTATTTGAATAGCTTGGTAGAGAGTTCATCCACCTTGATGTTGTCCGGGACTTGTGGCTTCATATTATTGCTGAACAGCTTTCTTTTATAATCATATGGTTCATGACAGTATCATCTTTGTCAAGATTTATATCCTTCACCTCTTGCAAATTTTTAAAGTAACACATAATTGGCAAAAAAAAAAAAGTTACTTCACTTTGAAGTTTTAAATTCATTTCTTAAATTTCTCCAAGGAAAAATGAGTAATAATGATTTTTGGCATGAAATTTGTATTTATTTATATTTACCAGCTTGCACAGCCAATAGCATGTGGGCTCTGGAGCTGGACATTTGGTTTTGAATTTTTGCTGAACCACACGCTAGCTTTGTGTCTGTGAGCAAGTGGCTGATTTCTCAGTGCCTCAGTTTCCTCATCTATATAGTGGAAATCATGAGTAGTATTTATCTCTTACAGTTCTGAGTAGATTAATTTCAACCACAAACAAAAAAAGGTTACAACAGTAGCAAGCTGATAAGAAACGCTCAGTACATGGCAGCTTTTAGTACTATATTTGAGATGTACTTATGATCGGTGCATAGAACTTATACACAGGAGTCCTTACATTTTGGTAAGTGACTTCCTTTTGAAAATTTATCAAATTGTGAACTAAGTGTTTATAGAGTTTGGTTGACTATGAGAAATAGTCTTCTTTTAATGAAGTATTCCAACCAGGGTATTGTTTTAGTGGTGAAAAAGGAGCTCTTTTATTTTTAATGAAGCAGTCAGTGCCTTGAATAAGGTGTCACATATAATGATAGAATAACCCTAAAAATGAAAAAAATGGGCTTTTAGCATAAAACCACTGCTCTAAATTTATTAAAACTCATTAGACACTTTAATTCTTGTGTCAAATAGTGTATAAATGGTGTTTTTGTGGCCTCAGAGTCTGGAATCAAGTTGAATGAAGACAGAGATTATGCTTGTTTTGTGGACTGCTTTGTATGGGCTGGACAGTAGTGGACCTGCAGGAGTCACCCTATGAATGTTTGTTGACTAGAGAGACACCCACTGATGGCTTTGACTTACAAATTAACCGTAGGTGGTTGTTGTCTTTTTAAACATTTCTCTTATCCCAATGTCCTCGGAAAAATCTTTTTTGAAAGAGATGACATTAATATAAAATGCTGTGCATTATGTGATTTAAAGTCAATAATTCACCCTTCTTATTTAACTTATATGCAGAGTACATCATGAGAAATGCTGGGCTGGAAGAATCACAAGCTAGAATCAAGATTGCCAGGAGAAATATCAATAACCTCAGATATGCAGATGACACCACCCTTATGGCAGAAAGTGAAGAGGAACTAAAAAAGCCTCTTGATGAAAGTGAAAGAGGAGAGTCAAAAAGTTGGCTTAAAGCTCAACATTCAGAAAACAAAGATCATGGTATCTGGTCCCATCACTTCATGGGAAATAGATGGGGAGACAGTGGAAACAGTGTCAGACTTTATTTTTCTGGGCTCAAAAATCACTGCAGATGGTGACTGCAGCCATGAAATTAAAAGACGCTTACTCCTTGAAAGGAAAGTTATGACCAACCTAGATAGTATACTGAAAAGCAGAGACATTACTTTGCCAACAAAGGTCCCTCCAGTCAAGGGTATGGTTTTTCCAGTAGTCATGTATGGATGTGAGAGTTGGACTGTGAAGAAAGCTGAGCACTGAAGAATTGATGCTTTTAAACTGTGGTGTTGGAAAAGACTATTGAGAATCCCTTGGAGTGCAAGGAGATCCAATCAGTCCATCCGAAAGATCAGTCCTGGGTGTTCATTGGAAGGACTGATGCTGAAGCTGAAACTCCAGTACTTTGGCCACCTCATGCGAAGAGTTGACCCATTGGAAAAGACCCTGATGCTGGGAGGGATTGGGGGCAGAAGGAGAAGGGGACGACAGATGATGTGATGGTTGGATGGAATCACCAGCTTGATGGACATGAGTTTGAGTGAACTCCGGGAGTTGGTGATGGACAGGGAGGCCTGGTGTGCTGTGATTCACGGGGTCACAAAGAGTCAGGCACGACTGAGTGACTGAACTGAACTGAACTGAGATTATTTGCTGGTGGTAAACTTCCCATACGAAGCATTATATTTAAAAAAAAATTTTGGCCAAGTTTAATCCATTATGATATGAAATTTTTGTGGAAATTATTTGGTGACCAAATTCATTCTGGCTTTGAAACCTGTGACTGCTATGTGCCACCTTACTCATCTGACTCCTTCGTTGATGTGAAAGCCGATGTCGACACACCTGGTTCTCGCCCAGCTGTCTCCCTCCCTTTGCTGCTTTATTCCTCTAAGTTTGCTCCCACTGGTGTCCTCTCCAGAGCTCTTTGACAAAGCTTAATCACAGAGCCACAGTTACATTAGTTTTTACAGTGTCCTTAAAATGATAATACAGTTTGTATGTGTCTCTCTTAAGGGATTTATGACAAGTTTCACTGAGGTCAGTTGAATACAGGGCATGGTGAAGTTGTATTAATACCTTAGACCATTTCTTCCCTATCCCGCACAGCCTGAGTCCCTGGGACAACTCAGGGCACCCCTACTCCCTTTCTCCTCAGTTGCTTCTCCATGCTGAGCTGCCCTGAGAGTGAAGGACAGCCATGATTCCTTGCCAAGGAAAGCCTCAGTCATGGGGTCCAGCAATTGGGCAACACCATTTATCCATTTTTCTCCCAACAAAGCCCTTAGACTGTTAGGAAAACCGTACTCCAGAAGTACAACCCAATCTCTTTGCTCTGAGCACAGGGAATGGTTTTATCTTGGAACCTTACCAACAACAAAAACATAACCTAAAAAGGACGAAGTACCTCAGGAGAGCTACAAATAAAATGCTGCCTCGGGTTAAATGAGAGAGAGAGAATTTCTGGCTGGGATGATGAAGAAAGACTAAAAAATGATGTGGTAGCTGAAGGCGCTTCTTGAAGAAGGAACTTGGAAAAGGCAAAAATGAAAGGTTTAAAGGACATGTCTGAGCCATGACTCTGTCAGTCTGCTGCAGAATATTGTTGACTAGTCTCAGGCCTGTCATTGGTTTATGTTTAAAGTGCTAGTGTAACACCAGATTCCTAGGGCCTCTCCCACAGCTTCACGAATCAGTGGCTCTATGAATGGGTAGGATTTAGAAAGGCAGAGACGGTGAGCATTAGAGAGAGAGGCAAGCTTGGGTCCAAGGTATGTTTGGGAAATGGTGAGTAACCTACGGAGTGAGGTAAGACTTGAAAGGGAGAGAATAGTCTCAAGCATAGGGATGAAATTAAAGAACTTTATTTTGAGGAGTGATATGGGTTATTGGGTTTTCTGGGGGCAGGGATTAAATGTTTTTATATGGACACAGAAGGAACTCATTACCTTATGAGACTTTTCAAAGTCCTGCTAAATGGATCTTGTAAGTCAAAAGCAACTAGGAAACCTTGGGTAAGCTAAGAATTCAGCTTTGCAAGTGACCTTGTAGTACTTTTTAATTCCCTGGAAACAATTATATTAATTTATATTTTTCATTGTCATTGGTAACACTGACTGACTGTTGTAAACCCTAACATTAACTTTCATTGAGTTCCATCCTATTTTCTTGTGGTGTTGGGTTAATGTGGCATGATTGTGTTATCTTAGCCTGAGGAAGAAGCGGACTATGCTTTAAAGTACATGAGTTGTGAAGGAGTCTCAAAAGAATCAGCCAATTATGAAATAATAAAAAGCACCACTGTGGATAAGAGGAGATAATAATGTGTAGCATCCAGGTTGTCTCTCACAGGACTAACGATCTAGTTAGGGAAATCAGATGGACATAGACACTCAAAATGTTAAATGAAGTTCTATAGGACTTTATAAAGTTCTATAGCAGTGGGAGAGAGAACTCTGGTCAAAGGCAGAGTTACTAAAGTTAACAAATAAAACTATAGGACATCAAATTGAATTTGAATTTCAGACAAACAATTTTTAGCACAAGTATATTCCAAATATTAAAAAAGACATACTTATATTAAACACTATTGATTGTTTAACTAAAATTCAGTTTAAGTGGGTGTACTGTATTTTGTGGTAGCTTTATAAAAAAAAAAGGACACCTTATCCTATAGCTTGATGGATATAAAAACTTTTAGAAAGAATGGAATCTTTAGAAGAAAGAGGAGGTGTATAATTTAAAAAGTAGGCCACTTTTGCAAAGGGATGATGAAAAAAACAGGTGGTCTGGAACAAAGAGTTTATGTAGAAGACAAGGTGGATTGGCAGGAATTCACCACTCATTAGATGGAAATTTAAAACTGGTCCAATGAACTCTGGGTTGAAGATATAACAGTTAGATAGATATGATCTTTCTGTTTTATAACTGAAAGTTCGTGGATAATTAATGCAGGAAGAAACCTTACCAGCCATCTCCCTCTTGATTTACAGATGGAGAAAGCACAGCCCAAACTCACAGATCTGGGATCAGAACCCTAATCTTCTAATTCTCAGGTTAATATACTTTCCATTTCACCATGCACAGTATATTTTTCTTATTTCTCAAATAAAGTAGTAGCTTCAAACCAACAGCGGTCCCAAACCAACCTATTGGGACATGAAAGTGAAAACTAAGTGATGAAATTCTTTTCTAAGTTCCATCGTGACTCTCTCAAGTCACCTCAAGCAACTTTGGAAACCTTCCTTGGGTGTTCAGATTTCTCTGGGCTCCACTTCCTTCACTAGCCCTCAGTGGGGCAAATTGCTACTGACATCCTAAAGAGTTTACAGAGGTAGTTTCCCTTTAGGGTTCTGGTGGTGGTTATTTTCCACAGACAATTAAATTCTCCACACACAGATCTGTGCCAGAAAATAATCTTCCATGTGTATCAATGTCGTAAGCAGTGATTGATTTGACTTGAGCATGTAAATAAATTTTAATTTCACTAAAAAAATTAGTCCCTAAATCACTTTCTTCCCTCCTTAAACTTTGTCCCTGAGGGACACCCACTCTCAGCTGGCACTAGAAATTTGGCTCAGGTGATCTTCTGAGTGTGGCCTTCTCTTTTTCCTAAGCCAATCAACATGTTTAGTCATCATCAAAATAATTTATTGAAAAGAGCCCAGTAATTCATAAAGTTAATTCAACATTCTCCTTTTAGGTGGGATGAGGTTTTTATTAGGAACAAGTGACATTAATGTACCAAAATAATGAAGTATCTAAATGGAAATGTCATCTGAGAAGATGCCAAAGATATGGAAGTCTCATTTTATCTGAATGTTCACAGAGATTTGGTGGTAACTGGGGTTTCCTGGCAATTCTGATTTATGTCTTCTGGATTATTATCTACCTTGATTACATATTCAGTTGACCATAGAAATTAATGAATTCACTTATTTACCATTTTTGTTTTTTTCCATTGACAAAACACATTTGTGGCCTCATTAAAAGTTATTATTGGGTAAGGAGGTACTTAAAATTGTCTATTTTATTCCTTTTATTTTATATATTAGGAAAACTGAGAATCAGAAAGAGAAGTGACTTTTCCCAGAGTCACCACTTTTAAGCAAAGTGGCAACAAAATTCTAGCTCTTCTGTCTTCCAATCCTGACTCATCCATAGATTGCCTCAACCCAGTGGAAATAATTTTGTAAAATATAATTGTTGGAATTGTACCACCAATACAAAACAGCTGCTAAAGATTACAGCTGGTATTTGAAACATTTACTATTAAATAAACATTTAGTTGGTACTATTAAACTGCCAAATGCTCTCTCCTAATTTAGATGAATAAAGGCTAAAGATGAAAAGTTTCTCCACAGTGAGGGACACCCAGAGAGGTTAAGGGCAAGAGGAACAATGGATTAATGTCACAATGCTTCTGAAATGGAAAAGCAAAAGCCACCTATTGCTGTTATTAAGATACTAATGCAAGTCACAGCCTGTCATGTAGTGAACTCTCTGTCAGCAGGGTGTTAAATGACTAGATTGCCCTTTGGCAGGGATGATGCATAAGAAATTATGAAATGGGTGGGAGCTGAAGCTTGATGATATTTTTAGTGTTTAAACCATCTAAAAGATTCTATAATCAAGCTTAGGAAATCCTGAAGGAAACTCCATGTCTGGTCATTTAAATGTAAAAGCAATGACAATATCAACAATAATGAGGCACTCTATAAGATGCTTAATAATGGTACCTGCTCAGATATGGAAGACCAATACCAGTTTCAGTTGTTTCTTTTTCCTTTTGTTATCATTCAGTTGGGAGTTAAGTGTTAAGAGTAGAGCTCACCTGAGAAAATATAAAGGAAAAAAAGAAACCAAGGCAAAACTTCACAGCTGGGAGCAGAAAGGATCAGCAAAATAATCCTGATATTTAACAGTGATAAATATACTGATTGGTTTGTTTGATAATCACTGATAGGTTTGCTGTGAGTACAGCTGTTTGGAGCTGGAGGGTTGGAGAGGAGACCAATGCCTTTGAGTGGTCGCAGCTTGGAAGATTTAGAACCTGATTTACAACATGAAACATGAATGGAGGACCACAGATAATTGTCAGTTATGCTTAATTTTTCTTTCAAGGCTTGAAAACTAAATGTATAGTCCTGTTTGATATCACCCTGGTTCTGTGGTCCCTCGGGAAATTGCAGTGTGGTGAAGATGAAGAAGGGTAATAAGATGCCCCCAACTGACCTTCCCCTACCCCCATTTTTCAGAAGAGGAAAACTGAACCCAAGAGTAGTTCGACAACTTGACTCAGGACATACAGCTGATACCCGACAGAGCTTAGTCTCCTGGTTTTCCTTTGACTGGGATAGTGTTTGTCATATTTCAAATCAGTTTCTGAGCTTCACTTTAAAGGATATTATGGAGTAAACCATTACCTCATATGAGTGTGTGTTAGCAGGTCAGTTCTTGCATTTGAATATGCTTCCTCCCACCCCAAGCAGCCCCTGAACTGGGCTCACCATTTCTATTTTTAAAGCCCAGGGTAGAGCAGATATGTTCACCGAGGGAATGAGTTTTCTCCCCGGCAGCCAGCGCGTCACAGCAGATCTCTCCCGCCATGTCAGCATCTCTATTAAGAGTGACACTCACTCTTCCTTCCCCCTAGCTATGACAGAGTGCTGGCCATTTTTCTTTTTTGCCAGTGGATTTCCAGGTGACTGGCAGGTGGTTGTAAGGATAATTCCTCCTGGACAATTTCCTGCAAATCTTATTCTTCGCTCCACCATTTTCCTAACTACTATCTTGAGAGTAATTGTTCTAGGAAGACCACTCTAGGGAGGTTACACATATTCTCTAATTTGCACATTTCTTTCAGAACTGGGAAGAATGGAATCCTGTTATAAATGGAGAGAGTCTGCCAGAATCACCATTTTTTAAAAAGTCAGAATTTAAATGTCAGTCATAAATTGCTATTCCTCTTCATTTTTTTTCCACCTCTAATAATACTTACACATGCTTCCCTTCTTAGCATACACACATGTACATGTTATTAACTGAAAATTAAGGCAAGAAGGGGCCCTAACAAAAAAAACAAAAACAAAAAAATTGAGTCCCAGGGTATTCTACTGCTGTTAAAGTAGTCCCAGGATATACTATACTTCTGTTCAAAATTACATAAGGTGTGGTATACATGTTTAAAACATCTGAGATAAAGAACAACCTAATAGATGGATGGATCATGAATATAAACAGTGAATGGAAATGGAAATACAAAAGGCTTTTATATAGAAAGATGCAAAACCTTACATAATAAGAGAAACAGAAATTAAAATTATACTGTGATCCCATTTTTGCTTATCAGATTGGCAGAAATCCAAAAGGTTGAAAATATATGCTGTTGGCAAGGCCATAGGGAAACAAACCATTTTCATACACTATTGGTGGGAATTTATGTCAGTATGACCCCTGTGGAGGGCAGTTCCGTGGTATCTGTCAAAATTACAAATGCAAATATACTTTGACCCAGCAATACTACTTCTGGGAATATTCCACAGATATACTCGCACAGGTGCAAAATGATACACCTACAAGGTTATTAATTGAAGCCTTGTTTGCAGTAGCAAAAGATTGGAAACAAACCAATAGACTATCAATAAGGATGCTTAAATAAATAATTGTATATCCACACAATGACTTAAACAAGAAGGGAGCTCTTTATATACTGATATGAAAAGATCCCCAAGATATATTAAGTCAAAAAAAGGAAGGAGAAAATAGTGCCATAATGTACTGCATTTAATGACTCAATAAATGGGAGTGGAGGAACAATGATACTTGACACAACAACAAGGGCAATTCTGGAAGATTCCTGAGAGACTGATAGCTTTGCTTGCCTGTAGCAGTGCCTATGTGATAACTTGGCAGGTGGAGAAGGAGGGAGGAGCCTCTTCACTCCATACAGTTTGACTTTTGTGGCTTATGAATGGATCATGTTCCAAGAAAAATAGGACTAAAGACCTAAGTTCTTGAATAAGTTGTTTTCCTAAGGTGACAGGCAGGAAGGAATAAAACTCCGGTTCAGGAAGTCACGCTGCAAGCTGTTCCTTGTGATGAGTGACAACATCGAAGAACATTCTGTTGTGTTCTCTTATGGCTGGGCCATGGGGTTAGCAACCTTGATGAGCCTCTGTAAATAATGCTGACAGCATACTTCTGAAAGGGGTCACACTATTTGAACGCTATTTGTTCAGGGGAGAAAAACATAAGTTTTATCAGTTTTCTGAACCATTAATTCTCAGTCTACGTGACAAGTAATGAAGGGATAATTTCTTCTTCACATATCTGTTCAAATAAATAAAAATTTAAAACTATAGCGTAAAAGAGTCTCTGACTAATAACTTCCTATTACTGACCTATAAAATTAGTAAGAAGAAACAAAATAGACAAGTTATCTTAACAACCTGGTGAAGTGGTGGCAGTGAGCAGACTGCCAGAGAGGCTGGACCAATGTCCACACTGGTTGTCCATCTCTGCTGCCCCTCCCTGAAAAAGAATGGATTTGTTCACCTGGAGTAAAAAATCACAGCTAATACTGAGTGTTCCTATGTGCTAGACACTCTCAGGATTATTTTCCAAATATTAATGCATTTGATGGTCACAAACACATGTGATAAGTAATATTTTTATTTCCATTTTACAGATGGAGAAATTGGGCACAGAAAACTTGCTCAAGTTTCCTTAGCTAGTGAGGAAGCAGAGCTGGGATTTGAATTCAGGTAGTCTAACTCTAGAGCCCATGTGATCATTTTGCTCCATCATCACCATCTCGCACTCAACCTTCCCCTTACCAATGAAACACAGGATTTTCACCCTATAGAAAATTTCCACAGAGTAGGTACTGATTGTTTTATTGCTGTTCTGTCACTAAGTTATGTCTGACTCTTTGTGACCTCATAGACTACAGCATGCTAGATTTCTCTGTCCTTCACTATCTCCCGGAATTTGCTCAAACTCATGTCCATTGAGTAGAAGATGCCATCCCACCATCTCATCTTCCGCTGCCCCTTTCTCTTCTTGCCCTCACTCTTTCTCACCATCAGGGTCTATTCCAAAGAGTTGGCTCTTCACATCAGGTGGTCAAAGTATTGAAACTTCAGTTTCATCATCAGTCCTTCCAATGAATATCCGGGGTTGATTTCCTTTAGGATTAACTGATTTGATCTCCTTCCTGTTCAAGGAACTCTCAAGAGTCTTCTCCAGCACCACAGTTTGAAAGCATCAATTCTTCTGCCCTCAGTCTTGTTTATGGTCTAACTCTCACATCTATACATGACTATTGGAAAAACCATGGCTTTGACTATATGGACCTTTGTTGGCAAAGTGATGTCCCTGCTTTTTAATATGCTGTCTAGGTTTGTCATAGCTTTTCTTCCAAGAAGCAAGTGTCTTAATTTCATGGCTGCAGTCACCGTCCACAGTGATTTTGAACTCCAAGAAAATAAAATTTGCACTGTTGCCATTTTTCCTCATCTATTTGCCGTGAAGAGATAGGATTGAATACCATGATCTTAGTTTTCTGAATGCTGAGTTTTAACCCAGCTTTTTCACTCTCCTCTTTCAACTTCATTAAGAGGCTCTTTAATTCCTATTTGCTTTCTGCCATTACCATGGTATCATCTGCATATCTGAAGTTGTTGATATTTCTCTTGGCAATCTTGATTCCAGCTTGTGATTCATCCAGCCTGTCATTTTGCATGATGTACTTTGCATATAAGTTAAATAAGCAGGGTGACAATATATGGCCTTGATGTACTCCTTTCCCAATTTTGCTCCATGGCTGGTTCTGGCTGTTTCTTCTTGACCTACATACTGGTTTCTTAGGAGGCAGGTAATGTGGTCTGGTCTAGCCTGGATTTTTGCCTTCACACCCTCCCCTTCCCAAGGAGTATTTCCATTTGTATATCTACTCACAGATTGAAATTCCAGGAACTACATTTTTACAATCTTTATTAGGAAAATAGGAAAGGAGGGCTCAGGGTGACAAATTTCTTCTTTGACTTTACTGACAATTACTTTGGAAACCCTCCCTTCTCAATTGCTTTCACACCCAACTCTCCTGATTTTCTTTCTATATTGTGGATCTGGTCTCCCATCTGGTCTGATTTTCTGGTTCATTCTCTCAGCTAATAAATGTGGATTCCACAAGGCTCAGCCCTAACCCACTTCTTAAGCATGTCAATTCTTCCTTGAAGATCTCATGGACAACCATAGCACTTGTTTATTCATGAAGACTCATATTCTTACAAATTAAGGCTAAACTTAATTTAGAGCTCCAAATCTGTGGTTTAACTACATTCTTGACATTATTGCTTGGACTTCTCAACAACTTCTCAAATTTAAATATCAACATTCAGTTCAGTCGCTCAGTCGAGTCCGATTCTTTGTGACCCCATGAATTGCAGCACGCCAGGCCTCCCTGTTCATCACCAACTCCTGGAGTTCACTCAGATTCGCGTTCATCGAGTCAGTGATGCCATCCAGCCATCTCATCCTCTTTTGTTCCCTTCTCCTCCTGCCCCCAATCCCTCCCAGCATCAGAGTCTTTTCTGATGAGTCAACTGTTTGCATGAGGTGGCCAAAGTACTGGAGTTTCAGCTTTAGCATCATTCCTTCCAAAGAAATCCCAGGGTTGATCTCCTTCAGAATGGACTGGTTGGATGTCCTTGCAGTCCAAGGGACTCTCAAGAGTCTTCTCCAACACCACAGTTCAAAAGCATCAATTCTTCGGCGCTCAGCCTTCTTCACAGTCCAACTCTCACATTCATACATGACTACTCGAAGAACCATAGCCTTGACTAGATGGACCTTAGTCGGCAAAGTAATGTCTCTGCTTTTGATTATCAACATTAGTCTCTACCTTTTTTAACTAAACCTATTTTTAATTTTATCTTGATGAAAAATTCTATCATTCAGTCAAGTAACACAAATTAGGAGCATCCGTGATCCTTCTTTCTCCTTCTACCCTATTCTTTTACCAATTTCTGTCAATTTTGCTTCTCATTTGTCTCTCCAATGTACCCACAAAATACTTGGTAGAAACTATCATTCTCTCTTACTCAGGCCACTGAAACAGCCCCTAGCTGGCTTTACTAAGTCCATGATTGGTCCTTTAAATATTTTTACTTGCCAATCAGGGAGATCCGCTAGAGACCAGTACTAGAATACTGTTATACTGCTTAAAACCTGGTTAGTAGCATTCCATTGCTTTAATATCCTTAATAGGAGTGGCCAGGCCTACCTGAGCTGGCCCCTGGCTACTTTTGTGGAGCATTGCCTTTCACAAGCCTCTTTGTATTTTAGGCTTTAGCCACAAGCTTTTTTTTTTTTTTTTAAGAGATAAGTAAAAAGGAATACAACTTTATTAAATTAAAGGTAAATAAATATAACATATAACATGTACAGATGGCACATGGTGCCAATTTTACTTGCAGATAGTATTCCAAAGTTCACAAGTTACACCTTTGCCACAGCGTTGGCTAAATCTTGAACTAGTGCAGAATTCAGCTGTGCTGATCTTAGCATGCTCAGATGCAGCATACTTGTTCTTGATAGTCATGTGCTTTGTAAGCCCACGATTCACCATGACTGTATTTTTGCCAGGTATTGCATAAAAACAAGAAGGGATTCTTCAGTGTATGACAGGTAATGCTGTAGAGATGGTGTCCATTCACCATTATCAAGAATTTTCAGTGCTAAGCAAAAAGCTCCCACTGTAATCTGAGGAGGAAAGTACACCATATCGTAGTCCAGCATAGTTAGTTCCATCAGATATTTGGCCAGAGTATGTAGCTCAACATTAACCTCTCCAATCTTAGATGCTCTCTGAAGGAAATGCAAGGGTAGAGGGTGATCCTGACTAAAATTTACAGCTCTTAGAATCTTCATTTCTATCTGTCTGATTTGGAACTTGGTTTAAGTGTTGTCAGTCACAAAGGCAAAGTCACCAATTTCTGGAGGGTACATTTCCTCATATTTGCTTGCAACAACAAACCTCCTTGGTATATTTACATAGAGGCTTTTCCTCATCTGGAATGCTCTTCCTCCTATTCCTTTGAAAGTTTCCAATTTACTCTTCAATGATTAGCTTAGAATATAAATTCCACAGAGAAGTCCTCCTTGCTTGCTACCCAGATTAAATTTGTTTCTGCTCTGAAATATATGTTCATCTCATTACTCTTTCTCTTCATAGCATTCAGAAATCCACAATTATATCCTGTTGGTATTATTTATGTGTACTTCTTGCTGCTGCTGCTGCTGCTGCTGCTAAGTCGCTTCAGTCATGTCTGACTCTGTGCAACCCCATGGACTGCAGCCTACGAGGCTCCTCCATCCATGGGATTTTCCAAGCAAGAGTACTGGACTGGGTTACCATTGCCTTCTCCGTGTGCTTCTTGAGGGATGATATAAGGAATGTTTTATTTTATCCCTAGTGCTTAGTGTAGAAAGACATGCAAATTAAGCCCCACTGGCCTTCAAAGCCAAATGCTCTGCAGACTTACCCTGCTGGTGCCTGACTCCCTGGCTAGGGAGCCTGATATGGGGCTCAGAACTCTCATTTCTGTGGGAAAACCTCTGCAATATAATTGTTGTCCAGTCTGCAATGCCCAGGGGGCATTGCATTTAATTATATTGTGGGTCTGCCTCTTCTGCCCATCTTGCTATGGTTCCTTGTTTATGGCTTTAGTTGTAGATTTTTTTCTGATAGATACCAGTCTTTCTCATCAATGGTTGTTCTGCAGATAGTTGTGATTTTGGCGTGTGATGAGAGGAAGTGAGCTCAGGTTCTCTCTACTCCACCATCGTGGCTGCTCCTACATGTCTCTGTTCATGGTCACGGAAAGCTGAGAGGTTCAGAGGGGCTGTGTCTCCCATGCTGCAGTCAGGGCTGTGGCTGCCCTGTTGGCAACTCCTCAACACCACTGCCAGGAATTTTTAAAATTAGCATTATGAGGGAATAATTGTAACAGTGTGGTACTGGTGTTAGACTTGACAGAATGGCAATTAGAACAGTATAAAAGCCAAAACCAGAGACTAATATAGATTAAAATTATGAGCAGTTAGATTTAGAAATATTGCTCATAGGTTCACTTGTTCATAAGTCCAAAGTGATTATGAGGGTAATGTTTAAGATGGCTGTCCCCAATATGTTCTCACCAAATTAGGTTGGGGTGTAGTCTTTCAGTGCCTTAAATCCAAGCACACCACTCAGCTTCTTGCTGCTCCTCATGCATTGGCTCAGCCTTTTGGAAAGCTTATCAGTTTTGTGGAAGCTATAAAGCTTCCCAATGAAGGCAGCTCTAACCCTAACCCTAATGAGTCCTAAAGACCCTCAGCAGTTAAAATAATCTTACCTGCTATCTCACTGTTCACTTTGATGTGCTGATTTGAATACAAACAAAACAGTCTACATAAATGAAGCACTTTATTTTTTCAATGTTATAAATTAAAGGAAAAAAGGTAGATATTTATTTAATCCCACAAGTATTTCCCATTGTGGAATTAAAAGTAATAGGAGAAATCACAAATAATGATTGAAACATGAAAGAAGGCATAAGTAGTGTACTTTCAACTGAAATTAACAGCATATACTTAATTAGCTTAGATAATAAGAAATTTTATTGTTTCACGAGTGGAATCCAGAGAGGGCGCATTGCAGAACATTGACATAGTCCAGTAAGCCCAGCTCCTTTTCTTTATGATTAGTATATCTTCACCACCTTAGTTGGCTTCATCCTTCAACAAACTCCTCTTGTGTTAGCAAGATGAATAGTGTAGTTCAACATTTCACGTCTGTAAGCCCTCTTATCTTGAATCCCCCAGAGAGCAAAGGCTACTTGCTACCATTATATTAGAAAGCATAACTAAGGAGAAGCAGGAGTGAGGGAAAATTAAAGTGAGGCAACAATGGAGGGAGAGTCAATTGTCAAGTTAACTTCTGTCTGGTATCAAGCCTCATGGATGGCTTGACTTTATCATACATTTGACCCACTAAGAGGTTACAGAAACATTTACATCTCAGGACTGGCCCTCCAGACAGAAGGAGAGAGAAGAATTCATCTGCTACTTCTCTCAAGAGTCAAAGGATTACCCAGCACGGAAAATTCCTCTGAACTTCCAGGTTGTACAGATGTGTTATCAAGCATATCCCATGTCATCTATGGCTCAACACTAAGAGGGAAGACTTGGAGAATAAGGAAAATGAGATATACAGAGTGCAAAGCTGTCCGATTTGTAGCCATATGAGGTTGATCAGAATCTGCATAGACATGGTTACCTCAGAAGATACTAATATAGGAATAACTGGCCTTTGCCCCAAGATTAGAGTTAATAGAAGGACATGTCCTCAACTTGATAAAGGGAATCTACATATATATACCTAGTAAATATATAGCTGACATCATCCATTATCATCACTTTGACATTATGCTAGAGATTTTAGTCAGTGAAATATAGCAAGAAAAAATACATCTAAATTAGAAAAGATGATATAAAACTATCCTTATTTGCAGAAAATATAATCATTTGTATAAAAATGTGATGATTTACACAAAATTATTGAATCAATAAGTAAATTTAACAAAGTGGTAGAGTAAAAAATCAATATACAAAAAGTAGTTGTATTTATGTACACAAGCAATAGTCAAAAACTTAGGTTTAAAAAATAATGTCATTTATAATTCCATCAAATGGTTAAACACTTAGGAATAATCTGTTCCCAAAAAGTGTAAGACCAATACACAGAAAATTGCAAATCATTTCTGTGAGAAAATAAAGGTCTAAATAAATGGAACAATATGCATTGTTAATATGCCAGAAGATTCAATATTGTTAAGATGTCAATTCTTTTCATATTGACTTCTAAATTCAATACAATTCCAATAAAAATACCAGCAGTCTTTTCCTCTTTTTTTGGTAGGAATTGGCAAGAGGCTTCTAAAATGTCTAAGAAAATGCAAAGCACTTAGAAAAAGAAAATTATTGGCAGACTAATACCACCTGATTTTAATACTTATTTTAAATATATATTAATCAAGACTGTATGGTTTTGGTTTTAAGAGTCACACAGACCAACAGAACCAGATAGAGACCCACTTGTATACGGAAAACTTATTTTGGATAGAGATGCAAAGACAACTAAATGGGAAATAAAGATCATTTTTCAATTATACTACTGGGACAATTAGATTTACATATAATTAAAATGAAATAAAGAAAAACATATCTTCAATCAACACTTTGGAATTTTGAACTAATATCAACACTTTGGAATTTCGAACTAACTACAGTGGATCACAGACAAATATAAAATCTAAAGTCACAAAACTTACAGAAGAAAATATAGGTGAAAACCATTAGAGACTTTCAGTTTCAGCTCCTACATGTAAAGAACCTGGAATGAATAACTGTTTTCCTTAATACAAGAAAAGCTAGACAAACTGAATATAAAGGGCTTTTCTTGAACCCATCAGAGACCTGGAAATTGCAGGGTAAATTGCCACCTCAGAATCTGGAAAGACAGTCATATCTAAGTGTTATAGTTGAGAACTGCTTTCCTGGAGTAGGAAGCCAAGAGACCCATAAATTAGTGAGACTATTTACATGGTAATTTGGATGAACTGTTGAAGGCTGAGTGTGAACTAGTGTGGGAATAAAAAACTCCCGAGGGCTCCAGTTATGGGGAAAGCCCTCATACTTTTATGATCTTTCCATCTAGGAATTCTACCAGGTTTTCATGGTAAAGCTCTGAAAATATTCTCTCATGGCTCCATCAGTTCTTTCTTGCTGAACCTCCACATAACCCTGGGACTCTGCCTTCTTAAACCTGGAGATTCCTTGATATGAATGGATTCCCAGTCACTTTCTTTCCTGGGACAATCCTCTATAGTCACTTTAGAGAGAAGCCTTTAGAGACTTTTCAGAAACCACTGTTGCCCACTACAGCATTCATTGGGCTGTTGTATCAGAGAATTGCTCTTATAAAGAACATAGATTACTCCAAAAGTTAGCTCATCATCCAGAAACATTCTTCATTTCTTTCTCTTTTAAAAAACATTTACTTATTCATTTATTTGGCTGTGCTGGGTCTAGTTGCATTATGGGAACTCTTAATTGTGGCATGTGGGATCTTGTTCCCTGCCCAAGGAACCTGGGCCTCCTGCATTGAGAGAAGGGAGCCACTGGATCACCAGGAAAGTCCCTCATTCTCTTTTATCTTAAAATGTTTTAGTCTACTTTGGTAACTGCAGCTGAAACAAGAAAAGCCTAAGCCATGACCTCTATGAACCAATAATGGAGGACTAGAGGAAATTTGGAATGGTTCTGTGGTGACTGGGTAGACAGACAACCTCAAAGTTTACATCAACATGCAACCCAAACTTAAATACAATCTTGAAGAAAGGGGTGGAAGGAATGTTAAACAGAATAAGGTTAAGTGTCTTCCACCAACCCCAATAGAAT
The DNA here is from genome assembly GCA_006410935.1 of Redunca redunca. Classification (NCBI taxonomy): domain Eukaryota; kingdom Metazoa; phylum Chordata; class Mammalia; order Artiodactyla; family Bovidae; genus Redunca; species Redunca redunca. The sequence continues at coordinate 390,244 of SJYQ01003056.1, read as the reverse complement.
GGGATTCACAACTGGAGTTAAGTTATGAAACAATAATGATATTTATTTTGGGATATAAAGTTGCAAACTTAGATTTACATTCCCTAGGACATTCTTAGGATAAAAGAATACTGTTGCTTACTTGGGGCTGGGGAGGTCTTAGCAATGGGGCACTGGGACATCCCTAGATCAACTAGGATGTTTCTGGCATTAATGGGTAGCTGCAAAGTGCACCAAAGAAAATGAGGTCACGTGATGCTGCTGCTACAGAAAAACATCAATGACTCAGGACAAAAGTAGCATTTCTAAATCCCTTCTTCCATATTTTCTGATAACTACTCTCCTTCCCTAATCTCTACTTCTGGTAAAAAATTATTATTATTATTATTTTCGATGACAAGAGGGTTTTAATTTTGTGAAAAATGTTTATTTTTGTTACAGTATTACATATCCTTTTGAGTCAAGTTTGAATCATTTCATGCCAGCAAGTATTATAGTCAGTAAAATTTCCCAACGGGTCTATGAGACAGAGTAGGCTTCCTTTTTTTCTACATTGCATTGAGACTTGAGGGCATCTTTGGCTACTGTAGGAAGTGCCCTGTCACTGCTGATAGGGGTATCTTCCAACTCATCAAGGACAGTTCTGTGCCATTGCACAATCCAGGCTCATTTTTTCTTATGTCAAGTGAATCTTCAGAACAGTTTCCTTGGACATGTGAAACATGTCAGAGTTTATAGGATACATACATATCCTGGAGACATCAGTCTTCCAAGTTTGGAGGGTATAAGTTAGAGGTTGCTAGAAATTAAATATTTGGGTATGGCTACAATCTAGAGGTGAAAGAAAGAAAGAAAAGAAGGAAGGAAGGAAGAAAGAAAGAAAGGAAGGAAGGAAGGAAGAAAGAGAAGTTGCTCAATCGTGTCAGACTCTTTGCCACCCCGTGGATTGTAGCCCACCAGGCTCCTCCATCCATGGGATTTTCCAGGCAAGAGTACCGGAGTGGGTTGCCATTTCCTTCTCCAGGGGATCTTCCCAACCCAGAGATCAAATCGGGGTCTCCTGCATTGCAGGCAGACGCTTTACCAGGGAAGAGACATAAATTGTTGAAGATGATAGAAGATGGAGCCACTGTTGGTAGACCAAGGATATAGTCTGAAGGGGGTATAAAAAAAGGTAAAACATAGTAGGCAACCAAAAGTAGTCTTATATCTTGCCTTGATCCCCTGCTTCCCATTCTGACAGTGCCCACAGGCAAGAATTTACAGAATCTTTGGGCAGCTGCTCAGTGATGATTGCCACTAATTCGTACTGGTCACTGATCCCAATCCAACTTATGTCCTATGTCTTTTAACTGTGTTATCATCTTTCCCTCTTATGTCTAAATCTCTGCTTTGATAACTTATCTGCAAGCTGGGGTCCTCTAGGACTATAATCTAGTGTGTTCCTAGAACGACCTGCCCTTGTCCCTGTATTCCAGATGTTTGTTGTCACAGACCTTGGACTAGTATGTCTATCATGGGGCCTTCTAGATACAAATCCTTCCTACTAAAACATCTTTACTTTCATCTCCTCCCCAAATTTTCTGCTCCTAAGAATTGCCTAGAATTTGACTTAGTCTTTGTTCTAGAGCCTCCCTGATTGCTCGGCCCTACAGTAAGGAAATGCCTTGTCACCGTGCCTTGAAACATCCCTTCCTTTCCCTGCCAATCCTGCCTAGGGTGGAGTGGGGGAGTAACCAGACCTGGGGAGTTACCAAAGTATATAGATCAAATAAGGGCCAGGAATCAAAGTCATCTGGACAACGGAGAGATCAGGATACCACATTGTGTCAGATGGCAAAGCAAAGGCAAGGGAAATGAAGAATGAGCTATTTGACTGAAGAAGAAATGGCAACACACTTCAGTATTCTTGAAGGAAAATCGCATGGACAGAGGAGCCTGGCAGGCTACAGTCCATAGTGTTGCAAAGAGTCAGACATGACTGAGTGAGCCCACGGCGCAGCAAGGAGCGACTAAAAGTAGAGATTCCTCTTCCTTCGGGCTTCCTATTGGATGATTTTATATTTTGAGCTCTGTTCCAAGCAAAGCAGTTATGTGCTTTCTCTTAGGATGTGAGTTCGTGGCTCAGTTTCCAGGGCAAAAGCCAACCCATAATTCTGAGGCAGAAACAGATGATTTACATAAGAAACTGATAAGCAGATTAAACTAGATGTGCTCTGTGATAAAAAATACTGAAAAATATTACAGAAGAAGTATGCTTAAAGGCTATGAGCTCGTGCTCTGTAGTAGAACGACTTGAATTCAAAGCTAGACTTAACAGTTACGGATACTGTAACTCTGAGTAAAGCTCTCAGGCTCAGTTTCTTTTTAGATGGAATAAAAATAATAATGCAACCTGCCTCATAGTGTTCTTGTGAGAGTTGAATGAAATAATGCATAAAAGCCCTTGGAAACAATCCTGGCACACTACTTATGTGCCAGTAAGTGTTGCCTTTCTTCATGATAGAAAATAAATCTACAAGTCAAATGCAAGAGAATTTAGCCTGTGGAGAAACTGTCATCAATAGATAAAATGAGGTTATTGTAGGTATGAGGCATTAGAGCAGTATGATTAAGACCCAGGTCTTATACTCACACCTCAATTGTCTTACTAGCTGTGAGACACTGGCCTCACAATGTAACCTCTCTGAATTTGACTGCCTATACCTGCAAGGAAGGTATATTTCAAGTAGATGTCTAGATAAAACATGTGAAATGCTTAAGCAATGCCTGGTCCTCAGTAATTGCCCCACTAAGAGGTAACAACTGTGCTTTCAATTTAAGTTAAATAAGCCAGGCACAGAAAGAGATACAGCATGATCCCACCTATATGTGGTATTTAAAAGAGTCAAATTCATAGAATCAAAGAGTGAAATGGTGGTTCCCAGAGACTCAAGGGAAGGGGAAGTGGGGAGTCAGGCGTACAGTCTCAGTGAAGCAAGATGAATAAACTTTAGAGATCTGGGCACAACCTTGTCCCGATAGTCAACAATCATGTAGTCTACACTTACAAGCTTTGTTCAGAGGGCTGCACTTGTGTTAATACCATTACAAAATAAAATTTAATAAGTAAAGAAAATGACAGCAGAAAAAAGGAAGTACCAATTGTCATTAGTGAAGCCATTCATCGAGGTGTGAAGGGCTCAAGACCTTGGCTTAGGGTGGTGAGAAGGGAGGTGAGAGTGCAAATCTGACAAGTAAAGGGAAAGCCAGGAGTGTGCGTGCATGCTGGCAGTGCCGCCCCTTCATTCATACTTAGATGAGCCCCTGGTTCTCAGTTCTCTGAGCAGTGTCATGGCCTGGCTTGGGAAAACTCTCCAAAAGCACGAAGGCTGAGGTGAGGGCACTGTTTCCCCAGCATGCAGATGATTCCTGGGTCATGAGCAGAGCTCAGGTTTATAACATGAATTTGAAAATCAGGAAAACCTTTTCAGGTGTTATAAGAATAATTTATAATGAGCAGATTTTCTGTTTAACAGCATTATTTGCACACAAAGTGGCTTGTATAGTTGCCTGGCAACCATTTGTTGACCTTTCTTCAGCAGGCTAAACATTATTCTTATTTATACAACACTTTTCTCTGCAAACTCTTTCTTTAGATCTTGCTTCGGGAAGCAGGAAATCAAGCTAGAAAAGTTTGCAAATCCGTTTTTGCAAGACAGACAAATGAGCATTGGCACTTTGTGTTGAAACAGACCTCAAGTTTCAAATGGTACCAGTTTCCAAACGGTACTATAAACTCCTGAAGGAGACAATTAAAAATATAATTTCCGTGTCCCTACTCCCAGGCTGAATGGAACAGAAATACTGGGTGAGTTTAATAGTCTGCGTTTTTACCAGCTGCCCCAGCTTATTAGTGCAAACACTTGGGTTTGGGAATCAACATTTCAGTTTACTCCCTTTGGATTTCTGCACTGAATCGATGACCAAGTTGGTCAACTGGTTTAACTCCCAGTATGTGACAAAGGTGGGCTTGGCAGTGTTATCAAGCTCACCAGAATGCATATCTTTCTTCCTCCAGGGCCAGTGTCTTCCCATTGCCTGCAGCTTATTGAGAACCAGACATCTTCCTACGAATTCTGTGGCACAAAGGACATACATCCTGCCAGCCCAGCTTCTATAAAAGCATCTACTAAGAGGCACTCTCACACAACCCTCAGTGTATCACCTAATTTTTCAACCAAGAAATGAAGGTATTCTTCTTCTTATTCAACTTTCAGATATGATGAAAGTCACATTCAGAAGTAGTAACTAATTTCCCCAAGTCCTACAAGCTCAGAACTTCAGGGCCAGGATTACAATCAGGTACACTTTTTGCTACTTTGTGTGGCCTTTTGCTCAGTTGTGTCTGACTCTTTATGACCCCATGAACTATACAGTCCATGGAATTCTCCAGGCCAGAATACTGGAGTATGTAGCCTTCCCCTTCTCCAGGGGATCTTCCCTACACAGCGATTGAACCCAGGTCTCCCAAATGCAGGAAGATTTTTTTACCAGCTGAGCCACAAGGGAAGCCCAAGAATAGTGGAGTGGGTAGCCTATCCCTTTTCCAGTGGATCTTCTCTACCTAGGAATCTAACCGGGGTCTCCTGCATTGCAGGTGGATTCTTTACCAGCTGAGCCACAAGGGAAACTCCACTTTGAGTGAGTCTCCCATTCCCTGCTGATAGCTCAGTTGGTAAAGAATCTGCCTGCAATTCAGGAGACCAGGGTCTGATTCCTGGGTTGGGAAGACCCTCTGGAGAAGGGATAGGCTACCCACTCCAGTATTCTGGCCTGGAGAATTCCATGGACTAGTGTAGAACATGGGGTTGCAAAAGTCGGACATGACCGAGTGACTTTCACTTTCCCTCACTCCAGGTAGGGCACTTTGGCTGTCACTGACATGGTACAAAGAAATAGAACACCCTCCTTGTGCTAAGGGGCTTATATCTCAATGAGGAGACAGGAGAGTAGTGCCTTCTCTCTCGACTGGCAGGCAGCTCCATCTCCTCTGAGCCTCCCTCCCCTTGGATTCTGTCTTTATAAGGCACATTCTAACCAGATTCCTGGTCTGATCCCAATCCTTTTCCCCAGCAGACCAAGTTCCTTGTGTGGGCAGAGGTTGTGACCTGTTTGGAGTCATGCTCAAAGCTGTTGCCCTCTGTCATCCCACTCTTGGTGCCTGGTCCATAGTCTCGCTCATATTTTGCATGAGGTAAAGATGTGTTGTGTGAGAGAAAAAATAAAATGGAAGCATATGAATTAAGGAAATCTCAGAGCTGAATCAGAAAGATATGATGCTAGGTAAGGTATCTCTTGACCTGTCATCCTTGCCAAGAGCCCTGGAAGAATCAGAATGCCTAAGGAGGAATTTATACAAATGTATACACTCGTTTTCACACTTGTTTTAAAATACCTTGGCTAGTAGGGCAATTTCTAAGTTGTATCCCCAAGGGAACTGGATATACTTTAAGTACTGGATTAAATAACATATTCTGGTCCTCATGTCCAGGCCTGGCTATTTCTTAGGGACCTCAGTCAGGGCTCTTTGTCTCCATGAACCAGGTCCTTTAGGGTGAAACTCCAGGAATTTGTCCAAACACCTTCTTTCTCGACACCAAAACTCCAGGAACCTGTTTATATTAGTGACATGAGACCTGGGAGCTTCAAGCATGCAGATGGAATCTACCCATCCAGGGAGTAATTTAGGTAGTAATTGGGAAAACCAAGGTGAAAAACCCATGAACAGATCTGGAAACCATATCTTGCCTCTGGGGAAACTGGGGATATTTATTCTGGATAAGAGGAGACCTAAGAGGAGTTAGGGCAGCCACCGTGGTGCACTTGATGGACTGTCATGGAAAGAAGGCAGAGCACCAAAGGAGGAATTATGATCTGTATGTACAGATGAAGCTTGACTATTGAGGAGTTCCAGTTCACTGGGGGCATCTGTCCCTATGCTATGACTTTGTATTTTTCCAGTCTCGGCTTTCAACTGTGCATCTCTGAAACCCTCCTTCCTGCAAAGTAGCAGTGGACAGCTTCTCCTAATCCTAGAATTATTTTTTCACTTTTGATTAGTGAAAGTTATACTAGTACAGTTTTTTCTTTCTTTTTTCTTAGCATATTTGAAGGTGTGGTACCAGACATATATTCAAAACATGTTTCAGTTTTATTGAATTAACCATATTTAAAGAATATAATTTAATATGTTTTCACACATGTATGTATTTGTTAAGTGATCACCAAGATCAAGATAGTGAAGATATTCATCACCCCCAAAAGTTTTCTGGTGCTCCTTTGCAATCTGTCTCTCCCACGGTCATTTCTTACCTCACCCTGTCCTCAGGCAATTAGTGATCTTTCTGTCATTATGCATTTATTTATATCTCCTATTATTCCAGTATTCTTGCCTGGAGAATCTCATGGACAGAAGAGCCTGGTGGGCTACAGTCCATGGGGTCACAAGAGTCAGACAGAACTTAGTGACTAAACCAACCATTATTTTTGTAAATGTGATTATAGTATGTGCACTCTTTTTTTTTTTTGTCTAACTTTTTTTTAACATACTTAACATAATTATTTTGAAATTCATCTACGTTGTTGTGTGTCTCAGAAATCTATCCCTTTCTATGGCATTGTATGGCTGTGGCACAATCTACTTACTTTTTTTCCTGTTGATAGAAGCTGCTTTGAGTACCCATGTACCAATCTTTGCTGTAAACATATGCTTTCATTTCCCTTGAGTGAATAGTTAGGATTAGAATGGTTGGATCATATAGTAGGTGGTGTTTGATTTTCTAAGAAACACTAAAGTCTTCAAAAGTGCTTGCATCATTTTCCATCCATATAGGAATATAGATAACTTCTAGATCTTTCACATCTGTCAACACTGGATTTTAAGTTTTAGTTTTTCTAAGAGTGTATAGTGGCATCTGAATGTGGTTTTTATTTTTCTTTCTCTAAAGAGTCTCTTTTCATATGTTTATTTTAAAATGTTTAACCTTGGTCAAAAGTTTGTTGAAATGTTTCACTCATTTTTATTGAGTTGTTTTCTTATTATCACATTTTGAGAGTCCTTTATATATTCTGGATAAAAGTCCTTTACTAGATGTATAATTTGTCAATATTTAGACCCTGTCAGGGACTTGTGTTTTCAAATAGGTTGTAACCTATTTGTGGGCCTCTCAAAAAGTAAGTAAAATAGAAATGTATTGTTTTATTGANTAACTCAGCAACATAAATTTCCAGTTTTTTCTAGAAGTTTTATTTTTTAGGATTTACATTTAGTCTATGATTTATTTTGAATTAATATTTGCAAATGATATAAGTATATATTCAAGTTCACTGTTTTTATACATATGTATATCCAATTGTTCTAGCACCTTTTGTAGCACCTTTCTATACTGAATTTTGCACTTTTGAAGAAAATAAGTTGCCCATATATGTGGCAATTTACTTCTGGACCCTTTTCTATTCATTGGTATATGAATCTATCTTTATGCCAGTTGCACATTGTTTTAATCTCTATAGCTTTACAATAAATCTTGAAATCAGGTAGTGTTAGCCATCCAGCTTTGTCCTTTTTTAAAGTTATCTTGGTTCTTGCAGGTTCTCTGTGTTGCCATAGGAATTTTAGAATCAGTTTGCCAATTTCTACAAAAGTACTAGTGAGATTTTGATGGCAATTGCATTAAATCTAGAGAAGAATTTGAGAAAATTACTTCCCCATGAACACATTTATTTAGGCCTTTTAAAATTTCTTTCAGGAATCTTTTATAGTTTTCAATGTGTAACTTTTGCACACATTTTGTCAAAATTTCCCCAATCTTTTATGTTTCTGATACTATTTTAAGTGGTTATTTCTAGTTGAGACTGGGGATGGGAAGAGGAGGTGGGGTTTATTGGGGGGAGCCATCCGTGGCCTCTCAGAAAGCCCCGAGCGGGAGGTCCAGCTGCAACTGTTCACAGTGAGCAGGGACTGTTGCAGCTGCCACAACCCAGAACAACCAGAAAAGCTCCAAAGCACACTGGAGCACAGAAGTTATGGAGAGAGAGAATCCTATCAGACATTCCAAGGGACTTCCTGCTGATGGAGAGAGGGTCACGAAAAAGATCAACTCAGGTACTGAATGATATGGGAATAGAAATTCTTATTTGTTATGTGGAGAAAGTAATTTCTATATTTTAGACATAAATTCAACATTAAAAATGAGTTGTAATGGAATAGAATAACAGGATAGGATACAATAAGATACAACAGAATGTGTAGAATCAATTGATGCACCTACTGTAGTTAGCGTTTCCAGACATTTTTGTTTCAGTCTCATTCTCTTCTTCTGTCCTTGAATCATGTGTATGCACTATTTTGCACTGTAAAATGGAAGTTTTCTTACAGATTTTGTAACAGTTAAAAGACCTCTGAAGCTCCTGAACTGGAGGACCTTCCCTCTCTAAAGCCGCAATTCTCTGAAGTGCAGGAGACACTACTCAGTAAGGGAAGGTTTTACAGCTTTGCTAATAGTCCTTTAGATTCTCCCTCCAAGTCAAAATCTGCTTGAGTTTGTTAATCTTAAGGTAATTTTGAGTAATATCTCTTCAAACAAACTGCTACCTTTGCAGAACAGTGGAGAAGCATGAATATAGATAACCTGAGGTGCTCTGAGCCCCAACTCACTGGGCCTGATCCAGAGGAGTGGAGCTGATATCTTCTCCCAACAGAGGAGGAGTTCATGCCATATGACTTATCACCCAGCAATCAACAGACATGATGCAAATGAACTTATTTACCAAACAGAAACAGACTCGCAGACTTAGAGAACAAATTTATGGTTTCCATGGGAAGAATGGAGGGAAGGGACATTTATGAAGTTTGGGATGGACAGGTACACCCTGTTATATTTAAAATGGATAACCCACAAGGACATACTGTATAACACAGGGTACTCTGCTCAATGTTATGTGGAAGTGTAGATGGGAGGGAGTTTGGGGGAGAAGGGATATTCATATATGTATGGCTGAATCCCTTTGCTGCCCACCTAAACTATCACAACATTGTTAATTCACTATGTTATTGTTGTTGTTCATTCGCCCAGTGGTGTCAGACTCTGTAACCCCATGGACTGTAGAATGGGAGGCCTCCCTGTCCTTCACCATCTCCCAGAGTTTGCCCAAGTTCACGGTCATTGTACTGGTGATGCCATTCAGCCATCTTATCCTCTGACGTTCTCTTCTCCTTCTGCCCTCACTCTTACCCAGCATCAGTGACTTTTCCAATGAGTCATCTGTGTGCATCAGATGACCAAAATACTGGAGCTTTGGCTTCAGCATCAGTCTTTCCAGTGAATATTCAGGGCTGATCTCCCTTAAGGTTGGCTTATTAGACCTCCTTGCTGCCCAAGGGACTTTCAGTACTCTTCTCCAGCACCACAGTACAAAAGCATCAATTGACTATACCGCAATACAAAAAAAGGTCGGTTTTCATTCCAATCCCAAAGAAAGGCAAAGCCTAAGAATGCTCAAACTACTGCACAATTGCTGTCATCTCGCACACTAATAAAATAATGCTCAAATTCTCCAAGCCAGGCTTCAACAGTATGTGAACCTTGAACTTCCAAATGTTCACGCTGGATTTAGAAAAGGCAGAGGAACCAGAGATCAAATTGCCAACATCCGTTGGATCATCAAAAAAGCAAGAGAGTTCCAGAAAAACATTTATTTCTGCTTTCTTGACTATGCCAAAGCCTTTGACTGTGTGGATCACAATAAACTGTGGAAAATTCTTAAAGAGATGGGAATACCAGACCACATGACCTGTCTCTTGAGAAATCTGTATGCAGGTCAGAAAACAACAGTTAAAACTGGTCATGGAACAACAGACTGGTTCCAAATTGGAAAAGGAGTATATCAAAGCTGTATGTTGTCACCCTGCTTATTTAACTTATATGCAGAGTACATCATGAGAAATGCTGGGCTGGATGAAGCACAAGCTGGAATCAAGATTGCTGGGAGAAATACCAATAACCTCAGATATGCAGATGATACCACCCTTATGGCAGAAAGTGAAGAACTAAAGAGGCTCTTGATGAAAGTGAAAGAGGAGAGTGAAAAAGTTGGCTTAAACATTCCCAACATTCAGAAAACAAAGATCATGGCATCTGGTCCCATCACTTTATGGCAAATGAATGGGGAAACAGTGGAAACAGTGACTAACTTTATTTTGGGGGGCTCCAAAATCACTGCAGATGGTGACTGCAGCCATGAAATTAAAAGACACTTACTCCTCAGAAGGAAAGTTATGACCAATCTAGACAGCATATTTAAAAGCAGAGTCATTACTTTGCCAACAAAGGTCCATCTAGTCAAGGCTGTGTTTTTTCCAGTGGTCATGTATGGATGTGAGAGTTGGACTGTGAAGAAAGCTGAGCACCAAAGAACTGATGCTTTGGAACTGTGGTGTTGGAGAAGACTCTTGAGAGTCCCTTGGACAGCAAGGAGATCTAACCAGTCCATCCTAAAGGAAATCAGTCCTGAATATTTATTGGAAGGACCGATGCTAAAGCTGAAACTCCAATACTTTGGCCACCCGATTCAAAGAACTGATTCATTGGAAAAGACCTAGATGCTGGGAAAGATTGAAGGAAGGAGGAGAAGGGGACAACAGAGGACGAGATGGTTGGATGTCATCCCCTACTCAATGTACATGAGTTTGGGTGAACTCCGGGAGTTGGTGATAGCCATGAGGCCTGGTGTGCTGCAGTCCATGGAGTTGCAAAGAGTCAGACACTACTGTGACTGAACTGAACTGCAATACAAACAAAAATTTAATAAAAATAAATAAAATAGATAACTAACAAAGAGCTTCTGTGTAGCATAGGGAATTCTCAATATTCTGTAATAACCTAAATGGGAACAGAATTTGAAAAAGAATAGATAATGATATATGTACAAATGAATCACTCTGCTGGACACCTGAAACAAGCACAATATTGTTAGTCCACTATATTCCAATATAAAATAAATGTGTGGTTAATTCTCTAGTGCCTCATAAGTTGTCATCACTGTTCTTAAACTGTGTTTCACCCTCTGAAACAAGAAGCTTCTTGGCAAACAGAACTAATATCCCTAAATAAATCATAGACCAAAGCAACTTATTAATAAGGGCTATGCTTCAAGGGACTAAATCTGGTAGACAGAATGCCTGAAGAACTATGGACAGAGGTTTGTAACATTGCACAGGATGTGGTGACCAAAATCATCCACAAGAAAAAGAAATGAAGGAGGCAAAGTGGTTGTCTTGAGCAGGCCTTACAGAGAAAGGGAAAGATATACCCAACTGAAAGCAGAGTTCCAAAGAAGAGCAAGAAGAGATAAGAAAATCTTAAGTGAACAATGCAAAGAAATAGAGGAAAACAAAAGAATAGGAAAGACTAGCGGTCTCTTCAAGAAAATTGGAGGTACCAAGGAAATATTTCATGCAAAGATGGTCACAATAAATGACAGAAACAGCAAGGACCTAACAGAAGCAGAAGAGATTAACAAGAGGTGGCAAGAATACAAAGAAAAACTGTACAAAAAATGTCTTAGTACAGAATATTGAGCAGAGTTCCCTGTGCTATACAGAAGATCTTTGTTAGTTATCTATTTTTTTCTTTTTGCACAAAAATAGCCCATTTCTTCAAGTGTTCTCCAGCACAAGGAGCTTTATAATATTCTGGGTACACACACAAAAATGTGGTGAAGGTGGAATTGACAGACTTTCTACATCATGGATGACCATGATGGTGTGGTCACTCACCTAGAGCAAGACAGCCTGGAGTGTGAAGTCAAGTGGGACTTAGGAAGCATTGCTACAAACAAAGCTAGTGGAGGTAATGGAATTCCAGCAGAGCTATGCTGCTGCTGCTGCTAAGTCGATTCAGTCATGTCTGACTCTGTGCAACCCCATAGATGGCAGCCCATCAGGCTCCTCCGTCCCTGGGATTCTCCAGGCAAGAACACTGGAGTGGGTTGCCATTTCCTTCTCCAATACATGAAAGCAAAAAGTGAAAGTGAAGTCGCACAGTCGTGTCTGACTCTTCACAATCCCATGGACTGCAGCCTACCAGGCTCCTCTGTCCATGGGATTTTCCAGGCAGGAGTACTGGAGGGGGTTGCCATTGCCTTCTGTCAAACGCTAAAAGATGATGCTGTTAAAATGCGGCACTTTATATACCAAGAAATTTGGAAGACTTGGCAGTGGCCAGAGGACTAGAATGGTCAGATTTCATTCCAGTTCCAAAGAAAGGCAATCCCAAAGAATGTTCAGACTACCATACTCATTTCACACACTAGCAAGGTAATGCTCAAAACCCTTCAAGCTAGGCTTCTACAGTATGTGAACATACATACAAAAGGAGTTCAGAGGCAACAGAGAAGGAATGAGCAAATGGGGAGGTCTTCTCTGGTAGAGTTCTAATGATGAATGATGGTTTGGCTTTAGACACCCAGAACAAAATGTACAGCCTTCCAGAGTCAGAAGATACTAGTTTACGAATCTGATGTTTCACATAGGTTTTGTCTTCTACAGTGTACCCACTCCAGAAAAAAAAAAAAAAAAAAGGGCCTATTATGTACTCCAACTAATTTTCTAATCTGGGAGTGAATCTAGTGCCATAAAGAGAGAGTTTTCATTATATCTAAGTGCATGATCACATATTAGATTATTGATTACCTTTCTCATTCAGCTATTCTACTCCTAAAACCTATGGCATGCAGCAATAATCTGATTCTCTATGGATAATAATCATGATAAACAAAAGACCTTCCACCGACCCCCAAATTTTCTCCAATTGTAGAGATAAAGTAAGAGAGGTAAGAGTCTATTGATATGAACCAATAATAATCAAGCTAGCAGGCTCCATACACAAGGAAAATATTCAAGGTCATAAAAGGGTCAGCATGAGGATGAGTATAGTAAAGAAAGACATCCTTAAAGAGGTTGGTGTTTATGTGTGTAACAGTCTTGTGGGTCCTTCTCAGCAGTGACTCAGCAAATTGATTTTAGAAGCCTCTGGCACTTACATCCTGCTGATGGATTTATAACGAAAACGCTGACGCACTGCTGCTCAGTTGCACTGAGACTGTTGAGCAGCACTACAGAATCGAGTGCGTCATTTCCCTTGAACAATGCATTTCATTCATTGCTTGAAGTGTGACCATTCATGTTGAAAATGAAATACTGCGGAGTGATCTGCTTGAGAAATTACTCAGAGCTACTCGCTTAAAGATCTTGCTATCTTTTGTGGTCCTCAATTAAGGCTCACAAGAACCTCTTGAGGGTAAATTGGTGCCAATCTAAGCATTGAGAGTAGAAGAAAAAGTAATGAAAACCCAAAGCTTGTACGAACTTTCAAAAGTCATCTCTAAGGACTCAAGGGAGCAGCTAAAATTGATTGTAACCTGAACATCTAGAATATTGGTGTAAAGGAAAGAACCATGGACTTGAAATTAGGAAACACTGGTGCTAGTCTTGATTCTGCCTTTAGCTCACTGGATGCTTTGAGATAATATAGAGATATACACATTATTAGACTAAGGAATAACCTAATTTAAACACTTTTTGTAAAAAAAAAAAAATAGAAAAACATAAGGCATACAAAGAAAAATCTAATAATATCTGGGTTTCTATCATCTCTAATTAAGCCTGTAATTTAATATTTGCATTATCTCTTTTTAAATATACAAATAATTAATATATCATGGATAAGGTGAGTCTTCTGGGACCCCTCACCCAACATACAACCACTATCATGAATTTAATGAGTTTGATTCTTTGTCTGTTTAAAGCATTCTGTAGATTTGATTCAGTTCAGTTCAATTCGGTTCAGTCACTCAGTTGTGTCCGACTCTTTGCGACCCCATGAATTGCAGCACGCCAGGCCTCCCTGTCCATCACCAACTTCCGGAATTCACCCATATTCATGTCCATCAAGTCGGTGATGCTATCCAGCCATCTCATCCTCTGTTGTCCCCTTCTCCTCCTGCCCCCAACCCCTCCCAGCATCAGGGTCTTTTCCAATGAGTCAACTCTTTGCATGAGGTGGCCAAAGTATTGGAGTTTGATTACATATATGTTATTAGAGACAAACATTTTATTACATTTTATGTAATAGGTATCAATGCTATATACAAAATATTATTCTGAAACTTGCTTCTCCATATATATTTGGATTTTATTTCTGCTACCTTATTGTGTGTTCTCTGTATGCTACTCTAGGTTTACTTCTATTTCCCTTTTCTCATCAGTCTTTATTGGACTGATTTTTTTTTTCTGTTCTTTTCCCTCATATACTGTTTGGCAAGGTACACAGTTTATTTCTTTTCTTTTAGTGGTTATCTTAAAATTTTCAATATACATATTCTATTACTAATTTCCTAATAAAGTATACATGAAGGATCTTAGTGTACCTCATGCTCCTTAGGTACATAGCTCCTAATTCCCAGTTTTTCATACTGTTGATGTCTAAAATTTTAATTCCAACATGTTTTAAACACAAAAGAAAATTTTCTTCTTTATTATTTACAATAAACATCTATGTGTTTTATCGTCACTATATTCAACTTCTTTGCTCACCAACTTTCTTGAATCCCACTCCTTAGTTCTGAATTTATTATTCTTTTTGATGAATTATAGCCTTTAATAATTCTTGCAGTGAGGATCTGATAGTAATAAACTTAGTCCTTAAATGTCTAAAGATGTCTTCATTTCACATTTACTCTTGAAGGCATAACGTTCTATATTCACAATTATTTTCCCATGACACTTTGAATGAATTCTTTTATTAATGAAAAAATGAGCTGTCAAACAGATGCTGTTCTTTTTAGGTAATTTATCTCTTCTCGTGGGTTTTACAGTCTATGTGTGAACTGTATTTTTTATTTCTCTGGCTGTGTACAACATGGGTCTCCCAAATTGGAAGACTCTTTTAGAAACTTTGGAAAATTTCAGCCATTATTTAGCTCTTTTAGACCCTCTCCCTAATTCTTTATATTTTTCTTCTGAAATTCTTATTTTGGCTTATATTGATACTTCTTAGCCTTCAGCTCAGTTTCTCTTTTATTTACTATCACTTTATCTCTTTGCTTCCATACTAGGAACTTTCCTCAATTCTATCTTTCATGTTTCAATTTCTTTGTTTATGTTAGCCTAGTATTGGACCTACTCTCAAGTTTTCCATTCTCCTCTCTTACTTCTTTGAGAATTTCAAAGATACTGATATTTAAGGATCTTTTTAGATTTTTTCATTATTTCTTTTTCCTAGAATTGGAATTCACCCAGTTTTTTGGATTCACTCATCTCTTGAAAAGTTCCCTTCTGCACCCCTTTCTGGAAGCCATCTCATAATGGCCTCAGCCTGTGCCTCTTGTGCCATCTGGGTCCACAGGAGGTCTCAGCTCTGCTCTCAGTGTGTGTACAAGTAACAGACTGGAAATCGGGCTCACGTGAGAAACTTGACTTTGGCGGCAGGCTTTGGGAAAGAATCATGTTTCTGGAAGCCACTTGGACAGACAAAATGGGACCAACCTAGATAGTATATTCAAAAGCAGAGACATTACCTTTCTGACTAAGGTCCGTCTAGTCAAGGCTATGGTTTTTCCTGTGGTCATGTATGGATGTGAGAGTTGGACTGTGAAAAAGGCTGAGCGCCGAAGAATTGATGCATTTGAACTGTGGTGTTGGAGAAGACTCTTGAGAGTTCCTTGGACTGCAAGGAGATCCAACCAGTCCATTCTGAAGGAGATCAGCCCTGGGATTTCTTTGGAAGGAATGATGCTGAAGCTGAAACTCCAGTACTTTGGCCACCTCATGCGAAGAGTTGATTCATTGGAAAAGACTCTGATGCTGGGAGGGATTGGGGGCAGGAGGAGAAGGGGATGACCCAGGATGAGATGGCTGGATGGCATCACGGACACGATGCACGTGAGTCTGAGTGAATTCCGGGAGTTGGTGATGGACAGGGAGGCCTGGCATGCTGCGATTCATGGGGTCACAAAGCGTTGGACACAACTGAGTGACTGAACTGAACTGAACTGAATTTCTATCACAGCCTGAGCTCATTTTGGAGCACACATTCCCATTTGAGGACTTTAGCTGGATCATCCACATACAACTAGTCTCATCCCATTGGTGACCATGAGACTTCAGCCTCTGCCTGTACATGTAATTTCCTTTCCTTTTTGGTCCTTGGGTTTTTTCCTTAATATTTAATACAGGTCTGTTTTTATTTTTAAATAAATAAATTTATTATATTCTATGTGTTTGGAGTTGGACAGGGGGTGTGTTATACAGGAACTTTCCTCTACCATGGAAATTTCCTTCATTTTTCAAACAGGGAAACTTAACCCCAGGAAGGTTAGCCAGCTTGCTCAATTCACAGTTTAATTATTGCCAATACGTAGATTATAAGGCTCTTTCCCACCTTGAATACATCATGTACTGTCTCTTTGCCTCAAGATTTTTAATGTTCAAAATCCAGAGTAATGCCTACCTTGCCTTTTTCAATTTATTATTGAAGGAATTGACATTGCAAATACATGTGAAAGTATTTTGAAAATAAAACATTTAGTCTCATTAATATTTTCATTTTTAAAATTCTACTGTGATGGAAATTGTGAGTAATGTCAATATGCACTGCTAAAAAATTACTTCTGAGTTTTCCACTATAGAATTTCTTGTTTCATACTCCAATACCACTCTCAAAGTTATTAAATAAAAGAAGAACTCTTGGATGGAAGTTGATGCACTATGGTAAATATATGGAGACTAAAGACAAATGTCATTTTCATATATTTAGCAAACATTTTTTGAATACCAGTCTATACATGCACTTAGGTGTTGCCTGGGAAGTAGTAGGTAGATGTTTTTTGAAAAATAAATAAGCTTTTTATTTTTTAAGAGAGTTTTAGATAGAAAAATTGCAAAGGTAGTGTTCCCATATATCCTATACACATTTCCCCCATCATTAACATCTAATGCCAGTATAGTACATTTGTCACAATTAATGAACCAATATTGATCCATCATTATACTTGTATTCAGACTTCCTTAGTTTTGACTTTCTTTCTCTAGGATACAATCCAGGACACCACATTACATTTACTTACCATATCCTCTTATGTTCCTCTTCCCTGTGACAAAAAGTCAGACTTTACATTTTTGACCTTGACAGCTTTGAAGGCTACTGGTCAGGAACTTTGCAGAATGTCTCTTAATTGGGATTTGTCTGATGTTTTTCTCACGATTAGAGTGGGAATGTGAGTGTCCCACTTTTGGAGAAAGATCACAGAGGTAAAGTGCCATTCTCATCACTTTATATCAAGGGTACATGAAATCAAGATGACATCATTTTTGATGTCTGAGATAATATTAGTAAGATTTATCAACTGGAAAAGTACTCTTTGTATCTTATTTGTACATTGCTCATGAACCCTTGTTTATGCCCCAAGAGGGCATACACCATGAGCAGCCCACACTTGAAGAATGGAGAGTTATGTTCTACCTTCTAAGGGGCTGACTATCCACATAAGTTGTGTGGAATTGTTCTGCGTGGGTGATTTGTCTATTCCACACATTTATGTATTCATTTATGAGGTTGGTGAAAAAGTAATTTCAGTTTTGGATTGTGAATTTTAAATTATTGTAACTAGGCTCAAACACATCTTTATTAATCAAAATAGGAACCATTACATTCAACACATTTTTGCCAAAGAGAAATATTAATAAGTTAGTTTATTTCTATTGCATAAAAACCCTTGTTTCAGGATTAGAGGAACTCTTGGAAAGTATTTTCTGACTACTTCTGGTTGTGGAAGCATTTTCCCTGCGAAAAGTTGTCAAGATATTGAATAAGTGGTAATCAGTTGGTGAGAGGTCAAGTGAGTATGGTGGATGAGGCAAAACTTCGCAGCCTAATTTGTTCAACTTTTGGAGCCTTGGATGTATGACGTGTGATTGGGCATTGTTGTGGAGAACTGGGCCCTTTCTGTTGACCAGTTCTGGCTGTAGGTGTTGCAGTTTTCTGAGCATCTCATTGATTTACTGAGCTGCTTTTCAGAGGTAATGGTTTTGCTGGGATTCAGAAAGCTGTGTTTGATCAGACCAGAAGCAGACCAACAATGACCATGACCTTTTTTTTGGTGGAACTTTGGCTTTGGGAAGTGCTTTGGAGCTTCTTCTCAGTCCAGTCACTGAGCTGGTCATTGCCAGTTGTTATATAAAATCCACTTTTCGTTGCACACCACAATCTGATCGAGAAATGGTTTGTTGCTGTTGCATAGAATAAGAGAAGATGACACTTCAAAATGATAATTTTTTTGATTTGCAGTCAGCAAATACTTACTCAGTATGAAAGGGTTCGGAACATGCCACTTCAGAATATGGCACTTGGGCATATTGATTATTTTGAGCTAAAACACTTGAGAAACAACAACCGTGAGAAGGGCTGTATAAGTTTTGTGTCTACCAGTTTCATCAAGTCTTCATTTTCCTTCTATTTTTAAGAGCTGTGAAATTCTCTAGGCTTATCTTGTATATTTCCTGCCCCAATTCTAAAATCAGCCACATCTCCAAGGGGCCCTGGTTCCCTTTAGTAAAGGGGTTATTGACTAAAAGAAAATGCTGCATTGAATCTTACATGACTAGACATTGTTTTCTTCTTTCATCCACTTATAAAATATTTGATACTTTTCCCTCTGTCAGTCTGGCAGGAATGCTGAGATTAAAGTGAATGGCCTCATAAAGCCATTAGATTTCTTTGAAAGGAATGATTTTCAAAATGAGGATGTATAATTCCTGAAGAAAATTAGGAAATTCCATAAAGATAACAAAAATCTTCATCTATAATTGCCAGTTGAGACCATACATCTCTTCTAAATGTGGATCTAATATTGAACTATCAAGTAGAGATTTCTTAAATGCAAGAGCAAATTAACCTGGAAATACACTAAATTTAAAGAATCTCTTTTCTTTAATCAGAACAAAGGGCAAGACCTCAGCAGTTACTAAAAGCTGTTATTGCTGGTTTAAACAAAGAAACTAAAATGTTTATTATTGCAACATATCTTTTTATATGTGCCCAGACGCCAAAACCTAGTTTTGTTTGTAAGGTTCCCCAACAGAGTGGTTGCTAAGATATGGCAAAAGCCCAAAGGACAACATGCTGAGCCTTTGGAAAAACAGTTTCATTTCTAAAGCAAGGGATAGATATTGAGGCTTAAAGGGAGTTGATCCTTAGGATAAAGTCATAGCTAATGTAAGGTTTTCAGAATAAAATCTAAGATTTCAGGGAAATCTAGGGACCAATTATGTGATGTTCAAAGGAAACAGAGAATACAAGTGAGCCTTAGTTTTTACCCTATGCTTAAGGCAAATTATTCTACTCGATGTTAGGGAATAAAAATTACGTTTGTTTCTTTCTGTGATCATGATAATGAAGAGTAAGAGAATGAAATGAGGGTGATGAAAACTGGAGTTCTAGGCACTTGAGTTCAGAAAAAAGACATAGTGAAGGAATTTGACTTTGGTCTGCTCTCAAAGAGAAAGGGACCAGATCTCATGGGAAGGGTTTCTCATGACCTTTTCTTTGAATTTGATTCTCCCACCTGAATTTCACGGCCAGGTATGCTCATGGATCAACTTTCAAGATGGCAAATTAGTTTCTCAAATGGAGTTTTCCATCCTGAGAGGGCCAGGTGTATGAGCCCTCCTTATCTTCTATCTGCTCAAAGACAAAAATGTCTTATAAGATTTGTAAAAATTTAACCTCTCAGTAATGTGCAAAGGAAAAAAAAAGGAGGAAACAACGTGGCAGAGTGGCAGCCAAGCAGAACCAGAGTGGCTGCAGGAAGAATTATCTTCCAATGGTTCTTTCTTGGGCCCCTGAGATGGGTTGTCTGACTACTTAACAAGAAGCAAATCTCCAATGGGAAAACAACCCTATCCTCATGCACCGCTTGATCACTGAAGGAGAACGGGATGCTAAGGAAAGCAATCTAAGGGGAGGCACTTTAAAAGCAAATCTCCTAGAATGACGGGCCCACTTTAGTGCTCAGTTGCTGGTACAGTGAGGACGGACCGAGCGAGCCAGTTTAGCAAACATCTGGACATCGTGTGGCCTCCATGTTCGCGGCCTTCTTTGCCTTGATCACTTGAGAAGGATCTCAAATTCTTATTCCAAATTATCTTGTTGGTGACACTGGCTACTTTTCTCTAAACCATCATTTCAAGGCTCAGGAGGAACTGTGAGGTAAGGCAGATCTTTTTTTCTTACTTTGTCACCTCTTGCCAACATTTGGAAATTCTTTTCTACCTGTTCATGGAGGACATTACTGGCTTCTGACCTTTTTCTTTTCCTCCCCACTCACAATAAAACACAACATTGTATATAGACAGATAGATAGATATATAGATAGATAGATATGTATAATCATGTTCTTGCTATTAAAACATTTGAGGTACTTGTTGCCTAATAATACAGATGATTTGAAATCCTTTAAGAATAGGATCCTACTTTTGATGACATAATTGTACAGCTGTTAGTTCATGTAGAGCATCTCCCAATTAGTTTACTTTCAACTCCCCTCCATGCCTCAAGTCCAACCTCAATTTAGATTACAGCATTAAAAAGATCATCATAAAATGTAGCCTTGTACAAGGAGAGGATCTAATTATTCCGCCTTGCCGTACAAGCCTAATAAATTATGCAGTTTTGCCCGCAGTATTTCACCTGAGAGAATGAGTGTGTCAAACACCATAGTGAATGAATTCTCCAACCAGCCTGTATAGATGCCAGAGCCGCAAATGTTTAGTTCCATAATCTGAGATTTGGTTTTACGGCACTTGAAGAGTGGGTGTTAATAATTCCCTCTTTTTTTTTGGTTGGGGTTGAGAACATGCACTATCCTGAAGGAACTTGTATGCACATAGAATACACTACATAGGATAATTGTGATATATTTAATAATGTCCAAAGGGCATGCTGTCACCGAATTATTTGCATATTATTCCAGAATGGTAATGAAAAACTAAAGGGAATCCACCAAGAGTTCAAACAAGTTTATTTGGGACAAATTATTATCAGCCTCCTGAGGCTCCCATCAGTAGAACAAGGGGGCATATTTACAGCTCTATCTGTGCATATGGGAGGGAGTTCCAAAATCTATTCTGACTGTTCAGGTTTGATGCGTTGTAGAATGGAAAAAGTCTGGTCTACCTGATGGTTTGCTCCACCTTCACCGCATGTGATGGCAGGGCTTGCCAGTGCTGCTCCGTGTTGACTATGGAAAATTCTGACAGGTCTGATGGAGGGCTGATGATCCCCCGAGGGCACTGTATGGTGGTGGTGGGTTTAGGTTTTGTGTAAGGGTAGGTTTAAAAGCAATGGCATGAAGTGTGTAATCTTATTTTGTCTTATTAATAACACTCTCTGCTGCTGCTGCTGCTGCTAAGTCGCTTCAGTTATGTCCAACTCTGTGCGACCCCATAGATGGCAGCCCACCAGGCTCCCCCGTCCCTGGGATTCTCCAGGCAAGAACACTGGAGTGGGTTGCCATTTCCTTCTCCAATGCACGAAAGTGAAAAGTGAAAGTGAAGTCATTCAGTCATGTCTGCCTCTTAGTGACCCCATGGGCTGCAGCCTACCAGGCTCCTCCATCCATGGGATTTTCCAGGCAAGAGTACTGGAGTGGGGTGCCATTGCCTTCTCCGAATAACACTCTCTAAAGTAAGGCAGACAGTCGATATCCGATGCAGGATGCAGGATGCTTGGGACTGGTGCAAGGGGAGGACCCAGAGAGATGGTAAGGGGTGGGAGGTGGGAAGGGATTCACGTTTGGGAACGCTTGTACACTCGTGGTGAATTCATGTCAATGTTTGGCAAAAGCAATACAGTAATGTAAAGTAAACTAAAGTTAAAATAAAAATTGAAAAAAAAATAAAAAAAATAAATAAAGTAAGGCAGATACTATAACTTTATTATGACTAAAAATCTAAATGCAAATTGGCCTTCACAATACAAGAAAGATAATCAATAAATCATTGCCTTATATTCAGATTGACCGGCTGATGTCAAGGCAAATTTTATTGGACATATAAGCCATGATTTTGTATCAGTGAGCCAAATTCAATCAATACATTTGCATCAGTTAAAAGCTACTTCCAATTTTTAAACGTCTACTTGAGGTTTTAAAACACCTTTACTAGTAAGGCATCTACCTGATTACCTCCCAGAAATCCTCTCCACCATATGTGCCATCTATACTAATTTTGCATGAGGAGAAAATGTGAGGCGAGGAGAAGTGAGAAGTAGGGAGTGGTTTGCGGACAGAAGATGATAACTTGCCTTGGGTAGCAGTCCCATGAGCTTTGCTCAGACCACCTTGATATGAGATGTAGGTGTGTGCATGTGTGCTAAGTTGCTTCTGCTGTTGCTGCTGCTAAGTCGCTTCAGTCATGTCTGACTCTGTGCGACCCCATAGACGGCAGCCCACCAGGCTCCCCTGTCCCTGGGATTCTCCAGGCAAGAACACTGGAGTGGGTTGCCATTTCCTTCTCCAATGCTTGAAAGTGAAAAGTGAAAGTGAAGTCCCTCAGTCGTGTCCAACTCTTAGCGACCCCCTGGACTGCAGCCCACCAGGCTCCTCCATCCATGGGATTTTCCAGGCAAGAGTACTGGAGTGGGGCGCCATTGCCTTCTCCAAAGTTGCTTCAGTTGTATCCAATTCTTTGTGACCCTATGAACTGTAGACCACCAGGCTCCTCGTCCATGGGAATTCTCTAGGCAAAAATGCTGGAGTGGGTTGCCATGCCCTCCTCAAGGGGATCTTCCCAACCCAGGTGTCCAATCTGCATCTCTCATGTCGTCTCCTGCATTGGCAGGCAGGATCTTTACATAGCACCACCTGGGAAGCCCATGAGATGTAGGTATTGAGGCACAATTATGGTCCTAACCATGATCAAAACAAGGCCAGAACTGGGGGCTAGCACTTGGTGCTGGGCTTGGAGACCACTCCGTCTCAAGATCCTGTTCCCCAGTATGCCACTACTCCAGCATCCTAGCATCAGGGGGCCCAGAACATCCCCTGGTAGCACGAACTGTCAGGCAGCTTGGAGGGTCAGAGATCTGCATTACCATTCATCTGCAAGGGATGATATTCTCATGTTAACAGGCTAATGGTGTTTTAGGTATGAGGTGTACAAGCATAGGTGGCATAAACTTGGAGCCAGTGGATGTGAAGGATAGGCTGGAATGTTCTTTTATCAATTACCTGACAAAGAATCTTTAACAACTTCATGTTGTAAGCTGCAAAACATTTTGTTATAGTTGACCAAATTAACTGGAGATTGAAGGAGTAGAAAGAGCTGGACATTGGCATTTGTTGAACAGAGTAATATAATGAGGGCTGTGGGGTTAAACACAGAAACAGAGAAAAGATCATTGCCTTTGTGGTGCTTATGAACCCTGGATGGAAAAATAGATTGAGTAGGTGCCATTCAAAGACACAGGACTAAGATCTCACTGCTTACATTGAAGCTAAAATCCTAGCACTAGAGAACCAACTCTGTGAGTTTATAAATCTTTTAAATCTTTCATATATTAAAAACATGAAGGTACTACGGAATATATCAGAGAGCAAAGCCTTAAAATGTAGATTCCTGGCTGGACCTATTCATTAATTTATTCCACAAATATTAAAGTGATCACTTCATATAAGTGAATCCTTGAGATCTCAGCAAAGGAATCTGTTATAGAACCCCTCTAAGGAGACAGGGATGTGGGAAGAGAGAGGGACCTTCCCAGAGAAGAAGAGGTGAAAGGAAGAGCCATGGTTTAAAGTGTGGGTGCTGACTCAGACTTCTACTTGTAGCAGAAGGACCACCATCAGAATGTGAGATAGGAAGACAATTTGGAGAGGCTAGGAGGGACAGAAAGACCATGGAAATAGAGGAGCAAGAGGTATTGTTTCATCTACATATGTGACATAGTCGTCATTCAAAACAGAATTGATTTTTATATCAATGTTTAGAAGACAATTCTAATAGGCCAGATAGGGATAAGGTTAAGTTCTGAACTTCCCTACAAAATATTCCATGTGGCTTATGCTAGTCACTAGAGAACATACTTTTCTGAGAGGCTGTGACATGAGAACTCTCAATGAAACAAGTTCCAACGATAATCCTTTGGGAAAAAATTTAGAACAGGCACATACACACATACACACACAAACACGAGCTTAACTTTATAAGGACCCTTGTCTGTAATCATCCAAGGCTAGCCTTAATATGCAATAAATTGTAAACAATTTTATTGCATTTTATTTCAATTTGAAAATTCCATGATTATATTGTTTTTATAGGCCTTTCTTATTTATAATTGTATGTCTGTGGCAATTTACTTATTTCCTAGGCAATATTACTTTCCTTGACCTTGTCTGTTTTAAGGAAGGCTGAATTGCTACACTTCAAAGACAAAAATAATTTGAGTAGTTGAGCACTATAAGCAGCTTCTGTGAGGTGCAGATTTGGGGTGTTCTTCAACTCAAGTCTCATGTAAGGGTTTTGCACATACATTGAGCTAATACTGAGGATACTGAGTTGATTAATTATCAGATCAATAATCTACAAACTGTGAGTATGCAGAAAACCAGAGACTGTTGGCTTTTCAATCCATTCTGGAAATAAGGGTCTTTACGTGGACTTTCAGAGCGTTCTGGTTCAGTGAGTCAATAATTTCCATCATATCAGAGAAAATGTATTACCTCTATAGGTCATGGAATGCCTGGGGGATGTTCTTCAGTAATCAAGTCCCCTGCATAGCAGATTGTGCCTTAACTTCATAGTCTGCTCTGGGACTTAATTGGTAAATAACACAGAGTTGGGCCCATTTCATCTACCAGAGATTATTTGAATGCTCTGGAGAAAATGGTGAGGCTTTACAAGTGTTTCAGGCAGGAGAGAAATAAAAGAGTCACTCTGGACAAAGATTCATGTCCTATTCTCTGAAGTGAATATTTCTATACTTTAATTGGAGGAAAGAAAAAATAATAAGGATGGAAGAGAAAGTTAGGAGGGATAGAAGGAAGGAAAAAGAAAAGAAAAGAAACCTAATGGTGTGTGTGTGTGTAGTTGAAAGTCCAAAGTTGATATCAGCATCTAAAATGGCAAGTTTATCCATAATACTTCATTGAGTCAAAAGTTTGAACAGCAGACTTCAAACACTAAAAAGAGAATTTTTGGTTAAGAAGTTGAGCCTGCTGCATGTAAATATAGACAGAATTAAAACTGGAACATGGAGCATTTCTACAGACCTAAGAGTCCTCCCAGGTAACTCAGTGGTAAAGAATCTGCCTGCAGTGCAGAAAACACAAGTTTGATCCCTGGGTCAGGAAGATGCCCTGGAGGAGGGCATGGCAACCTGCTCCAGTATTCTTGCTGGGAAAACCCCATGGACAGAGGAGCCTGGAAGGCTATGGTCCATATGATCACAGAGTTGGATACCGCTGAAGCAACTGAGCACGCACGCATGCGAGAGAATCATACGTTTGCGAGAGAATCATACGTTTCATGACAGAAATTATTCAAGGGTAGTTGGAAATACCTCTAGTATTGCCTTATGCAAACAGACAAGCAACAAAAACCTGGTGATGCCCAGAATATTTCTTTAATAATAATTAACATTCACAGAGTCCCTTAGAATCTACAAGGTATTTTGTAGCAATTACCGCAGTTAATTTCCACAATAACCCTGTGAATTCAAATATTAGACATTTCTTATTTTACAGCCAAGGGAACTGCTGCCCAAGAAAGGAAGGTGGCTTTTCCCAACGTCACTCAGAAGTCAGTTGTAAAACTGGAACCCAAAGCCAGATCTTTGATTGTAGACTGTCTGTACAGTCTCAGCCTCTCTGTCTTCATAGTCGTGGATCCCTCTGCAAACAGCTACGTCTGTAACAAGGTAGAGATGTAACTATATGGAAGGCAGAATATGTACTTGACCCAAGCTCATGGGCACCTAAAGTTGTTCTTTCAACCAACATACAAACTTGAGCTT
The DNA here is from genome assembly GCA_006410935.1 of Redunca redunca. Classification (NCBI taxonomy): domain Eukaryota; kingdom Metazoa; phylum Chordata; class Mammalia; order Artiodactyla; family Bovidae; genus Redunca; species Redunca redunca. The sequence goes on along the minus strand of SJYQ01003056.1, from coordinate 364,157 downwards.
GAAGGTCTAGAATTTCAATAATTTTTTAAAAAGACAATTAAAATAGAGATAGCATATTTCCCTTAAGTACAATCACTTAACTTATTTCTAAGAAAGAAAGTGAAGCCGCTCAGTTGTGTCTGACTCTTTGCAAACCCATGGACTGTAGCCCGCCAGGCTCCTCCATCCATGGGATTTTCCAGGCAAGAATACTGGACTGGGTTGCCATTGCCTTCTCCAGAAGATCTTCCCAACCCAGGGATCGAACCCAGGTCTTCCACACCACAGGCAGACTCTTTACTGTCTGAGCCACTAGGAAGTTACCTATTTCTAACTTTCTTCATAGTAAAACTTTGTCACCATAGTTAAAGTCTAACAATAAAACCGTAGGTCAGGTGTGATTCTGGTTGTGGACATTCGTTGTTTGAGAGATGTTAAGACAGAGTGAAGGCCGTACAAGTGGCCAGCTGAAGTTGTTACAAGATCCTTGGTATAAGACCTAGGGTCAGGTTCTGTGAGGGAAATGAGGGTGAGCAGATCACAGCCTCTGCTCTCAAAGGAACCAGTGCTCTACTGAGAAACACACCCGCACAGATGGAGAGAGAAGAAAAGGTGGGGGAAGTGAGGAAGTCTGTGCCCACTTTGAGGATCAGAAAATGTGCCAATTTTTCAACCACAGGGCTTGTCTTGGAGAACAGTGGAGAGGGAACCTGGAGAAAGAGAAAGACTGAAATGCCAGACTGAGAAGTTTATGCCGAGAATAGTGTATGCTGTGGTGATGATAGAGTGGGAGGAGGGCATAGTGAAAGTGCTTTAGAAAAGGCACATGCAGAAGGAGGCCAGAGAATCAATCAGACAGAAAGAGCTAGGGAGAGAGCTGTTGGGACGATATGATGGTATTCCAAGGTAAGATAGTGTGAACATGAAATACCAATAAAAGTCAATTCCTATCATTATGATTTCGACCATTATTTTTATTAAGAAGCATTTCCAGAACTCCCTCTGAATTGCTTTGTGGTATACTACTTAAAATGGATTTTGAGAAATACTAGTGCCTCTGGATATTGACAAGTGTTTAAAAAGAAAAAACCACCTGTGATCAAAGTGTACAGAATTTGTGGGTGAAACCAAGCCTTAAAAATTTACAGAAGAATTTAGGAAAGAATTTAATATGCAAAACATACATTTTAATTTCTGAAGGATGATAGAGAATGCTGCATTTCCTAAACAGCTTGACTAATTAGGATCCATCCCCTTCTTTCTGCAGCAAGGCATCTTTCACTGTTAACACCCTGAATCAAAGATTAGTTTTGACTGGAGATAAGAAACCTAGGTTCTGGTTTCGTAGAGACTAAAGATGTGACCTTGGACATCTAGGGGCCTCAATTTCCTCATTCATCCTCATGCTATCCTAGTTTGGTCAAGAAGATAGCAGGAGACAGTAGTGGAAATATTGAGATAATTATTCATTCGACTTCTTAAGACAATTACTAATTAGTGGCCACCATGCCCACTACTCTTGAGACAATTTGCTACATTTCTCTGAAAGCTCAGAAAATTAACTTCCGGAAGCAAATTAAGCATTGGGCTTCTCCCTTAATTTAAAGTATACTGCAGATCATGTAAGCATGAATGTCTCAGAATGGCAGACATGAAAGCCCAACATAGTCAGACATCTTCCTTTTCACTACTGCACATCTCACCTCCTCAGATAATCCTTGCAAGTAACCTCCAAGTGTTGTCCTATGTCTCATGGCTTATTGAGTCTAGGGAAGGATGCTGAAGTTTTATGCTAAGACCTAAGATCTACAAAGTAGAAATATTCAGGAAAAAATGGCTGTTTTAGACTCCCAGATCAAAGTAAGTATCACTCCCCTCATGAGAGAATATCACTTATCTCAACTTTAACACAAATGAAAATAGAGCTTTATTTAAAGAGGTAATAATACAAGGGGGTAACTGTTTTAAAAAACAAAGGGAAGCCTTAATCATATATACTGTGTGTGGCAGTGAAGGAGGCATCTTGTAACTTATCTAAATATAGTCTGGTGGTCTACAGAGGGTTTCATTTTCAGCTAGCCCTTGGTTTGCATTTTAGCTCTGCCACCTACTACCTGTGTGACTTTAGCCAAATTATTTAAATTCTCATCTGTAATATGGCACCTACTGGATGAGATTGTACTGTGTATAAACTAGCATAAAGCTGGAAAGCAGTACTCTACATATTATAAGTATTCAATAAATGTTAGTCTTTTTTATCACTGTTAATTTATTATCAATTCAATTTCCAACATTCCCCAACACAAAGGAAGAAACAAAGACTGAGATCTGATGTGACCAAAATCTGCTTAAGAAATTTTACCTTCCAAGATAACTGAAAATATTTTCCTTCCTCCCCCTGCCCTGCTTGAGTTATAACTTCTTTCTGATACTGTTAATTAGAGAACAGAAACATCAGAGAAAGTCCATTTCACTTTGACTTGTCTAGGAGGAGATTCCATGACCTCCACCTGGGTTCAGAGGACAAAGTTAACCTTTATTATAGTACCAAGTAGTCTATTTGCAAAGCATACAGCTGATATACTCTCCAAGGGACTGCAGCACATGTGGGGGAAATGCTGCCTCTCTCTTCTTCTCAGTCCCCCGATCCTGGCCAGGAGCTCAGCACACAGCATCTTCCTCCTACAGAACAGCAACCAATCTTAGACCAAAACAACAAAAGAGGAGAGCTGCATGGAGTCAAAGGTAAAGAATGGAATAATTTGCAGGGTGCAGCACAGATATCTAAATTCCGTATAATTTCAGATGATATTTTTGTAGCTTTATGGGGAAGCTCTGATGCTAAGAAAACAAAAATTGTGAATTTCCAGTTGGATCCTGTATCTCTCTTCAAGCCACCTGCCTCTTCTCCTCATGCTCTTCTTTTTCTTAAATTTTCCTCTTCTTAGTCTTTATCTCTCCTTTCAGGTCTCCCTCCTCTGTTTCCTCTTCTTTCTTCTCCATATAGTTATCATCAACGCTGTTGATTTTCATTCAGCACTTACTATTTGCAAGAAACTGCCATTCTCAATATGCACTGCATTTTTAAATCAGTCTACAAAAATGCAACTTATAGAACAACATACTTTTTAAAAATTTATTTATTTTAATTGGAGGATAATTGCTTTGCAATATTGTAATGGTGTTTGCCATACATCAGCATGAATTGGCCACAGGTATACATGTGTCTGCCCATCCTGAATCCCTCCTCCCACCTCCCTCCCTACCCTATCCCTCTGGGTTGTCCCAGAGCACTGGCTTTGGGGGCTCTTCTTCATACATCAAACTTGCATGACCATCAAACTTGTCATCTGTTTTACATATGGTAAGGTACATGTCTCAATGCTATTCTCTCAAATCATCCCACCCTCACTTTCTCCCACTGAGTCCAAAAGTCTGTTCTTTGCATCTGTGTCTTCTTTGCTGTCCTGCATGTAGGATCGTCATTACCATCTTTCTAAATTCCATATATATGTGTTAATATACAGTATTTGTCTTTCTCTTTCTGACTTACTTCATTCTGTGTAATAGGCCCCGGGCTCATCCACCTCATTAGAACTGACTCAAATGCATTCTTTATTTTATAGCTGAATAATATTCCATATGTATATGTACCACTGCTTCCCTATCCATTCATCTGCCAATGGACATCTAGGTTGTTTCCATGTCCTAGCTATTGTAAATAGCGCTTCAGTGAACATTGGCATTCGTGTATCTCTTTCAGTTCTGGTTTCCTTGGTGTGTATGCCCAGCTGAGGGATTGCTGGGTCACATGGCCGTTCTATTCCCAGCTTTTTAAAGAATCCCCACACTGTTCTCCATAGTTGCTATACCAGTTTGCATTCCCACCAACAGTGTAAGAGGGTTCCTTTTTCTCCACATCCTCTCCAACATTTATTTTTTGTAGACATTTTGATGATGGGAATTCTGACTGGCATGAAATGATACTTCATTGTGGTTTTGATTTGCATTTCTCTAATAATGAGTGATGTTGAGCATCTTTTCATATGTTTACTAGCCATCTGCATGTCTTCTTTGGAGAAATGTCTGTTTAGGTCTTTTGCCCACTGTTTGATTGGGTTGTTTGTTTCCCTGGTATTGAACTGCATGAGCTGCTTGTATATTTTGGAGATTAATTCTTTGTCAGGTGTTTCATTTGCTCTTATTTTCTCACATTCTGGGGGGCTGTCTTTTCACCTTGCTTATGGTTTCCTTCATTGTACAAAACCTTTTAAGTTTAATTAGGTCCCACTTGTTTATTTTTGCTTTTATTTCCATTACTCTAAGAGATGAGTCATAGAGGATCTTGCTGTGATTTATGTCCTTGAGTGTTCTGCCTATGCTTTCCTCTAAGAGTTTTATAATTTCTGGTCTCACATTTAGGTTTTTTAATCCATTTTGAGTTTACTTTTGTGCACAGTGTGAGAAAGTGTTCTACTTTCATTCTTTTACATGTAGTTGTCCAGATTCCCCAGCAGCACTTGTTGAAGAGACTGTCTTTTCTCCATTGTATATTTTTGCCTCTGTTGTCAAAGATAAGGTGTTCATAGGTACATGGATTGATCCCTGGACTTTTGATCTGTATTTCTGTCTTTGTGCCAGTACCATACTATTTTGATGACTGTAGCTTTGTAGTATAGTCTGATGTCAAAAGGTTGATTCCTACAGTTCCATCCTTCTTTCTCAAGATTGCTTTGGCTATTTGGGGTTTTGTGTTTCCATACAAATTGTGACACGTTTTGTTCTAGTTGTGTGAAAAATACCTTTGGTAGTTTGATAGGGATTGCACTGAATCTATAGATTGCTTTGGGTAGTATAGTCATTTTCATTATATTGATTCTTCCAGCCCAAGAACATGGTATTTCTCCATCTATTTGGAAATGGCACACTTTCTGAACAAGAGAAAAATAAACCAAAAGGCTGGTGCCCAGAGGCTGAAAAGTCTTCAATGACAGAGCATTGTGAAGTGGGTCAAGTTTAGATATGCTACATGCATCTCAGTGGAAATGGCTTTTCCTACAGCATAAAGAGGCAGTGTAAATGGAATTTGTATTGTTACCCCAATGCTAATATATTCTTTTGCAAATGGTGAATGCATTTGATTATGTATGCATGTGGATTTGATATATCCACTTGAAAACAAGCTTAATATTCTTTTAAATAACTTATTTTAATTAAATCCTATACTGGAATTCATTCTTGTGCATATTCCTATGATGGCATTCTTCAATAATTATCCTGGGGTGAAAAAGCAAAAAGTGAAATGTGGTATTTATTTAACTTTATATATATATATTTATGTTCCAACATAGAGCAAACTTTTGCATATATGTTGTTTTAATTTTGTATAATGCACATGTCAATGTTATTTGTGAAAACATACCACAAACCATATTCCCTGGACTTAGTTTGCACACTGCAAGAAACTATTGCAAGTCTATGTGATAGGAAGTGTGACTATATTATGGTTTTGAAGACTATATTTAGATTTTTGAAGTTCAGCAGAACTGGTTTTTAATCTAGGCCCTGTAATTTCCTAGCTGTGTGATCCTGGGCAAGTTCTGCATAATGTTCATCAAATTTCCTCTGTGGTAAAGATGGGAGTAGTAATAGCCACTTTTCACAACTATTGTGAAGGTTAAATGAGAAAGTGTATGAAAAGGCTTAGCACTCCATACACATTCAGCAAAAGCTAGCTTCCTTCCTCCAGCACGACTTCCATTTATTGTAGTAATGGCCCACAATCTACTTTTATCAACATTTATCTATACAATCTAACATATATATGTGTATATGTGTCCATAAATACAGAGGTATATATGTGTATATGTGTGTGATCACACCCACACATCTATCTATACCCATATAAGCAATCATGCTCATAATAAAATACATATGTGTACCACCCCACTCTATACCTTCAGCATAGAGTCAAACCTAAGGAGGTATGAAATACTCACATATACTCACTTTAATTCACAGGTCACCTTCCCTAGGGGGTCAGATCTTAAAGAATCTGCCCACAGTGCAGGAGATCTGGGTTCTATCCCTGTGTCCGGAAGATCCTCTGGAGCAGGGAATGGCTATCCACTCCAGTATTCTTGCTTGGCGAATTTAATGGATAGAGGAGCCCACTTGGCTTCAGTCCACGGAGTTGCAAAGAGTTAGGCATGACTGAGCAACTAACACAACACACACACACACACACACACACCCCTCCCTGCTTTGCCTTGATAATAGTACCTTGGGTGCCACAGGTGTCTGCTAGCTCCATCTAGTGGAGGTTCCCACTTTCTGTCCCGTAGTGTTTCCTTGTACTGCTCCAGCCATTGCCCAACTCACCCTTTTGCAAGCTGCCTGCATCATCACAGGCTTCCCAGGTGGTGCTAGTGGTAAAGAATCCGCCTGCCAATGCTGGAGACATAAGAGATGCAGGTTCGATCCCTGAGTCAGGAAGATCCCCTGGAGGAGGGCACGGCAACCCACTGCAATAGTCTTGCCTGGGGAATCCCCAGGACGGAGGAGCTTGGCAGTCTATAGTCTGTAGGGTCACAAAAAGTCAAACATCACCGAAGTGACTTAGCATGCTCCATCATCCTAAGAAACAACTATGCTTAAAACAGTTCCTCTGTACTTCTATTTAGGCCTGTTCCAGTTTTCTTCTTGGGTATTTCTGGACACGAGTACGTATCATTGAAATATTCCCACTACCCACAGATAAGGAAGAGACTTTGGACACCTCAATCCACTGGGCCAACAGGGCATGAATGACTGTGAGTACATGAATCATTTCTAATTTCATGTCTTCAGGATCTAGAAGGAAAACTCTGTATCCTATAATGAAGGGTTCTTACATAACTAAGTTTAGGACTACTTTGTGTTTACACAAAAATATGCCTCAGACCAACTATTTCAAAGAAATGAGCTGGTTTTGGTTTTCCTTGACTATGAAGGAAGCCAAGTTGTTTGTAGAAATTATTACTGCTATACATTAGTTAACCATGGAATTATGTCCTCATTTCCTTTAGCTAGTGGATTTAATGCACCCAAAAGATTAATAATAGTGGAGAAAACCAGGTCGTTAGATCGATGTCTATATAACCAATTTGTTTTTCAAGTTCTTCAACCCACTGAAAATTTTATAGGCAGCTGGAAAATACAGTAGTGGATGAGGTGAGGCGCTCTAGTTCAGATATTGTTGGTTGGTTATTTAAGCCAAAGAACTAGCAAACTATTAAAAATGAGTCATGCCCTTATCAATGTTCTATTGAAATGGTCAGTTCAATTATCATCTTATTTCAGTTGTCCATCTAACAACAAAGCACATGCAAGTTGAGTAGTGGAGGAATATCAACTTGTGGTCCCCACTTGCTCCCCTTTTGCCTCAAATCTTGGCCTAGGGCCCAAGCACATTTGAATTAGTCTGATAGAGCTTTTCACTGCTTCACATCAGTTAGACCAATGCTGAGTATGTAACCTACAGGTTCAAAAAAACAAAAAGTGGCAGAGCCTTCTTCCTAAGAGTCCCTCTGCTTCCAGGATGAAAGAAAGGGTGTTAGTAGAGAAAAGGTAAACAAGAGTGGCAGAGAAAGGCAAGATAAGATTCACTGCTGGAACAGATTTGGCCCGAACTTTTTACTACTAAGTTAATAAGTCAAATCTTATGAAAGAAGACAATAATTCAAATAGAGGTAAGTAGATTGTTCTACTCTCTTTGTGGACCATAAATGAGAATTGTATGAATTTACTCAACCTGACTCACATTGTGAGAATATAACTCATTTGGAAGGTTAGGTTTGTTTTGGCAAAAGTTGAATGCCCCACTTTGCCTTCCTGTTCTTTTGTTTAAGGGGCAAATGACGCTCATTTGACGTATCTTGTGAGAAATTGGCATCTCAGTTTCTGGGCTGGAAAGATAGAGGAGGAAATGAAAGCACCATGTTTTCATTAGGCTTGAAGTTACTTATCTGCAAAGAGGTTCTTCACCAACTGAATCTATTTGTCCATATTCTGCCTCTCAGTACAGCTGCCTATGTTGTAATGTTACATTTTGTGTCTAATATTTCTTGCTGCTGTTTAGATATCATTGTGCCTACATTGGTCTTCATCAATAATTTTATGTAACATAATCCATCACCATATTGGATGTTGGGGCAAGGAGAAGGGCATTACTTTGTCTTTCACTTGGTGTTCAGACAGCTCTCTCATATTGATTTCTTGGCTTGTGTGTTCATTAGATGATGATTTGCACTTTTCCTGTATTGTGTTTATCCAGATTATGTTTCAGATGCACCTACAACATATCATCATTAACAACAAACATTTATTGAACCCTTATGGGCTGTGGATAAGGCTCCAGGCTAGGTACTAGGGACAAGATGAATTTAATGTGATCCCTACCCTGGAGGATTTTATTATCTAGTGTACCATGTTTGTTTAAAAAAAAAAAATTTAATGGCTTACACCCAGTGAGTGCTAAAGGCAATAAATGCTCTTGGAGTTCAGGGAAGGGAGTTATTGGTGTGGGCTAGTCTGGTCAGGGAAGGTTTTATGAATGAGATGAAATTTGAGTGTCTTTATAAAGGATGAGGATATTTTTATGGAATACTGAATATAATGAATTTCTGTGTACCTCTGTAACAGGTTAAAAACTGAGTACTTGCCTGTATCCTTATGAGATCAGACAAGATCAGGCATGTTCAGGGTAGTATAGCTGTAGTAATTCTTATATCTTTAATACAATTCCATTATTAGTCATTTATGAACTTCAGAGAGACAATCAACACTCACCCATCTTTCTAAATAAATATTTATTTACTTGGTTATGCTGGGTCTTATTTGTGATGTGCAGGATCCTCCATCTTTGTTGCAGCATGCAGGGCATTACTTGTGGCCTGTGGGATCTGGTTCCTCAACTAGGGCTTGAACCCTACAATGGGAGCCCAGAGTCTTAGACCGCCAGGGAAGTCTCTCACCTGCTTTCTACAATACTTTCTGCAGAGTTTTATTGTTAATAGCCTCATGTACCTCATCATATACACCAAGGAAAAGCCAGTCAGTCTGTCAACTTTCTCAGTAAGAGGTATCTGGGCTGCTTGCTGACTTTTAAGATTGTCTTCTACTTTGCCTACAATTTGCTCTAGTTTGTGTGAGTGAGTGAAAGTTGCTTGGTCATGTGTGACTCTCTGTGACCCCATGGACTGTAGCCCTCCAGGCTCCTCTGTCCATGGGAATTCTCCAGGCAAGAATACTGGAGTGGGTTGCCATGCCCTCCTCCAGGGGATCTTCCCAACCCAAGGATTGAACCCAGGTCTTCCACACTGAGGGTGGATTCTTTAAACTGAGCCACCAGGGAAGCCCTTGCTCTGTTTTTTTTTTTTTTCCCCTGCTAAAAGTTTTAATAAGGAAAAAAAAAATGTGGTGGTGGGTGGGGAGTGTGGATATATTTAATGACTTCTCGAAGCAAAGTGAATTTTAAGGTAATAGATTAGGAAAGAAAAAAAAAACAAAGAATGACTTTCTCATAAATGTTGCTGTGCTAATCTTTAAGAAAACTCAAGTTTGACCTTGGAAAAGATATTAGTTCCCCAAGGGAAATATCCATTTATGAGCCATTGTAGGGCTTTTCTTCTATAACAAAGAGACGGTCAGACATTTTTGAAGATTGAAAACTTTGCTTATTACTTTTGGGGGACTTACTAGTTCAGCTAGATATTTACTTCGACTTATTGACAGAAAGCTTGGCAGGAAAACTGTCTGTAGCCAGCAGTACCAATATTCTAAGGACTAAGCCCTGTGACTTTCCTAATGCCAGTTCTCTTTCCAGAAGGCTCTCTGTGAATTATGTTATTTTTGAAAAAATCTGTCTTATGACTTATTTTGGCTTTGGTGGAAAGAGAGGAAAGGAAGAAATGAAATCCATATTTTCTTCCTTTTGTTTCTTCATGTGGTGTTTACTTAGGGGACCCCTATGGCATACATAATGTAACATTGCCCCAACCTCCTGTGTTAAACAAGGGAGAAAGGGTGGATATGTACATACTCTAAGATAAATGGGTCAGAGAATGGAGGAATAGAGTTCTTTTCTATGACTGTTCTCCTTAATCTGATCAAGTGGTAATTGGGTTTAAATTTTCTAATTAAATACAATTCAACCTTTTTCATTTTAGAATAGCATCTGAGGTGTAATTTGGACAGATATTTGGTGAGTGTGAAGCATAATGTTCAATCAGGGATATTCCTTTTCACAAGAAGCACCTCTATGTTCCTTTCCCAAGATGGTTGGATATGTTCATGGAGGGTTTACACGCCATGTGCAGGGAGAGGGAACTGACCTGCTTGTTATCTTCCCTGCTGATCACAGAGTGAGGCTGGTCTGTTCTGGTTCCTGAACACATGGTACTGGTGTCTGCCCACGATGGCTAATCCCACCTGGGTTTTGGGTCATTTTTTGTTTGTTTGTTTTGGTGGATCCTGTGCTTCACTCACACCATCAAAACATATTGTTACCAATATAACCATGGAGAAGTTTCTGTACTTTTTTAATCCTACTCATCTAACCTAGTGTTGTAGGGCGCATTATCTTCATATTCACCCCACATTAGAGTCTATGGGAACTCAGAGGACCTCTTCATGCAATGCACAAGTCATATAGAGACAGAGTGCTTGCTCTTGGACTCCTCTAGTTGAGATTTCTCCAGCCATCTTAGGTGTAGAGGAACAGAGCAGCATCAGCCTCAGTGTTCTAGAAGACTCAGGCTAATGTGTTAGGTCAATTAACGCCACATCCTTGATCAAGGCCCACGAAAGTCTGGGCTTTTGATTCTAAGGGAATCTGACTATATTTTCACCCTGGGGGTATCCACACAAAATCCTCTCTTTGCCTAGAATGCTTTATTCTTATCTTACCTGATAGAAACTTCCCTACTGTCTCTAATATCTACAGTAAGAGTTAGGGTTAAGTTTTGCTGCTGAGTTTGCCAAGCTTGGTTTCTGATCTTAAGGGAAGATTTTGGAATTTAGTAAAACCTGTCTCTCTTAACCAAGGCTGATTTTGAAAACAAACAACTTTTTATAAATATGGGACTCAAAACCCAATTTTCTCTATTTATTTATATTCTTGTTTTAACAGTTCTAGTCATCTCCAAAGCAACTGATGGCTCTAACAAAATAGGGGGAATGTGTGAGAATACACAAAAATATATATTGGCCATGTTATAAAGTCTACCTAAAACCACTGAGGGAAAAGGGCAAGGCTCTGAATAGTTACTTGAGTATGATTGTAGTGGATTCCCTGGTGGCTTAGATGGTAAAGAATCTCCCTGCAATGCAGGAGACCTGATTTCCATCCCTGAGTTGGGAAAATCCCCTGAAGAAGGGAATGGCGACCCACACCAATATTCCTGCCTGTAAAAGCCCACGGACAGAGGAGCCTGGTGGGTTACAGTCCTTGGGGTTGCAAAGAGTCTGACATGACTGAGCAAGTAACACTCATGGTTGTAAAGAAAGTACAAAGTTGGACCACAGTGGGTTGGAACAATGAAGAATGGCTCCTCGAAGGCAGTGGAGCTTGATTTGGATCTCAGGGATAGAAGAAGTAGGGTAGGTGTGAAGAAGAGGGAATGGATTTTTGACCAGATTTAATACTTTCCACATGCTTCCAGAGCTCTGTATTTATACTTCATATATAGTTCTTAGCATTTTTTATAATTAATTTTTTATTTGAGTGTAGTTGATTTACAATGCTGTGTTAGTTTCCATTGTATAGAAAAGTCAATCAGTTACACATACATATACAAATATGCACTCTTTTTTAAGATTCTGTTCCCATATAGGACTTACAGAATATTGAATAGAGTTCCTTGTGCTATACTGTAGGTTCTTACCAGTTATGTTGTGTGTAGTAGTATGTATATGTCAATTCCAGTCTGCCAATACATCCTACCCCTACCCTAACCCTCACTGTAGTTTTGATTTTTATTTCTCTAATAATTTGTGGGGCTTCCAATGTTGAGTATATTTTCATGTGCCTCTTGGTTATCTGTATGCCTTCTTTGGATAAATGTCTATTTATGTCTTCTGCTCATTTTTGATTGGATTATTTATTTTTTGATATTGAGGTGAATGAGTTGTTTGTATATTTTGGAGATTAATCCCTTGTTGGTTGCTTCATTTTCAAATATTTCTTTTCCCCTTTCTGTGGGTTTTCTTTTTGTTTTGTTTCCTTTTCTGTGCAAAAGCTTTTAAGTATAATTAGGTTCCATTTGTTGATTTTTGTTTTTATTTTCATTACCCTCAGAAATAGATCAAAAAGGTCTTGCTGCAATTTATGTCAGAGAGTGTTCTGCCTGTTTTNTAAGAGTTTTATAGTATCTATCTACATTTAGGTCTTTAATTCTTTGAGTTTGTCTTTGTGTATTGTATTAGAGAATATGCTAATTTCTATCTTCTACACATTGCTGACTTGAGTTTAATGTAGAGTCTAATGTATTGGGTCAATTAACTCCACATCCTTGATCAAGGCCCACAAAAGTCTGGGCTTTTGATTCTAAGAGAATCTGACTATTTTCCCAGTTCCACTTATTGAAGAAACTGTCTTTTGTCCATTGTATATTCTTGTCTCCTTTGTCATAGATTAGGTGACCATAGATGTGTGTATTTGCCTCTGGGTTTCCTATCCTGTTCCATTGATCTGTATTTCTCTTTTGCACCAGTACCATACTGTTTTAATTACTGTAGCTTTGTAGCATAGTCTGAAGTCAGGGAGCCCGATTCCTCACACTCTGTTTTCCTTTCTCCAGACTGCCTCAGCCATTCTGGGTCTTTTGTGTTTCCATACAAATTACAAAAAGTTTTTACTCTAATTCTGTAAAAAAAAAAAAAAAAATGCTATTGGTGATTTGATAGGGATTGAAGTGAATCTGTCAATTGCTTTAGATAGTATAGTCATTTTGACAATATTGATTCTTCCAGTCTTAGAACATAGTATATCTATCTGTTTGCATCCTCTTTGATTTCTTTCATCAGTTATCTTATAGATTTTTGAGTATAGGTTTTTGCCTCCTTGTTGTTGTTTAGTCACTGAGTCATGCCTGACTCTTTTGTGACTCCATGGACTTTAGCCCACCAGGCTCCTCTGTCCATGAGCTTTCCCAGGCAAGAATATTGGAGTGCTTTGCCATTTCCTTCTCCAATTTGCCTCCTTAGGTACGTTTATTCCTAGATATTTAATTCTTTCTGATGTCATGATGAGTAGGATGATTTCCTTAATTTCTCTTACTGATCTTTCAATTTTAGTGTATTGCAATGCCAGAGATTTCTGTATATTAATATTTTCTTTTGACTCTTTTGCATCTTAGCTGTTGCATGTGGGCTCCAGAGCATGTGGGCTCCCACCTGCAGTGTGCGCTTAGTTGCCCTGTGACATGTGGGATCTTAGTTCTCCCACTAGGGACTGAACCTACATCCTCTGCATTGGAAGGCAGATTTTTAACCACTGGACCACCAGGGAAGTCCCTGTGTATTGATTTTGTATTCTGCAACTTTATCAAATTTATTGATGAGAAGCTTTCTGGTAGCATCTTTTTCTATGTTTAGTATCATGTCATCTACAGACAGAGACAGTTTTACTTCATTTACAACATGGGTTCCTTTTATTTCTTTTTCTTTTTTGACTGCCGTGGCTAAGACTTCCAAAAGTATGTTGAAAATAGTGCTGAGAGTGGGATATCTTTGTCTTTTTCCTGATCTTAGAAGAAATGCTTTCATCTTTTCACCACTGAGAATGATGTTTGCTGTGTGTTTGTCATATATGATCCCTATCATGTCAAGGTATGTTTCTCCTCTGCCTACTTTCTAGAGAGTTTTTATCATAAATGGGTGCTGAATTTTGTCAAAGCTTTTCTGCATCTACTGAGATGATCATATGGTTTTAGTTTTTCAGTTTGTTAATATGGTGTCTCACATTGATTGATTTATGTATGTTGAAGAATCCTTTTATCTCTGGGATTAATCTCATTCGATCATGGTGTATGATCCTTTAATGTGTTGTTGGATTCGGTTTGCTAGTATTTTGTTAAGGATTTTTGAGTCTATGTTTATTAGTGATATTGGCTTGTAATTTTTTTTAATGATATCTTTGTCTGGTTGTGGTATCAGGGTGATGTCAGCCTCATAGAATGAGATTGGGAGTGTCCTTTCTTTTGTTAGGACAGTTTTTATTGTCTCTGAGTTACTCATGGGTATACCTTATTATAAGATAATACATTACTTGCAGAGAGGGACAAAAACTTTTTTGTATTTATATCTCCAATATTACTTAGCCATGTGCTTGTACACATTAGGTCTTCATATACATTCAAAATGTAACATGTTAAAAACTTAGAATTAAAAATTTTCCCCTTAGCTCTCACTTTTAAAACTGCTGAGTTCTTTTACAAAACTCCTGTATTAAAGAAAAATGTTTTTAAAAAAATCTGAATAGAGATTTACCTTAGATATTCTTTAATATATTACTCTTTTTTCTTTCTTGATGTCCCACCCTTATTATCTATGAGATTTCCATATATTGGTTTTTTATGTTGTAAAATATACATGACATGAAATTTACCATTTTGACCATGTTCCACCACCCCCCCAATATTCAACCAATATTTATTAAGTGCTTACTCCATGATAGGCAATGTAGTGAGGGTGGGGATGAGTTCAAGCCACAAGAGGACAATGGTGCTAGTTCCTGACTAATAGATTGTCTCAGTCATTTTGCTTGTTTCATCCTGATTCTGTGTTTTGTATTCTTTATTTAAGTCCTTAAAATTAAGGTGGTATAAATTCTCAGGATTGGGTTCAGGCAGTCACCAATTCACAAGTCACTTGGTGATCAGATGGTTATAGGGCCACACAGTCCAGGAGTCAACAGCATTTCGAGATAGAAATAAGTCATGGAAGAGACCAAAGTCACCAATTCACAAGACCAAGATATGTCTTCGTTTGTGGTACTAATGTTGACCCTAGGTTTACGCAGTCTTTTTGCCCTTACAACTCCACCCTCTAAGGCCAAACTCGGTGGACCACAGCAAGCTATATTGATTTCTTTTTTTGTTTGTTTGTTTTTGCTTGACCACTTTTAATTGTGCAGTTCACTGGCTTTAAGTATATCCATGTTGTTTTGCAACCATTACCACAATCCATCTCTGAGCTTTTCATCATCCTAAATTAAAACTCTGTATTCATTAGACAGTAAAACCCCATTTCCCATCCCTCCCCAAGCCCCTGGTAACCAGTATTCAACTTTCTGTCACTATGAATTTGACTACCTAAGGTACCTTATATAAGTGGAATCACACTGTAGCTGTCCTTTGGTGTCTCTTATTTCACTTTGCATAATGTCTTTAAGGTGTGTCAGTGTTGTAGCATGTGTTGGAATTTCCTTCCTTTTTAAGGCTGAATACTATTGCATTGTTTGTATATACCACATTTTGTGTATCCATCACCTCAAGTTTGTGGTGTAGATAAAATGCTCATTACCATCCAACAGGCACTTATATGCATCTCTGGGTATTATTTGGTAACTTGATTCTTTTTATATTGTGAAATACTTGACCATTTGATGGAAGAAGGTTAAATATGATCCTTTCTAAAAAAAGAGAATGTTACTAGAAATAGCACTTCATCTAATGCCACTAATAGTAGTTTTAAGGTCAACTAGGGTAGTAGCTTAGATTTTTAAAAGAAAAGCAAAGATGTTTTTATTTTATATCTTAAAGTTTCCTTTATTCTGTAAGTCATTGAAGTGGCAAGAGACACCAAGCTGATGTTCCCCAGGCCAATAATGCTGAAAGATCCTTTGCACAGAAGAGGTGCAGAAGGTCAAACCTGTGAGTGCTTCTTCCAGTGGCACCCTGCAGATTCTCTGTTATACACACATTTTAAAGTCTCTGAAAAGTTTTGTTGCTTAAAGAAAACAAAAACAAAAAGTCCCCATGCTTCATTTACTTTATCTAGCCTTTTCCAAGTACATCTGAACTCAAAATAATTTTTCAGTCATTATATTGGTAAAACTTCAACATGTTCTGGATTAAAACAAGGTACAATCTTTAGAAGATAGCAAAAGTGAGAGCACCTGAAAAAGTGGGTCCTCTCAGAGCCTTGAGCTGAGTGGATCGTGACACACAGACAAATAATTTCCCCCTATTTTTTCATAATTAAGACAAAGGCACTTAGATTCATAGTCAGCTAATTCATTCGTTACTTGTTTAAAAAAATTATTTAGCTAAACTCAAGAATTTATTTTGTGTCCACATAAAGAACACTGAGAAAAAGACGTAGGAAACACTGTTTTTTGTCTACACTTTTGTGGATGGGATAGTAATGTTATTTAAATAAATTTATTTTAAAAAATAAAATGTATTTAAATAAAAAGTTGCTTAAATCAAGCTTTTCTCAGTCTTTTGATCTGTGAAGCAAAAAATAAAGAACTGAGTCTTAGCCAAGCTTTCCTTAAGTGGTAGAGTCCATTAAAGGGAAGGAGGTGATAGGTTGAAGGAGATTATCAGAGTTGTGGGTGAAATATTAAGGGAACTCACAGGAAAAGATGCATTTGAAAAAGAGGAAAGAGAACTTTTCAAAAATCAGTTTTATGTTTCTGTAGACCTCAAATGCCAATTACTAAGAACTTTATAACTTGGTAAGTTTCTCATTGTTTTTAAACTCTGTTTTCTGAATTTCTTGATTATGCACATTTAGCTTACTTTTAAGCAAGCAAGAGGGTTATTGAGGAATGGGGCGGGGACAGGAAAATATATTCAGAAACTATATTTTAAGAATGAGAGTGTCCTTGCAATAAAAAGGATTGGACAGCAATGTATAAGGAGAGCCGGGAGGCAAACAACCAACACACAAAATCAAGAGTAAATAAATTGTGAAGCTATTAAAGGTTTAAGAGGTAGTCCCCAAGGCGGACACTTGTTTCAGGTTAAGGCTTTGAATCTTAATTCAAAGATAGATGTTCTATAGGGAGCTAAGTTAATGTAGTCAGGTTTTCTGACCACTAGTCAGCATGCAGTGGATACTTGGTGTATAAATGGTGGCCTTAGAACTCAATAACACTATTAGATGAAATAAAAAAGAATGATGTTGATCTTTACCAGGTGAAGTCATTCATAACAGAGCTAGAAAATACTCACTACTGGTAGTAAGCATGTAGATGATTTGAAAGGTGGAAAATGCCATAAGAAGAAAATGCCACCCAGTCATATTTAAAGCAAGCCACCTAGTTGAGTGACCCTTCACTGGCTTTATCTTGCAGGAGAGTTTCTCTGAGGTAAATGCCATTTAGAAAGAAATGCCAAGTCTTTTAGGTAATCAGAGGTACCCAGATAATTATGACTCACAGACTGAATGTCAGTTCTGTCATTGCTCAATCCTAGGTTCCTGGATTCTGTGAAGGGCATTGTTTATCAAATAAAATATTCCAGGCAACCATTAATTCATTGACCTGAGACAGTGGTTTTAAATTTACCTGATTTAGACTTGACTCATTTAGGCCCATAAATGAGTCCATTGGTAAGCCTGTCTCTGCTCCTGATGTCACAGGCCTTGTGACAGGCCATGAAGCTATTGAGGATACAAGCTGAAAATACGTGGAAGTCTACACTGGAACTCTGAATCATCAGGCGTAGAAACTGATCTTGAACCAACTCAAACAAAAAAGAGGACGTTGGGATCTGTATGAGTTTTCTAGGGCTGCCATAACAAAGTGCCACAGATGAGGTGGTTTAACAGATATTTATTTGCTCACAGTTCTGAAGGTTAGAAGCCCAAGATCAAGGTGTCGGCAGTTTGGTTTTCTTTCTGGGGCCTCTTCTCAGCTTGCAGATGGCTGCTTTATCTCTGCATCCTCACGTGGTCTTTTCTCTGTACTTCTGAGCCCCTGGTGTCTCTCACTGTATCCAAATTTCTTGTTCTTATAAAGACATCAGTCATACTAGATTAGGGCCCTCCATAACACCTTTATTTTAACTTAATTTCCTCTTTTAAAGTTCTATTATCAAACAGAGTCACTTTGTGAGATACTGGGAGTTAGAGATTCAACGTTCGAATTTGGGAGGGGGCACATTTCAGCCTCAAAATATGGTCATTGCTCAAATCTTCTGACTGGCAGGGCAAGAGCTTAACTGGGAAAATAAGAGCTCAGAAGTGGTCAAGATTCTGTTCCTCTAAACGCCATTCTCTCTCAGTCGGCTCCACCATTCTAGAGGTGCTTCTCCGCAGGAGGGAACCACGGCCTCCGGCCTTGCTGACCTCCCATCTTTAGTGCCTTATTAGGGAGGAAAGGAAATGCCTCTTCCCAGCTTGAGTTTGAAATATCCTGGAGAAAGCCACTGATTGCTCTATCTTGCATCAGGTGGTTTTCCATGAACCGTTGTGGCCACAGCTGGGAGAGCTTTGGTTCAAATTCAGCCAGAGCCCATGGCCACTGGCTGCAGATCAGTCACTGCAGCCACGGGGACAGGATTTTACCAAGATAGCAGCCCTCATCTGGAACATGATTCAGGAAGAGGAGTCGTTCTCCCAAAGTACCTTACCGCAGGGGAAGTGAGACCCAAACAGGCACTCCAGTGTATCTTTGGGGGAGTCAAGCATATTTCAATGCAATGTCAAAAAGGACTCTGAATAGTGTCTAAGGTAACTCTAATCTGGAAAAATGCAAAGCGTGCTAGGGCAGCACTTGGTAGGAACACCCAACAGGGTTTTGAGGAATCAGTAAAGACAATGACCTTAAAGAAAATTCCCAGGAGGAGAAGGCTCACCAAGGGGAGTGAGGCACACAGAAGAAATGCTAAGTTTTGTGTGGGAAGTTTACGGAGCTTGTAGGTATTTCAGCATGGTGGCGTGAAATGTAAAAGTTGAGACTAGAGAGTCCGTGTCTTAGCAACAGGCAGTTTGAAACGCCCACAGTGGATCCAAAGTGATTCTGTGTGTCTTACTGTTGTCCCAATGAAACAACAAAGCTTAGAACTTCCATTAAGATAAAGATATAAAGAAGAAAAGGGAGAAGGTAAAATAATTTGGTTTGGTTTTTCTTATAAAGCTTAACATTCCCCATGGAGAAACACTAGTTTCGGCTGTGACTCTGGACTAGGAACATCCCTTCTTTGGTTCTCAGTTTACTGATTTATTTCAAGTGAAAGGATTATTCTTGTATGAATTGTTAAAACCCTGCCAGGTGAGCTGGTTGCTACCTACCTTTCTATCCAACACATGTATATCTTGAGTACTGATTGTCAGCTCCAACTGGCCTTAGTGCTGACCTCAGTTTTGTTTTATGCAAGTAAGTGCCAGAAGCCCAGACACAGCTTCTCAGAAGAGATGTGGTCTCTCTCTCTCTTTCTCTCTCTCTCTCAATCTTTTTTACCTCTTGGTTGTGCTGTGTACCTTGGAGGATCTTAGTTCCCTGACTGGGGACCGAACCCAGATTTTCAGCAGTGAAAGAAGAGTCCTGAACACTGGATAGCCAGGGAATTCCCCTGATCTCAGTTATGGAATGCAAAGATCTGTATTTGGCCTGGGTTTTGTCTATGAAAAACTGCAGACCAATAATCAAGGCTTAATGTAAACAATAGATTATTAATGCCAGGTCGCTGTACTTTCACAAACGAACATGTGAGAGATACAAAATTCTGATTACACTCAGAGCAAGGGCATTTGAACTGCAGTGGTGAGAAAAAGTTCACAGAATGGTGGGATTTCACCTGGGCTGTAAGGATGGTGATTATGATTAACATAGACAAAGACAGGGGGTGAGGTCATTGAGAATGGGGATTGGCATCAGCTGGAGGGGGACTGTGAGCAAGGGAGGAGAGGTGGGAAAGGGCAATGTTTATCCCAGAGGCACTCAGGCCTGCAAAGGGCACCCCTGCCCTTCTGGCTAGCACTTCACACTATCTCTGGAATATTCTAGACTATTTTTATCCTATTTCTTGACACTGTATATTGTCTTCTGGAGATCAACCTCCCCAGAGTTGGCCCTACACACGGGAAGCAGACACTTATGGAGCTTAAATAGTGCGGATGGTCTCCTCATCTGACTGCCCCTGAATTCCCTAATGATATTCAACTAACATCACTGAAAACCCTTTCCTCCCCTCTCAGTCCCACAGAGGGCCTCCGCCACCCCAACAAGGCTGCACTGCATGAGGAATACCTGAGGGCTGCCATCTCTGCCATCACCCTCTCATCACTGACAATCCTGGCCACCTTGACTATAAGCCCAGTAGTGCCAAGACTTTTATAGTTATCCTTCAGTTTAACTCTTTCAATGACCCTATGAGGTGGGTTTTATATTATTATCTCCATTTTACCAAATGACGAAAATAACACTTAGCGATGTTTAGTGACTGGCCTACAGTCACAAAGGTGGTAAGTGATGGAGCTGGAACTTAGACCCTGGCCTCTGACTGCAGGGAGCTCACAATCACTGTGTGTGAGTATGTGTGTGTGTTGGGGGTGGGGGGGGCATCAACAAAGGATGGGAGTTCAGGATGAGAAACAGCCCTACTATGGGCAGTATTTGCCATTATTCAGAATATCCAAGCCCTCATTAAGTGATCCTGCTCTGTCTTCCTTAATGGAGTATTTGGTTGATGACTGTGCTGGGGCAGACTCTGGATATTGAAATATTTGGGGGTAGGGTTGGGCTGTAAATA
The DNA here is from genome assembly GCA_006410935.1 of Redunca redunca. Classification (NCBI taxonomy): domain Eukaryota; kingdom Metazoa; phylum Chordata; class Mammalia; order Artiodactyla; family Bovidae; genus Redunca; species Redunca redunca. Next base: position 343,434 of record SJYQ01003056.1, on the reverse strand, counting down.
AAATATAGAATTTTGCTAATTAAATGAGAAAGAAAGTATTTCAAGTGTAGAATTCCCATGGAACAATTAAGGATGTGGACATTACAGTGGAAAGATGAAGCTAGACCATGGGTGGAGGGACACAGAAGCACTGAGGAGGAGCATGGCTTTGGAGACAGGTAGAGCTGGGTTCCAACCTTGGCCTTACCAAGTCCATGAGCAAGTTACAGGTTCTCTGAACCTTAGTTTCCTCATCTGTGAAATGATGCCATGAGAAGGGTAACAGTAAAGACTATTCTTTTAAAAACATATTACATAGTGCAGAGTCGGACATGACTCAGCAACTGAACAACAACAAAATTCTGCAACAGTGCCAAGCAAAGAGTAGATTTTTCAATAAATGGTTAACCCTACGTTTTAATTGGTTTTATAACTGAGGAGTGAAATTCTGTCCAGCTTCCTAGGCAGCTGGGAAGTGATCATGCCTGCCTCGAAACTTCCACTTACCATCTATTAATAATTGGTCCACCTTCTTCTTTCATCAGTTTACCTGTGCGCTTGTTTCGCTGGTGAACACTTACCTAACCCCTACCATATATCAGGCACTGTGGAAGCAAAAACAAATGAAAGAGGACCTGTGATGGATATCTTATTTTGCAACATATTTGTATGCATATGGCTTGTCTCCCATCTAGAAAACGAGAGAAAAAGTTTGAACACTTGGGGAAAGCAAACACAGTCAGAAATCTGGGTCTTGGTAGATGGACAGTCAGAAGGAAACTCAAGCTGAGGTAGGTTCTTCTTATTTCCAACAGTTTTCGTGGTGTGTGTGTGTATGTTTGTGTGTGTATGTTATCGGTCCCTTGATTAGGCTTCCATGTTATGTCTCCACTAGGAGTCCTTGCGTGGGAGGCAGCCACTCTCTTTCCCACCGACCAGTGGGGACAGAGATGCCTCCTCACAGCTCCCAGAAAGTCTCTAAGCTAAGCCAGCCCTGAGGTCCAGAGACAGATCATCAGCAGTGATCAGAGCCTGAGGCTGGGCTTTGGAGGCTGGCAGACCCCCCAGGACTCTTGGGCTCTTCTGTGTTGGAGTCAAGCTCCATGGGGCAACTCTGAGGAAACAGGGCCTTTGTGAAATGCTCCTTTGATGAGAAGCATAACATAAATACAAATTGTTATTAAGACAGCTTCTGAGGAGCCACTTCAATCCATTTGGGCACCTTTGATTTTATTCTCCAGTTGCTTTCCTTCTTTAAAAAAATTTAATAAGAGCATGTTTTCATCTGGCTTCATGGGAGTAATTCATTTATTTAAAGTAATAATAAAGTTTCAGTATAATCCTTGGTTCCCAGAGAGGGAGGGGACTCTTTGAAGGATTTATTTTTCCCATCCTTGAAGTGCAGGAAGACCAAGAACCTGCCATGGGGAGTAGTGGTGTCCTGGAACCCACTGCCATGGCAACAAGCAAAGTGTCAGGGGGTCACAGGGAAGCAGGGGCATGGAAAACGCTCTCATAGCTCTCTTCTTTCCTTCTCTCTGCCTCAAGTCCCTCCTTCAAAGAAACCAAGGGGTAAGCTATGATGAGGCCCCAGGTCAGCAGAGGAAACCAAATAGCATCACAGCCAAGTCCAACTCAGGCTCCAGAATGGATGCCCGTGAGGAGCAGGCCAGGGCAGGTGGGTCTTTTCAGAGTCAGATGTGGGGCTCTGGGGGCTATAGAGGGGTGGGCTCAGCTGTGGGACACAGGAAGGGTTTGGAATCTCCATCTCCAGTGGGTACTGGGGAAGGATGATAGCATCTCTACCAGGAAAGCCAGGGTTATTTGACTATCTGCCAGCTAGTATTTTAAGTATTTTATGTGTATTATCTCATTTAACATGTACATGAAGTACATACCAGTGGAATCCCACATTATGGATGAGCAAAATGAAGCTTTCGGCAGTTAGATAACTTGTCTAAGGTCATGTAGCTAGTCAGTGACAGACCAGGATTTGAAACTGGTTGGCTCCAGAACCCAAGTTTGTAACCACTATATGCACTACCTCTCAGGCTGGATTGATTAGGGAAGGCTGATGGGAGTAGTGATAACAGTTGAGATTACTTTTGATTGCAAGCAATAAAAAGTCTGAGTTATGGTGACTTAAGTAAACAGGAGTTGATTTTTCTCTCCTAATGAGAGTCTGGAGCTAGGCAGCTGCTGGTGCTCAATCAAACGCCATGGGCAGGGGGACTGTTCCTTTACCCTTTCTACATGCACCTTCTACTTTCTACTTTTTCATCCCAAGAAAGCCATACACATCCAGACATCACATCTGTATTCAAGGCAGGAAGACAGAAAGAAGAAAGCTTGGTGCTATCCCTACCTGTTTTCATCCAGCAGGGAAGAAAATGCTTTTCAGGACCAACCTCTCCCCAATAAAAACAGACTTCTTAGGATGCATGGATGAGAAAGGAGTCACATGACCTCCCCTAGCTGGAAGGAAGGCTAAGGAAAGGAAGAATTTATCTCTCTGCTTTCTACATGGGAAGGACAGTAATGGCTTTATGCAGTTGTTCTATAGCTTAAAAGTGACTTGATCATTGGACAGTAAGAGAGACAGGGAAATGCAAGTGCAAGAGAGGAAGGTGCAAATATAAAGATGGTGAGGTCAGGCCAGGTCTGGATCCCAGTTTGTGTGGAGAACTGGTGGGAGCACAGATTGGAAGGCCAGCTGGGGCTTGCATTATGGTTGAATTTAAGCATCCACTCTAAAAGCCACCTTCATCTTTTCAGGCACGAACTGTTGCTTCCATGCTCCTGCCAGCCACATTCTCTTGCTTTAACAAGACACATGTGTTAATTACATTAATTTGATAAATTTCAGACTTGCTCCAAGGCTTGGGGATGGATTACGCACTAGGAGAAAGGGCTCTAGGTTTGTGTATGAAGAGACCCTTTTGTGCTTCATTTAAAATAGATTGTATCACTTAAAATAGACAGTAGAAAAATTCTTCCTGTTCTTCCTTTTTTTTTTCCATTGGGAATGTCCCTTCTATCAAACAAGAGCAAATGGTTAGAGGGTAAAAAAAATAAAAGACAGTGACAATAGGGTTTGTGTTAGGTGAGAGGATATGAGGTGATTATTTTTATTGCAACATTTTCTTTGAAGTTGGCTTGTATTTTGAAGAGTATTTAAGGTCACTGAAAAAGACTATATAGTTGAGTTACCATGATGGTGTCTCTAGCAGAGAAATGTGATTGCCGGAGCCTTTCCTAGAGGCTGTCACCACAGGCCTGGGGGCACCCTCCTGGGCCGGGCCTGTATGTGGACGCCCTTCCTCCGCTTCCTGCCACCAGGAGAGGCTCTCTGTGGCTTTTGCATTCTTTTACCTCACCGGATCTATTCTAGAGTCTTGGCGATTTAGAGCTCATGCCCAGGGCACTGCCACGAACTCAGGACTTGGGCCCTCAGGGCCGCTCTGTCTTCATTCACTGCCAGTCTGTTTTAGGGACGCCCGGAAGCTCCGGCCTTGACCGCACGCTCCCAGAGTGGGTACAGCCGCTCCTTCCGCGGCAGCTTCTTGGTTTTCAGGTTCTCTTCCTGCTTGTTGAGCTGGCGCCGCATAGCCCGTGTTTCTTGGGCTGCAGTTGCAGAGGCTTGTACTTCTTGTCCTTACAGACTTTCCTGGGGTCCCCTTTCCGAGTCTGGTTAATGACAGTGAGCACACAGGCGATGGATCTGCGAACAACTCAGATCTTGGAAAGTTTGGAAGCCCGGGGCAGCTGGGACGGCGCTACCCTCGAGTCCTCCAGCTGTTCCAGCAGCTCATTCTTGCTGTGAAGGCCTCAAGCGTTCTCTTGCCTCTGCCGCCTTCTCAGAGGGAAAGCCTTCAGCGTCCCTCTTGGAAGAGGATTCTTCCAAGGGTCTCCCCTTCTCCTCCCCTTTTCTCACCTGCAGAATATCCACAAGTCCAGAGTGTCTCCCACAGGGTCTCCTGTTGAGTTCTTTCCTGGCATCAAGTTGCCTTTTGCTTTCATTGCACCCTGATGTAAAACACTTCCCTTCACCATTTTCCAAAAGAAAGCTAATGGCGTTCAGCTCTCTGTAAGCTCAGGACATGGACTGAGCTTTAGGGAGACACCTCAGGGCATACAGCCTAGCTCTGGCTGCCTCACCTTGCGTACACTTCTCAGGCCCTACACCTTCCAATTCCAGCGCTCTTGTCAAGTGACTGTCATTGGTCATGGTGGTCATGCTGCCCCCGAGTGTGTGGCCCAGTCCACCTCTCCAGTGATTTCTGCGGCTGAGAGCAGACCCGGTGGGCCTGCTGGCCTTCTGCACCACACACTTCCCCTCACCGCCATCACCACGTCTCCCAGGGCAGAAATCACAGTAACTGCTGAAATCTGGTGTCCGGAGACCCTTTCCAGTTTTTAGAAAGACTGTTTGGTTTGGCATGTACATGTTTCCTGTGCGTCTGCTCTGTGCATTATTGGCCTGTAGTCTTTTCAGAAAGCAGACAAAGCATGGACTTTAATAAGTGAAGCTCAAGAAGGCATGACTTGACCCGTTCATTCATTTATCAATTTCCTCTCAAGGAAGCCCCTGTGCTGGGTTAGGGCCTGTGGTTGGTGCCGGGGATACATACAAACAGAAGCCAGTTTTTGCCTTCCAGAGGATTACAAGTCAGGAGTTAATAACTAAGGAGTCAAATATTGGGGAAAAAATTCAGAATTTGAGATGTGAATAATCGATACACTCTCCTTAGAGTCAAGCTAGCAATTTTCCCCATAGATTAGGGTTTTTAAAAACAAACACTACCCCCTCCACCAGCCCCGCCCCCTCCAGCCTTCCAACTCTTGCTTTCTTGGTGGATGAAGTGAAGCTAAATAAGTTCTTCCATGTCAGTCCACAGAGAAACTTTCTCTAGCTTTCATCCACCTACAGATTAGAACCTTAGTGCTAGCATGGCCAGAACTTCATGATTTGTTTTGAACCTACTTTACAGCCTGCGTCCACCAATGCAGCCTCTGGTTCTGGTCATGACGTCAACTCAAACTCTTTACCTTCCTTCAAACACAGAGGTGTTCCCACATCATTGTTCACGTCATTTCCTCCACATGGTGGTCTCTCTAGCTTCTTCACTCAAAATTCTACTCACCAGTTCAAGATCAAGCATGATCTGATCTAAGATAGGAAGATGTTGCTGGTTTCCCAGGTGGGATTCATCATTCCACTCTATGGAATGAACATGGATTTGCACGTTTGCTGGATAAATTTGGGCAAGTTAGTTAATATTCCTGTGCCTCAGTCTCCCTATCTGAAAAATGGGATCAATAATAAAACATATTTCAAGTATCATATGATTGATATTAATGCCATTTAAGGGCTATCATCAAAACTGTCACCATTATCATTAATATGATAGATTTGTTTCACTCTTGAAGAATTAATCCTGGGTGTCCTTAGATTGTTGTGATTTCTCCCCTTGTTCCTCCTGTGTTATTTCATGAGATCTGATTTTGTTTTTTTATTGCTGATCTAAAAGATTAACACAAACTTAATGGCTTAAACAACGCAAATTTATTATCTTACAGTTGTGCATGTCAGAAGTCCAACACAACCAAAATCAAGGTGTTGGCAGAGCTGTGTTTCTTTCTGTAGGCTCGAAGGGGGAATTTGTTTTCTTGTTTTTTTCAGCTTCTGAACACAGCCATCTGTGTTTTTGGCTTATGGATCTTTTTTCCAGCTTCAAAGCCAGCAACACTACTACCAGTCCAACCATCCTCTTGTGGTCACACCTATGACCACAGCCAGGAGAGGGGCTCCAGTTTTGAGGAGCTGTGTGATTAGATTGCGCTCTCCCAAGTCAGCTAATCCAGAAAGCTTCCCATCTCAGGGCCCTTAACCTAATCACATTTGCAACACTCCTTTATCCAATGTGGCATATTCACAGGTTATGGTGATTAGGATGTGGTTGTCTTTGGGGACCATTATTTGGCTTGCCACAAGAGCCTTGAGGATAGATCTTCTCTTTCCCCTCCCAGCTACTCCTTATGGGGCCTGGCATATGAAAAGCTTTTAAGAAATGTAGCTGAACTGAATCCAATCCTCACAGAGGGTCAGGGCAGGGAGACTCAAAGAGAGTTTTGAAGAGTCTGTTGTTTTCCAGAAAATATTTTCCTAATATTATTTGTACAAATTATTGGAATGAATGCTGATGTGTTAATACCTCAGGCAGGGGGAAAAAAAAAAAACACCTTTTCTGAGCTCAGTTTGCAATTATGTTAAATATTTAACAACAACAACAAAGCTAAATGTATTAGCAGGAGTCCCAAAGCCCAGTGTCTCACAGTCCCTATGCAGCCTGTGGGAACACCATGGGGTAAAATGGCATTACTATCCAAGCTTTAAAGACCAGTGTACAGAGAGTTTCATCTTCCATGGTCACAGGATAACCAAGTAATAAAATCCTGGCATCCTGATGATCAAGTTCAGGCTTTTTCAGGTGGTAACCCTAAAATTCCTTTCTTATCTCCCAGCCAGGATACTCTCAGTTTTCCTTTGTCATCACTTAAAATATGTCCAAATTATTGTCTTCATACTGTCTTTTGTGTTTTCTTTTAGAATGGCCATAAGGCAAATGACATAAGCAAAAGGCAAGAGCAGGAGCAGTGCAGGCAAGTGGGGGGTCTGTTTCGAGTGGTGTTAATACATACCTCAGCTACACAGTGCTATCAGGTACTCGTGAGGAATCAGGCCATTCACTCAGTAAGTAGCTATTGAGCATCTGTGAGTACTGTGGACATCCCAGTGACTATCCAGGGCACAGCCCCTACCCTTGTGGAGTGTTTATAGTGTGGTAGTGAAAACAGTCTTTCAAATAAACAACTACATGTGTCAAGAGTATTACCAAAGAACAGATATAAACTGCTCTGGGAAGAGACAACAGACAAAGCTGGAAGCCTTTCACACAACACCTTGAGAACTAGGCTAAAGGATTTCAACTAAGAGCCCATTGCAATAGTGAAAACACAAAATGACAAGAGCTCGAAGCAGGGTTGACTCTGGGAGCAGAAAAGGATCAACTAGATCATGATACTAACACATCTCAACCCATTGTTCTAATTTTTTGGCATTCCAGTGACTATTTAGAAATGGGAAAGAACTAACCAAGCTGGATACTAGCTTTGAAGATCCATTTATCAAACCAGGGTACCCTGGCTGACATCATAGACAATCTCCTTGTGACCCAACTCAAGAAACTATAAATACATTGTGAGTTGTTACTTTTTAAAAAATCTGCTACATATTTGGCCTAATTGATTTAGTCACCAAGGGCTTTAAAGAGCAGCCAGACGTCTCCAGACTAGGTGTCACAGGAGTGCTATTAAGCAAGTGTGTGCCCCTTCAGAGGCACACCCTGCAAACCACAAAGGATAATATGATTAAAATATCATCAAGCTCTATGGAACAGGATATTGGAGATGTATCAGTTCAGAAAGAGATCTGTGAAAGGAGAGGTTATATATTGACTTCTTACACCCCAAGTTTTCTCCAGTGTAAAATGCTTCCAAGAGATTTTTCCTATTCAAAATGTGTTCTTTTAGGGCAAATATTTTCTTCTTGCAATTGTCTTTGAAATTGCTAGAAATAATGGGTTTTCTAAATTTCTGTCTACTTTTTCCCCAACTTTCCAACACTAACAGTGATCTGACAATGGAACCTGCATGTTTGAATGGCAGGGAGGGTCTGTCCCTGAAGGGACTCACACAGACCCTGAATGACCATCTTTCTGCTACGTCATAGAAAATGAAGTGGCTCAGTCATGTCCGACTCTTTGCGACCCCATGGGCTGTAGCCTACCAGGCTCCTCTTCCATGGGATTTTCCAGGCAATAGTCCTGGAGTGGATTGCCATTTCCTTCTCCAGGGGATCTTCCCAACCCAAGGATCGAACCCGGGTCTCCCACATTGTAGACAGACGCTTTACCATCTGAGCCATAGGGAAGTCATAGAAGGGGATTCTGTACTGCTTAGGAGATTCTACAACTTGACTTCTCAAGATCAGCTTTCTCCTAATCTAAACTCACTGGCTAACAGAAACTTATTATTGAAATACTGTCTTGTTCACAATGAAATGAGCCCCACAAACTAAGCTTGTGTTGTGCAGGTGATGTGATTCTTTGACCCTAATGAATGACCCTTTTTCTCCTGCTGTTGATGAAGGTTCAACATGGGAGTCAAAGCACCCAAGAACATCAGAGGAACCCAAACTCAAGACTCCCGAAGTTCATGGTCTTGTTTAGGATCCCTCCTGTGTGTCGTGAAAATGTTGATGAAGAAGGAACCATCCATGTGACTCTGAAAAGAAAAAAAAAAACCTTAGGCCGTGTTGGGGTCATATGTTTGGCATGACTCAAATTCATGATTTCCTTTGGCTCGCTGGGTTGATTTTTGTCAGTGCCTTTTAGATTTATTGTTTTTATATTTCTGGGTTGTTTCCCAGGTGCTTTTCACTTTCCACTCCACTCACTACCCCCACCCAAGATATTTGCCAGTGGTCATGGTGCCTTCATGTAAAAAGTGAAATTATTTCTTATCTCTACACTGGCCTTTGCTTTTTTGGAGCAAGGGGTGATTTTAGGTGATTTTACCTATCAGAAAAGTGAGAAGTTAGCTCGTATAGAAGAATGTAGGCCTAGTATTAGATGAAGAGAAGCCACCTGAGCTACTCATTTTCTGGACTGCTTGTGGTCTTCCAGGCTTTATCAGAGGTAATGTCTTTGTATTAGACCTCCAGTCAGACTCAGTTATTCTCTGTGTTTGAAAAATTAGGAAAAATTAAATGCTAATTACTAAATTCTTTCATCTGCCTAACATTGTCAGGTTATTCAAGAAGCTCAATGGAAATATACATGGAACTTGGGGCTGAGGGTCTGGGCCACAGTCACTAAAGACTGCCGCATCTCCAGAGGGCTCCTGTCAGACGTTTTAGGTAGGGCAGCATCCTCTGCTATGTAAGATGTGAGCAAATTTTGGAAGATTACCATTTATCTATGACTGTATATAATCTTAGAGTGTTCAAACCCTCTGTTTCAGTGGGTTTGCATATTGGGCATCTTTAAGTCATCGTCTAAGTCTTGCTCATACAAGGGCATTCTATGACTAAAAAGAAAAATTGGAAAACTACTGATTTTAGTTGAATTCTCTCATTTCACATTTAGGAAACTGAATCTCAGAGTGGTTAAGTGGCTTCTAAAATATACAGAGTTTTGGAGGAAAAGCTAAGGAAATAGCAATTATTTAAGTGGGAGATGGATATTATAAATTAGAAACATTGTCCCTGTGACTATTTTTATCTGTCATTACATTCTTTTGGCTTCCCCTCTGTGTTTGCACCACAAATCAAGTATGCTCTGTCCCCAAACTTCCTTGGGTATCCAATTTTTATTCTCTACTTGCCTAGAAGTTAATTCAGAGTTTCTAGAACCAAACTCTATTTTTTATAGAAAGAATCATTTTTATAACAATTCTTTATTATCAAGGTTTTTTTTTTTTTGCTTTTTAAGATTCATGTTTTTATCACATACCTTATTTGATCCTCACAAAGAAGTAAGATAGATAAAGCAGGTCAATTTGTAAAGCACATTGTATATATAGCAACATATCCATAAAAGTGAACTTACTTTTCAACAGAATTTATCTGCTATTTCATTTTATAGGTGGCACAGAAAGTCACTTTGGAACCTTTTAAATTTGCCTCTTTCCTGAATTTTCCCTCCTAATTAGACAAATATAAGATATGCACTCTTTCCACATCCTGTTGTATGCTTAGCTGGAGAAGATCTGAGTCTGCATAGATGCCAAGACTTCCCCTGGGAGGCAAGAGAGACTAATAACTTAAATATCCCCTTTCAGATCATCTGTGGCAGCTTGGAATGGGTCAGGTGATATCCGAAGGTGAGAAAGAACTTAAAACATCTGGAACTGTTAGTCTGGTCTCAACCCCAGGGCCTGGAAGTCTGGGGAAGAGTCCAGAAATAGGGCTCCTGGGCATGGGCATGTAACCACCAATGGCTGGTAACTAAGGGGGCACATGTGAGGAGACCCACTGCAACCTACAACAAAGTCTGGACCAGAAAAGGCATTATCTCAGCTGTAAAAAGAACACAAAGGATTGTGTGGTGTGGAACCCTTTTCAGGGCAACACCTGTGGCAACAGTAGAAATAAAGGCGATTCAACTGGGGACCCATTAGTGGACACATCAGGCTCCCTAGTTCTCTCCTGACATTTGGAGTGAAGACTGACCCCATTGGCAGAAGCTCTTGGGTAATTCAAGAAGAAGAAGACTCAAAAGGGAGCTACTATCTCCCTGCTAACCCACACATGCAGGATCCCCATGAAGGTGTCTTAGATTACCTGTAGATGATGTATGGATAAGGGGAGGTATAGGTTCTAGGTAGGGAGAGTTTTAGGAATTTGCCAAGGTCACTGGCAGCCCAGGGCTCCTTCCCCAGCAGTTTCTGGCTCTTTGGACAGCATAGTGCACTCTACTCACTTCTAATGACTGCCTTAACCACGCTCCCCATTTCTCATGCCTTTGAGTGGAAATGTGACCTTGGAGTGGTGGCAAATCGTAAATCCTCTGAGTCTTTTTCCTGCCCATGCGTTGGCTGTTTCCCATCTAATTTTTCATACTGTTAGGGAGAGTTCTCGGAAAGCATTAGATGCATCATCTAAGGGTCCTTAAGCACAGCCCTGGAATGCTGAGAGCTCCAGTCCTGCTGGTGGGAGTCTGGAGACAGAAGATAATTCTCCATCTCCAGCCCCTTTCTGGAGAGGCTGATAGCAAGACCCAGGGCACCTTAAGGTTTCAGCAGAGTCTGAAGGGCCCCAGGGAGGGCATTGTCCTGGCTCCTGCAGACCTCTGTTGTAGTTATTAGTATGCATGGTAATGACAGTTTACTTCTTTTCCCTTGAAGATAGCTTTTAAATTTGCTCTGTTGGCCTCTTGATGAAATAGCTTCATGCATATTAATGGCTTCTTTTATTTACTGAGCAGCACCATTAAGCACTTTGAAATACCAGATTCCACCCAAGGTCTCCAGGGAGACAAGCCAATATCTCTAGACTTACTGGATGAATGGGAAACTGAGGAAACAAAAAAACATCCTGAAAGTAACACAGAAAGCCCCTTGACCACAGATGCTGTCTGTCTAGCAGGTGGTTATGGACTTGACTGGGTAACACTATGCTGGGCTTCCTGCATGTCCATCCATTCTTACAGCAGGCTTTTATTGAGCATTTGCTTTGTGTACAGCACCGTATGGAGCACTGAGCAGCAAGGAAGGTGAATATAATTATAAAGCTCAAGATGTACCTGTTTTCTATTCAAGGAAACCTGAAGGAGAGGTTAGAGTGGAGAAAGCAGTGTCTGAAATTAAGCTGGCACCACTGCTGCAGAATTTAAGAGGTTGCTACACCTAACTGCACAGGCTTCTTGACCTAATAACAGCACATCCAGGAGTGTGGCCATTGATAAAAAACAAGTTAGATACAGATAACTTGGGAAGTACATCCATGATATAGCATTAAAAGGGAAGATGGCCAACAATTTCATGTTTATTAACTATGTGTGTATGTTTATGAGTTTATATGCATATATGATGCATATAGACAAACAGATGGAGGTAGATAGATGATAAATAGAAGATCAGTAAGAGAGAGAAAGAGTGAGAGCAAGAGAGAGGAAACCAGAACTTAGGAAGAATTTATGTGCCACTAATGGCAATGTGAGGGGAGGAGTGAAAGGGCCACATTCTTGGTTTTTTTATTCCACATATATTTTAAAAGTCATATTAGAAATGATCTTTTGTTGTGTGTTTCAGCATTTTAAAAATAAAATGTTCAAAAGTAAATGCATAAAAGATGTAGTCCCCAACCTCAAGGATCTTACAGCCCAAAAGAGCAGATAAACAAGCATTAACTACATTATCAGAATAAAGGCACTGAAGTACATGAGAAGTGTTTACTTGGAAAAGTGTGTATAGGATAAAGAGGACACATGTTGAAAGAAATTTTCCCACTGGGAGTATTGACCAAGAACTTGCTTCTTTCATCACCACCAGAGGGGCAGGTGCTAGTGACTGCCTCTTTGGGCTCTGGGGTGGTGAGGAAGTGCAAACCAGCCTGGATCCTCCCTAGGAAAGGAAGTGTTGAACCGACCCTCTCAAGGTCCCTGTTCCAATCCGACTACCACTGCCTATCTGTCCAGAAGGGGTTCTGTAGGTGCTGAGGGCTGACTCAAGGAAAGATATAGGTAGCTTGGCTGATTTAAATTTCCCCTGGAACTTTGAGTTTTCCTGACATGAGTCATGACCCAATCACAGGTAACGTAACTGAAACCAATTTTGTATGTAAGCTCCTACGAGGGGACCCTGATGGTGGCAAGCTTGTCGCTGTCGCTCAGTGTGGGCTGCCTGCTCGGATCCTTCTGTGTGGTGGCTCCTACAGCTGTTGATGGAAACCATGCCCTTCTTAGTAAAGGTTCTAAGGAGGAAACACACGTGGAGGGAAGGAGGGTACGGAGGGTGCCTCATTCTGACAAGAAAACCTAAGATGGCTTCACTGGGCAGGAAACATGGTAATTACTGAAGGATTGGATTTTGATTAGCAGAGAAAGTAGAAACGATTTCTACAGGAAGAAATGGAGAAGAATCCAGAATCAAAACAGGAGTTAGCACTTAAATAGCGCCTATATGTATACAGAATGAATTAATCCAGTGAGATTAGTGTTACTATTATATCTATTTTGCAGATGAGGAAATCGAGGTACAGAAAAGGGTCCCAGAAGGAATAAGTGGTATGGCTGAGAATCACACCAAGGGCATCTAGCTAGCTCTTGACCTCTCAGAACCTTCTTGTAAACTGACAAATACTCTTGTTCAGTTGTGCCCAACTCTTTGTGACCCCGTGGACTGCAGGACACCAGGATTCCCTGTCCTTCACTATCTCTCGGAGTTTGCTCAAACTCATGTCCATTGAGTTGATGAGGAGTGGTGGGAAACACTAGAGTTAAAAAGAAAAAAGTGTTGCTGCACATATCAGCTGCTGCCTAGCAAAGCTGGAATAGAGGCAGTAACTGTGGGAGGTGAGATGGGACTGCACCCTTAAATTCTAGAAAAAGGGCCAGGAACTTCCTCTGAGGGAGAAGGAAGCCACCAGACAGGGTTTTGGAATAAAACACCTGCTCTGAGATATAATGTCTTAGAAAAAGACCTCTAGTGAGGATAAGAGAACGAAGGGACTGGAGAGATGGAGGAGGTCATGAGGCAGGAGATTCTGGGGGCTTGAGCTGGAGTCATCACAGTTGAGAAGACAGTGGGAGACCTTGGTGGGTGAGAAACAGCCTTCCATGTGTTTCTGCTTCCTGGCCAGACCCTGGTAGGAAATGAATAGTGAAGACTGGTGGGTAGCCCAAGAACAGGTAACAATCAATCAGTAGCAGCAACATCTTCAAGCCGTCCTCTGGCCTCCTTCAGACTTCAAATAACTTAATTTTTAAAACAATCCTGCCTCAACAGCCTCCTCCTTTCCTCCAACTTTGAAGCTAGAAGATGGTTCTCTTCTATTTCAGAGCACCTCATGGCAAAGCCAAGCCAAAAGCAACCAACAGAGCTCCAGCTATTCCTGGTCCAGGGTCTGAGGGAAGCAGCTTAGACAATTTCCTGAGGGGGTTTGGAAGCAGATGATGCCAAGCCCAGACCCAGTTTGCTCTGCTCCATTTGTAATGTCCTCACACTGTAAATTGCAAACATTACAGCCGGGCACTCTCTTTATGGCATACTTTCATCCTGAAATGTTCCTGTGCTACATTTTCATGTAACTTATGCACCGCGAATGTTGTAAAAACTGCTGTAAAAGTCAATATAAATGCAATAATGTCACGTCAGTCAAAGGCAGCAGAGCAGCCCTTTGAGCAAACAATTGGGAAACTAGAGGGAAAACTCAATTGCTCCATGTTGCAAATTGATTAAAGATATGAATCAGAAAATTAAAGGGCTTTTGGAGTTTAGGTTATTACTAACTGCTTTACTTTATGGAGCAATTACTTTGATTCTATCTCGAGTCCAGTAAAGCGACTGCCAACATATGGTGAGATGGGGCTCTGTGTCTTTCTTATTAATGTGAATTACTCAAGATCAGCCTAAATGAATGCACATGTGCATCTTAGACATATGAGTTCATTTCCTAAGCACTGTACTTAAAATTAAAAAGAAATAATTAATAGCTAGGGTTAAACCTCTGTTTGACTAAACCTTCTCATTGGCCAAGAGAACTAATCCTGTTTTCAAAGTGTGAGATGTTGCAGCAGTCACCTTCATGTTTAGCTTGTAAGATTTAGGCTCTTCTAGAAAGACAGGGAAGCATAGAGTCTTGTCAACATAGCTCATTTGCACTACCCCCATGTTCAGCCTGTTGAGTGCCTAGATGCTGTCCTCATCTAATTGTCTCAGTATCTGAAAGTCCATAATTAGATAGTCATTTCTTTAGAGCTTAAACCTTTTGGTACTAAGCTTCTTGTATAAGTATCCTAAGATCAAATAGACTTAAGCTCAGGAAGAAAACATCTTAGCAATAATTAATATGGCCCTTTGGGCTTTGGCAGCCAGGAAGCTAAGAGCTAAATTTAATATTCAGTTGTAGTAATTTCCCTGTGCTAGATTCCTGAGCTAGCGTGTAGCTAAGCACATTTAGTGGGTGCTCAGTGAAGGATGGCGGAATGGCGGAATATGAGATAATGACTAATAGTCACTTTTATTATTACTTACTATGAGTGAGAGTTTGCAGGTATGCTAAGTGCTTCTAAACATTGCCATAAATTAATCTTAAAAATAGTCTTCTTCGCTATTTTCACGACCATTTTACAGATGAGGAAGCAGACTTATAGAGGTTAAGTGACTCACCCATGTTCACCTAGCTGGAATGTGAAACCAGTACTCTGTGATTATAGAACCAGCATTCTCAGCTACTGCCTAAAGGGGACAAAAATAGGGTGGTCATAGGACTTGAAAGTTAATTTAGAAACAATAGGTATTAGCTATCTCCTTACAGAGAGGAAAAGTTTCAAATGAGTAGATTTTTTTTAAGTATTAATTAATTAATTAATTAATTTGGCTGTGCTGGTCTTTGTTGCTTCACAGGCTTTCCTTCAGTTGCAGGCTGTACACTCCATTTGCAATGCACAACGTCTCTTGTTGCAGAGCATGGGCTCCAGGGAGCATAGGCTTAAGTGGGGCTTCAGTGGTTGTGGCTCCGGGCTGTAGAGCACAGGCTCAGTAGTCATGGCACCTGGGCTTAGCTGCGACACATGGTATCTTCCCGGGTCAGAGATCAAACCCACGTCTCCTGTATTTGCAGGTAGATTCTTTACCTCTGAGGCACCAGGGAAGCCCTAAAATGAGTAGACCTTGATGGTAAGCAGATTGAGAGTTTGGGGAAAATGGATAGGGCAGAAGGAGTGTTACTTAGCAATAGAAGCACAGACCAAATGAGAATCAAAGAGACTGGTATAGGTGATGCCCACCTAGCAGGGTCCAAGAGCTGGGGCACTGTAGCATGGGTTTTCGGAGAAGGCAATGGCAACCCCTCCAGTACTCTTGGCTGGAGAATCCCGTGGATGGAGGAGTCTGATAGGCTGCAGTCCATGGGGTCGCTAAGAATCGGACACAGCTAAGCGACTTCACTTTCACTTTTCACTTTCATGCATTGGAGAAGGAAATGCCAACCCACTCCAGTGTTCTTGCCTGGAGAATCCCAAGGATGGTGGAGCTTGGTGGGCTGCCATCTATGGGGTCGCACAGAGTCAGACACGACTGGAGCAACTTAGTAGCAGCAGCAGCAGCAGAATGGGCTTTGCATATCACAGCTGTATTGACATCTGAATCTGAAGCCATTAACTCAAAATTTCTTTATTCTGATACCATGCTGACCAAACAGTCTTCTAGTTTGGTTTTGGCAGGCCAGGTATGTGTGTCTACAGGCTGAAATGTGCTGACCGTACCCAATGTGACTGGCACAGGAGTTACAGTGTTTGGGATAAATTAATTAATAAGCAGTCTGATTTACACAATATCTCTGAGGTTAATTAAAGACTGTTCCTGAACAGGCTAGTCCTTGGGTGCTGACCAAGTTAGGTTTCTGAGTCTGTGAGGCTGACTCTGGTTTGCAAAATTTCTTGTGGTCAGGAAGACAAGCCTGGGAGCCCTTCCTCAATCCCTGGTTTCAAATTTTTACTAATCATTTTCTCTGCTTTCTTTTGTAATGACACTGCATCTTCTGGTCGCTGTTTATTTGTTTGGCATTAGATGTGCCTTAAACATGAGCTATTTCAGATGCCTTTTGATTTAAAGGCACACAACTTTGAAATAAACATGAATACACACACACACACACACACACACACACACACACACACACACACACATATTCTGTGCTATAGTTTTGACAGCCTGAGCAAACTAAGACAGGTGGTAAGAAGGGATAATGTAACAAGCATGCATGATCAATCACTTCAGTCATGTCCAACTCTTTGTGACCCTTATGGACTATAGCCTGCCAGGATCCTCTGTCCACGAGATTCTCCAAGCAAGAATACTGGAGTGGGCTTCCAAGCCCTCCTCCAGGGGATCTTCATGACCCAGGGATCCAATCCAGGTCTCCTGCGTCTTCTGCATCACAGGCAGATTCTATACCACTGAGCCACTGGGGAAGCCCCCTAATGTAACATAGTCCTAGGTAATGAGAAACACAAATGAATATTAAATTAGTATTAGTCTCACAATAATGTACAGTTTAAAATAATTTTTCATTGGTTTATCACATTTTGAACCTCTCACTAACATCATAAAGCAGAAGTAACTATCACTATAATCCCCATTCTTCAGATGAGGTCCAACAGAGATAAGCGACTTGTTTAAGATCATCCGGTTAGAAAGAGAAGAAACTGCTTTCACAAAAGACTGCTTTACCTACAATGACAGGGAAAAAAAAAATGCTGCAGTCCAAAAACGTTTTTCAGAACATCTAACAGAGCACCTAGTGAAATGTACAGGTGTTTCTCTTCCTGACCCCACTCCCTCCCAATTTCAGTTCAGTTCAGTCACTCACTCATGTCCAACTCCTTGCGACCCCATGAATTGCAGCACGCCAGGCCTCCTTGTCCATCACCAAATCCCAGAGTCCACCCAAACCCATGTCCATCGAGTCAGTGATGCCATCCAGCCATTTCATCCTTGGTCATCCTCTTCTCCTCCTGCCCCCAATCCCTCCCAGCATCAGAGTCTTTTCCAATGAGTCAACTCTTCGCATGAGGTGGCCAAAGTACTGGAGTTTCAGCTTCAGCATCAGTCCCTCCAATGAACACCCAAGACTGATTTCCTTTAGAATGGACTGGTTGGATCGCCTTGCAGTCCAAGGGACTCTCAAGAGTCTTCTCCAACACCACAGTTCAAAAGCATCAATTCTTTGGCACTCAGCTTTCTTCACAGTCCAACTCTCACATCCATACATGACCACTGGAAAAACCATAGCCTTGACTAGACAGACCTTTGTTGACAGACTAATGTCTCTGCTTTTTAATATGGTATCTAGGTTGGTCATAACTTTCCTTCCAAGGAGTAAGTGT
Organism: Redunca redunca; assembly: GCA_006410935.1. Classification (NCBI taxonomy): domain Eukaryota; kingdom Metazoa; phylum Chordata; class Mammalia; order Artiodactyla; family Bovidae; genus Redunca; species Redunca redunca. Next base: position 325,783 of record SJYQ01003056.1, on the reverse strand, counting down.
CTTTTAATTTCATGGCTGCAATCACTATCTGCACTGATTTTGGAGCCCCAAAAAATGAAGTCTGACACTGTTTCCACTGTTTCCCCATCTATTTCCCATGAAGTGATGGGACCAGATGCCATGATCTTCATTTTCTGAGTGTAGAGCTTTAAGCCAACTTTTTCACTCTCCTCTTTCACTTTCATCAAGAGGCTTTTTAGTTCCACTTCACTTTCTGCCATAAGGGTGGTGTCATCTGCATATCTGAGGTGATTGATATTTCTCCCGGCAATCTTGATTCCAGCTTGTGCTTCTTCCAGCCCAGCGTTTCTCATGATGTACTCTGCATAGAAGTTAAATAAGCAGGGTGACAATATACAGCCTTGACGTACTCCTTTTCCTATTTGGAACCAGTCTGTTGTTCCATGTCCAGTTCTAACTGTTGCTTCCTGACCTGCATATAGGTTTCTCAAGAGGCAGGTCAGGTGGTCTGACATTCCCATCTCTTTTGGAATTTTCCACAGTTTATTGTGATCCACACAGTCAAAGGATTTAGCATAGTCCATAGAGAAGAAATAGATGTTTTTCTGGAACTCTCCTGCTTTTTCGATGATCCAGCAGATGTTGGCAATTTGGTTTCTGGTTCCTCTGCCTTTTCTAAAACCAGCTTGAACATCTGGAAGTTCACGGTTCACATATTGCTGAAGCCTGGCTTGGAGAATTTTGAGCATTACTTTACTAGCGTGTGAGATGAGTGCAATTGTGGGGTAGTTTGAGCATTCTTCAGCATTGCCTTTCTTTGGGATTGGAGTGAAAACTGACCTTTTCCAGTCCTGTGGCCACTGCTGAGTTTTCCAAATTTGCTGGCATATTGAGTGCAGTACTTTCACAGCATCATCTTTCAGGATTTGAAAGAGCTCACCTGGAATTCCATCCAGTTGAGCTGGCTGGAATTTGTTTTGTTCGTAGTGATGCTTTCTAAGGCCCTCTTGACTTCACATTCCAGGATGTCTGCCTTTAGGTGAGTGATCACACCATTGTGATTATCTGGGTCGTGAAGCTCTTTTTTGTACAGTTCTTCTCTGTATTCTTCCCACCTCTTCTTAATATCTTCTGCTTCTGTTAGGTCCATACCATTTCTGTCCTTTATCGAGCCCATCTTTGCATGAAATGTTCCCTTGGTGTCTCTAATTTTCTTGAAGAGATCACTAATCTTTCCTATTCTGTTGTTTTCCTATATTTCTTTGCATTGATCGCTGTGGAAGGCTTTCTTATCTCTCCTTGCTATTCTTTGGAACTCTGCATTCAGATGCTTATATCTTTCCTTTTCTCCTTTGCTTTTCACTTCTCTTCTTTTCACAGCTATTTGTAAGGCCTCCCCAGACAGCCATTTTGCTTTTTTGCATTTCTTTTCCATTTAAGTAAGCCGGAGTCCCTTGGACTGCAAGGAGATCCAACCAGTCCATTCTGAAGGAGATCAGCCCTGGGATTTCTTTGGAAGGAATGATACTAGAGCTGAAGCTCCAGTACTTTGGCTACCTCATGCGAAGAGTTGGCTCATTAGAAAAGACTCTGATGCTGGGAGGGATTGGGGGCAGGAGGAGAAGGGGACAACAAAGGATGAGATGGCTGGATGGCATCACTGACTCGATGGACGCGAGTCTGAGTGAACTCCGGGATTTGGTGATGGACAGGGAGGCCTGGTGTGCTGAGATTCATGGGGTAGCAAAGAGTCGGACATGACTGAGGGACTGGACTGAACTGAACTGAAGCCCTATATAAAAATCTGTATTCAAACACAAACTAAATTCTAAGCCTATGTCAACATTTTAAGCAGAATTATTTTTAAAGAAGTTCCCCTCGTTCATTTAAAGTTTCACTCTTTCTTTAGAAAAAGTGATTTACACACACATTCCATAAACAAATATGGTGAAGAAAGAGATGTAACTGTGCTGCTGCTGCTGCTAAGTCGCTGCAGTCGTGTCCGACCCTGTGCAGCCCCAGAGACGGCAGCCCCCCAGGCTCCCCCATCCCTGGGATTCTCCAGGCAAGCACACTGGAGTGGGTTGCCATTTCCTTCTCCAACCCATGAAAGTGAAAAGTGAAAGGGAAGTCGCTCAGTCGTGTCTGACTCTTAGCGACCCCACGGATTGCAGCCCACCAGGCTCCTCCGTCCATGGGATTTTCCAGGCAAGAGGACTGGAGTGGGGTGCCATTGCCTTCTCCAACAATTTCGTCTAACCCTTCCTAACTACCTTCCTCCTTCTAGAAATATGCCTCTTTCCTTCTCCCTTAATGAGTTCAAATGGAAGCTGCTATTTTCTAACAGATCCACCCTCTGATTAAGTGGGACCAATTATAGACCTCACTCTGCTGGTACCAGTTGGTTATTCTGGACAGTTGTGTCTCATTTACCCAATCAAAGCCCTTCCTCTGCATTTTTAAATTTGGCCTCTAAAAGAGGAGAAACTCCCCAGTGATATAAAGCATTGAAATTGTAGGCAATCATGTTCCCCATTATAGCAGAAGCCAGTTTATGGTGAGAAAGAATGGAGCTTACTCAGAGAGAAGCACAGGCAAGAGAGGGAGAGAAAAAGGAAGGTAGTGGCATTATAAGCCCTGATTCCAAGTGTCCTTGAGGCCCAGAACAGCATGCTCTTCCAGCAGCCAGGGGATTTAGCATGTTCCCTTTGTACCTAAACTAGTTTAGGTTGGCTTTGTCAATTATAAACAAAAGACATTGTGATATTGTTATTTATCATGAGAAATATAAGTTTGATTTCCATCCCCATTTCTGGTACAGAATTCCTAAAACCCTTGGAATTTCCTAAGTCATAGAGAGATAAAGGTGTTTTAATATTAATAACAAACCCCTTTCAATTACACCATACTTTATTTTAATAAGGTAAATTTTAGAAGCCCTGAAAGGTGGGACTGAATGCCAGGGGAACCAACCATGTGATTAGAGAATTGTAATTTCAGTTCCATCCCCCTGACCTTCAGGGAGGGAAGAGGGGCCGGAGGTTGAATCAATCACCAACACTCAATCATGTCTGACTTTTTGCAACCCCATGAACTGTAACATGCCAGGCTTCCCTGTCCTTCACAATCTTGTGGAGTTTGGTCAAACTCATTTCCATTGAATCAGTAATGCCATCATACCTTCTCATCCTTTGTTGTCCCCTTCTCCTCCTGCCTTCTATCTTTCTCAACATCTGGGTCTTTTCCTATGAGTTGGCTCTTCACATCAGGTGGTCAAAGTATTAGAGCTTCAGCTTCAGCATCTGTCCTTTCAATGAATATTCAGGGTTGATTTCCTTTAGATTGACTGGTTGGATTTCCTTGCAGTCCAAGGGACTCTCAAGAGTCTTCTCCAGCACCACAGTTTGAAAGTGTCAATTCTTTGGCACTCAGCCTTCTTCACAGTCCAACTCTCACATCTGTTCATGACTATGGGAAAAACCATAGTTCTGAGTATCCACACCTTTGTTGGCAAAGTGATGTCTCTGCTTTTTAATATGCTGTCTAGGTTGGTCATAACTTTTCTTCCAAGGAGCAAGCATCTTTTAATTTCATGGCTGCAGTCAGTGTCCACAGTGATTTTGGAAACCAAGAAAATAAAGTGTCACTGTTTGCATTTTCTTCCCCTTCTATTTGCCATGAGGTGATGGGACTGGAGCTATGATCTTCATTTTTTGAAAGTTGAGTTTTCTGAAAGTTGAGCTCCTGCATTTTCACTCTCTTTCACCCTCATCAAGAGGCTCTTTAGTTCCTTTTTGCTTTCTGCCATTAGGGTCACATCATCTGCATATCTGAAGTTATTGATATTTTTCCTGGCAGTCTTGATTCCAGCTGAGTTTTATCCAGTCTGGCATTTCATCTGATGTACTCTGCATATACGTTAAATAAGCAAGGTGATAATAAACAACCTTGATGTACTCCTTTCCCAATTTTGAACCAGTCCATTGTTCCATGTCTGGTTCTAACTGGCCAATATCCAATAGCCAATGATTTAATGAATTATGCCACTGAAATGAAGTTTCCATAAAACTCAAAGGACATAGTTAAAGAGCTTCTGTATTGGTGGACACATGGAGGTCCTGGGAAACAACATGCTTAGAGAGTGTGGAAGCTCCCTGTCATCCCCACATACTTTGTCCCGTGTATCTCTTCCATCTGGCTCTTTCTGAGTTATATCCTTTTATAATAAACTCATAATCTAGTAATAAAACATTTCTATGAGATCTGTGAGCTACTCTAGCAAGTTAATCAAACCTGAGGAAGGATTTGGAGAACCTCCAATCTACAGCTGATCAGTTAGAAGCACAGGTGATGCCCTGGATTAGCAATTGGTGTCTTGGGTGACAGTATTGTAGGACTGAGCCCTTAGCTGTGGGATCTGATGCTATCTCCAGTTAGATAATGTCAGAATTGAGTCAGTTGTTTCATGGTGTTGGAAAAACACACACACAAGAGACCCCCTTCTGTCAAAGAGGTTGGGAGAGAGAGGATCATTCATCAAATACTATCTTGAGAAGATGTTAACAGCCTGTCTGATTCTGTGCAGTAAGTGCTTAGCTGGCAGGGGTCACTGCACAGAAGTTGAAGGGGAGGTCAAGGTAAAACTCCGCCTTAGAGAAGAAAGCTCCTCCAACACAGAGAAAGATCTTAGCCATTGTCGATCCCATTTTGTCCTACCATAGTAAATACTGGATTTAATTTTGATTTCTCCTCTTTAACGCTTTCTGAGGCCCATCAAAGTTACTAGTTCATGCAGAAAAACCCTAATTTCCAGGATCGAGGGATCTGATCTTTATTATTCTCTTCCCAGTGAAAAACAGACGTGGCCTGTTCCCTCCAGAGATCTCAGCACTCATAAGACCCCTTTTACCACAGAACGAGGGACTAAAAAAATTGGTTGAGCTTGTTCAAACAAAGTCTCAATTTCCCATCAAGCAATTGAAAGTTGGGGTTATGTGTTGAGGTAGACTTCAGACTCTTTTAATGGCATTCAGAGACATGGTTCCCCAACCAATTGGCATTCAGGAAATGTTTATCAGTTCTGACAGCCACAAGTTCCACCCTGGCCAATTTTAGCTCCTATGACTGGAAGTGACTTGAATGTTTGAAATTCTGTAAAATACAGGCTAGTTTTGAAATAGAGCCACAGAACTACAATGACATTCCGGCTTAGCTGTTAGGCAATTTAGGTCAAAATCCTTTCTCTTCTGAACAAGGGAAAGCTTCCTCGAAAGGACTAGTGATAAATTTTCAATAAATCTGCTAGGTTGTGCGAAATGAAAGAAGAATTTTTTTTAATGATTTATGAACCTGAGTGAAGTGATATTTTCATTGCTGTCCACTTTCCATAATTTTCCTCTTTTAAATTCCCTTTAGTGTCTTTTAAAGAAAATAGAAGAAAGGGATTAGTATCCTTGGGGGAGGGGGAGTTGCCTTCAAAATAGTGAGCACAGGACTATAAAATACATGTATCTATATATGTATGTAAGCAACCTTCACTTGGAAACAACTGATAACTCCATTTAGGTGTGTTCGTTTCAGTATCAACAGAGGAGAGGATTTTTACATAAGTGAACTTTGAAATAATTGCTTCCTTCTTTGAGGACTTTTATAAAACTACTTTTGCATTTTTTTTTAAACCGAGGGGTGTAACTTTCTTTAATTAATTAATTAGCTAATTATTTAATTGGCTCATTCATTGACTCTTGTTTAATTATCCTATGTTGGGCTTGGCCGCCTCCCATGATGCTGTAACAAGGAGCTTCAGGTCATAGTCAGAGCCCCAGCCTGTTTCTCCTCTGCTCCACGTGCACAGGCAAGGAGGGGGCAGGGCCTGTAACTGTGTATGTGTGGCCACACGCGCTTAACACTTCCTGTGACCCACTTTGAACTTATGCTATTTTACCTTTTAAGCATTCTTAATTTTCTCAAAAAATCCTTGAAGCAAATATTTTAACACTCATTTTAGAGAAGATATAACTGAGCTCAGAGAGGCTGAGTAGTCACTTGTCTGAGCTCCAGCGAGAGGCAGAGCTGGCACGTGTGACCTCCTATAAATTACCTGGCCTCAATGGGCTTTGTCTCCTCTTGGGCCCAGTGGAAGGTTTCTCTGCTTCCTCCCAGCTACAGTGCCCCCCGATACCTGTTATTATTGGTTTAGAAAATGTCAAATTCATTCCATGAATCAGAGACATTGACTAAATATCAAACAAGCCAAGTAACCATGAGAAAATAAGGATCCTCGCTAAGGCCAGATCCTGTTTTTGAAGTAGGAGGAAATGGAATGTAAATGCATGGGCAGAAATTCAGACAGCATGATTTACCAACAAGCTCTGATAACTCTGCTGAAGGTGTGGTCAATCTGAAGAAATAAATGACTAGGATCAACTACAGGCATTTAGGCGGGTGTTAAGGAGTACTGTGTTTTTCTGTTCAGAGCATTAGCTCCAATTTGATGTTTGGGTTTTAGATGAAGGACACCAATACCAAATACCCACATATGCGTACCCACATAAGGGCACATTTTAATTAGTCCTCAGTTGATTTTTAATCTTGCTTTTATTCCATGGCCACTTTAAAATGCTCTGTTATCTCATTATGTGTAGCCCAATTTTCCCTCTTTACTTTTTTCTTCCTTTCTATTCTCACTTTTCTTTTCTTTCTGTCTATTCTTTGCTCCAATTTTTCTACTATTCTTGTTCCATCACCCACTGGAAGTGAGGTTTTTTCCTCCAACCTTATTATTGTACCTATTTCCCCTTCTGCCTGCTTTCTAAATATCCTTCCCTTTTCCCTTGTCTCCAAAGCACTAAGTGATATGGACAGGGTTTAGTCAGAACTGCCCATGGGAAAGCTGCTGCTTGGGACTCAGAAGTGGTAAGAGTTGGCAGAAGGCTAGAGAGTGAGGTTTCACGGTGCTTCTGTCTCCATCTCCACATCCCTTTTGTCTGTCTCTCTTTGTCTCTCTGTATCTGTTTTGTGCACTCACACCCTCTCCATTTGTATAGCTGTGAGCCATCTTCTGAGTCTTGGTGGCAAAACCACCTCTCTTTCCTAAAATGCATATAGGCTACATGACACTCAGTTTGAATTCCAACTCTGGAATTTTTGATGTCTTCAGGTCAGGCCTATGAGTGAGGTGGGGTTAAGGAATGAGCTTTCGTGTCCTGATGTTGTCAAAGCTAATGTTCATGTGGATAGAAGTTGTGTGGTCTTCCATACAATAAAGCAGAGCAATTAAAGAACCTGGTCATCTAGTTATCACTACAATCAGGTCATATCAAAGTATTCAACAATGACCACAATAGCTACCTCATGGAGCTCACGTGCTATGTATCCAGCACTGTTTAGATGCTTTGCTTACAGTGTGGAAAATATTTTAGTAATCCTGCCAGGGATGGGGGAGCCTGGTGGGCTGCCATCTATGGGGTCTCACAGAGTTGAACACGACTGAAGCGACTTAGCAGCAGCAGCAGCAGCAGCAGCAAGGTACAAATGTTTGTAGAGCACCAGGTATTCACAGGAGAGGGGGATCACTATGACTAAGTAATCCTACAAACAGTAGGCTTCTTTCCCAAAAGGGGTATCATTGTCGATATCATAACCATCTCTCGTAATGCATTGTCAAGCTTAGTCAGTGTAGGGCACCATGAGGTCAACTGGGATTTCAGTGATATTGGAACACTCTTGCTTCATCTTCTCCACCCTGGCTACAAGCATCTCTGTGTCTAAGACACCTATACTCCCACTTGACGTTCAAAACACATTTCATTATCAATGATGAACCAGAAAGGCGGATACTCTCACAAGGTTGCATAGCTTGAACCTGTTAGAGCAAGAGATACTAAAAAATGGAACTTTCTGGAGAACATGAAGAAAAATATGGAGAAAGACAGACAGAGAGACAAAGTAAGTTGCAAAAAATCCTATCCTGCCCTGATAGGATATTGTCAGGTGTCGTCTTTGCTTTGCTGGTCTCTGGTTATGCAGTATTGGGTGAATTGCTTAAATACCCTAAGGACCACTTCTCTTTCTCCTCCAGCCTCTCACCTGTGCTGACTTTCCTTTTTCCCTGGTCTAAACCTTGAATGTTGGTGTTTCACATAATTCTGTCTTTTGTTATATCTCTTCTCATCCTTCAAATTCTTAAATTTTATCTAGTTGATCTTACCTACCTCCTTTTACTCCTGCTTTAATATTTCTGATTTTAAAAACTCCATGTACTAGTGCAGATATATCTAAATGTTGGCACAGTTGCAGCATGCTCTTTTAGTAATTTTTTCCTACTTATTAAAAATTGGGCTGCTGGAATCGACGTGTAGGGTGTTATTTACATAAACTACAGTGCACATAATGCTTCCTGGAAATTTGCAATGTAGTAATTCAATATGTAAAGTGAATGTATAGGATTAGGCAACATTGTGTCATAGCAAAAGACTGAAATCACCTAAATATCCAGCAATTGTTGTTGTTCAGTCACTCAGTCATGTCCGATTCTTTGCAGCTCCAAGCACTGCAGCATGCCAGGCTTCCCTGTCCATCACCACCTCCTAGAGCTTGGTCAGACTCGTGTCCATTGAGTCCAAGATGCTTTCCAACCATCTCATCCTCTGTCATCCCCTTCTCCTCCTGCCTTCAATCTTTTCCACCATCAGGGTCTTTTCCAATGAGTCCTCTCTTCACATGAGGTGGCCAAAAGATCGAAGCTTTAGTTTCAGTATCAGTCCTTCCAATGAATATGCAGGGTTGATTCCCTTAAGGATTGACTTGGTTGATCTCATTGCTGTCCGAGGGACTCTCAAGAGTGTTCTCTGATAACACAGTTCAAACGCATTAATTCTTTGGTGCTCAGTCTTCTTTATAATCCAACTCTCACATCCATACATGACTAGTGGGAAAACCATGGCTTGGACCGTAGGGACATTTTTTGGCAAGGTAATGTCTCTGCTTTTTAACACACTGTCTAGGTTTGTTATAGCTTTTCTTCCAAGGAGCAAGCTTCTTTTAATTTCATAGCTGCAGTCACCATGAAATTAAATTTGGAGGGATTTTGGAGGCCAAGAAAATAAAACTGTCACTGTTTCCATTTTTTCCCCATCTATTTGCCATGAAATGATGGGACCAGATGCCATGATCTTAGTTTTTTTAATGTTGAGTTTTAAGCCAACTTTTTCACTCTCCTCTTTCACCTTCATCAAGAGGGTCTTTAATTCATCCTCAATTTTTGCCACAATAGTGGTGCCATCTGCATATCTGAGGTTATTGATATTTCTCCTGGCAATCTTGATTCCAGCTTGGGCTTCATCCAGTCTGACATTTCACATGATGTAATCTGCATATAAGTTAAATAAGCCAGGTGACAATATACAGCCTTGATGTACTCCTTTCCAAATTCAAACTAATCCATTGTCCCATGTCTGGTTCTAACTGTTGCTTCTTGACCTGCGTACAGGTTTTGCAGGAGGCAGGTAAGGTGGTCTGATATTCTCATCTCTTTAAAAATTTTCCACAGTTTGTTGTGATTCACATAGTCAAAGGCTTTCATGCAGTCAATGAAGCAGACTATTTCTTGGGGTTCCAAAATCTCAGCAGATGGTGACTGTAGCCATGAAATTAAGACATGCTTGCTCCTTGGAAGAAAAGTTACGACCAACCTAGACAGCATATTAAAAAGCAGAGACATTACTTTGCCAACAAAGGTCTGTCTAGTAAAAGCTATGGTTTTTCCAGTGGTCATGTATGGATGTGAGAGTTGGACTATAAAGAAAGCTGAGTGCCGAAGAATTGATGTTTTTGAACTGTGGTATTGAAGAAGACTCTTGAGAGTCCCTTGGACAGCAAGAAGATCCACCCAGTCCATCCTAAAGGAAATCAATCCTGAATATTCATTGGAAGGACTGATGCTGAAGCTGAAACTCCAGTACTTTGGCCACCTGGTTTGAAGAGCTGACTCATTTGAAAAGATCCTAATGCTGGGAAAGATTGAAGGTGGGAGGAGAAGGGGATGACAGAGGATGAGATGGTTGAATGGCACCACGACTCAATGGACATGAATTTGAGTAAGCTCTGGGAGCTGGTGATGGACAGGGAGGCCTGGTGTGCTGCAGTGCATGGCGTCCCAAAGAGTTGGATATGATTGAGTGACTGAACTGAACTGAATGAAGCAGAAGCAGTAGTTTTTCTGGAATTCCATCACTTTTTCTATGATCCAACATATGTTGGCAGTTTGGTCTCTGGTTCCCCTGCCTTTTCTAAATCCAGCCTGTATATCTGGAAGTTCTCAATTCAGGTAAGTGATGACATGTCATATTATGAAACAAAATAGACATTAAAACATTATGATATTACAATACAAGTGCCTGAAATTAAGAAGACTGACCATCCCAAGTGTTGCTAGGGATGTGAAACTTCCATACACTGCTGATAGGAATGGAACATAATGCATTAATGGTTCAGCAGTTACCATACATCCACCAGAGGATTTTGATACTCCACTTGTCAAATACTCTAACAGATTTGGAATCAGTAGGTCTGCGTTAAATGCCTGGTATCCACATTTTGAAAAATTTTGCCATGTTCTCTGTTGTACACTCTTGATTAAGAGACATTGTACTTAACCTAAACCCTGTATCACAGCACCTTGCATATAATAATTCAATAAACAAGCAGAGAAAGACTCAAAGGCACGTGACATGGTGAGGAAAACTAGGATTAAAGTCAAAACTTTGGATCAAGTTTTGTCTCTGCTTGTTACTAGGTTGTTGTGGTGGTTGTGGTTTAGTTGCTAAGTCATGTCCGACTCTGACCCCATGGACTGTAGCCCACCAGGCTCCTCTATCCATGGGATTTCCCAGGCAAGAATACTGGATTGGGTTGCCATTTCCTTCTCCAGGGGATCTTCTCCACCCAAGGGTCAAACCTGTGTCTCCTGCATAGGAGGCAAATTCTTTACTACTGAGCCACAGGAAGCTCATGCCTGTAACTAGCCAATGACCCAAATACAATTGCTTAACCATTTAGGGCTTCAGGTTTCTTTCTGTAAACAAATGGTGGGTAAGGCAGGTAAAACAGATCTCTTAAATCTCTTCAGCTCCATCGTTCTAGGGAGGGGTGTTTAAGATTCAGAATATAAAAGATTACTGTGAAATCAGGTTGAGAAAGTCTCATAATTCAGTCATAGACATTAGAGAAGAATCTTGCTTAGAGATTTTCCACTGTATTTGAGGAACTCAAACCATCATCCCTCTCAGAAAAGGCTAGATGCATTCTGATGCATAGAATGGGTAGCATATTAGTTTACCGGGGCTGCCATCACAAAGTAGAGAAGACCAGAAGGTTTGAAGAAATATCTGTTCTTTTGACTTGAAGAGCAGAAATCTATTTTCTCATGATTCTGGAAGCTGAAAGTACAGGGTGTCAGCTGGGTTGGTTTCTTCTGAGTTTCTCTCTTTGGCTTATGGGTGGCTACTTTCTCCCTATGTCTTTACATAGTCCTCTCTCTGTATGCATTTATGCCTTAATCTTCTCTTTTAAGGACACCAGTCCTATTGGATGAGGACCCACTTTAATGATCTATTTTAACCTAATTACCTCTTTAAAGATTCTGTCTCCAAGTACAGTCACATTCTAATAGGGGCTTCAACATATGAATTTGGGGAGAACACAATTTAACCTCTAACAGACAGTGAATAGAGTGTCTATGCTGATGGAAGCCTCCACCTAACGATGTTGGCAGAGTCTCTCTTGGTCTGGAACTTGAAGGAACAGAAAAACATTCGCTTACAGAATGATGATCTTAAAACATGTATCTCTTACATCCTTTGCTTTAATGTAACAAACTTCCTCTGAAGTCTCTGCTGCTGATAAAAGCTGTTTCTGCACTATAAAGCCCTTGGTCCCCATTGCTACTAGCAATGCAAATTATACCAGTGGTGATCTGAGCCATATTCCAAACTCTGGATCAGACAGATTCTGCCCTCTGAACAGCTATATTGGAACCACAGACTTATTTTATTCATGGGAAAAAAAAAAAAAAAAACAAGAATCAACTCTATCATAAAATAAATCTTTAGAAGATTTGAAATTCAGTTTTGCCTAATATTGGGGTAGCAGAGAGATGAAGATGAGACCACAGAAGTTTGAAAGCATATAGAAACCTCAGAAATGATCTACAGTGTGTTTCCTAGATTTTTCTCATTTTATTAATATTACCAATTTTTTTTAAAACTGGGGTGTCACTTAGGGTTTCTAATTTTTGTTGTGCTAAATATAGGGATTAAAAATAATAAAGGACATACTAACAACAAAAAATTTGAAGGATGTAATCTCATACCTAAAATAATCATAGTCATTTAAATGGAATATCTGGGTTTATTAACAAACAAGTTAAAAAAAAAAACCAAGCAGTACGAAAACAAGACACCTCCTCCCTTAAACATCTTGCCTCATTCTAACAAGAGCTTAGTCATGAATCAGCAGTCTGTAGACTAGTGCTTGAGAGCCTCAATCTTTTAGATCAATGTTATTCAAACTTGAGTAGGTTCAGACTTTCCACAAACTCAGTTTGAGAAACATTAAAATCAAAGTTAATGGAGAAGGCAATGGCAACCCATTCCAGTCCTCTTGCCTGGAAAATCCCATGGACAGAGGAGCCTGGTAGGCTGCAGTCCATGGGGTCGCGAAGAGTCGGACACCACTGAGTGACTTCACTTTCACTTTTCCCTTTCATGCACTGGAGAAGGAAACGGCACCCCACTCCAGTGTTCTTGCCTGGAGAATCCCGGGGACGGGGGAGCCTGGTGGGCTGCCGTCTCTGGGGCTGCACAGGGTCAGACACGATTGCAGCGACTTAGCAGCAGCGGCAGCAGCAGAATCAAAGTTGAGTGTTGTCATTTGGTGTTTCCTTCACGCCAACATGCTTGTAGCAGTTCAGGCATGGAACGCTTTTTAGCAGATAAGAGAGCTCAATGGAGAGGAGTCAAAGGAATTAGGAAATATGATTGAGTGCACGTTTCCTCCCTTGGCATATTTAAATACAAAATTTGGACATTCTAAGATTTCCCTGGTAGCTCAGTTGGTAAACTGCAGTGCAGGAGAGCCAGGTTTGATCCCTGTGTCAGGAAGATCCCCTAGAGAAGGAAATGGCAACCCATCCCAATATTCTTTCCTGGAAAATCCCACAGACAAAGAAACCTTGCAGGCTATAGCTAATGGGGTTTCAAAAGAGTCAGACAGGACTGAGTGACTAAACCACTACAGAGGGAGAAAATAAGGAAAGTTATTCAAGAAGGATGGGGATTGGGCTGGTCAGGAAGCAGACCAATGGTTGATGGAGTCAAAAAGCCTGAACTCTTTTCACTCCACAACCTTCTGCTTCGGTTTCTAATCCCTTCCTTTAACCTCAAATTCTCAATCTTGAGCAATAGAGTCACCTGGAAGGCTTGCTAAAAGGGGTTGCTGGCTGTTTATAATAGCCAGGACATGGAAGCAACCTAGATGTCCATCAGCAGATGAATGGATAAGAAAGCTGTGGTATATATACACAATGGAGTATTACTCAGCCATCAAAAATAATACATTTGAATCAGTTCTAATGAGGTGGATGAAACTGGAGCCGATTATACAGAGTGAAGTAAGCCAGAAAGAAAAACACCAATACAGTATACTAACACATATATATGAAATTTAGAAAGATGGTAACAATAACCCTATATGTGAGACAGCAAAAGAGACGCAGATGTACAGAACAGACTTTTTGACTCTGTGGGAGAGGGAGAGGGCGGGATGATTTGGGAGAATGTCATTAAAACATGTATAATATCATATAAGAAACAAATCACCAGTCTAGGTTCGATGTAGGATACAGGATGCTTGGGGCTGGTGCAGTGGGATGACCCAGAGGGGTGGTGTGGGGAGGGAGGTGGGGGGGGGGTCAGGAGTAGGAACNGGGGGGGGGTTCAGGAGTAGGAACTTGTGTACACCCGTGGCGGATTCATGTTGATGTATGGCAAAACCAGTACAATATTGTAAAGTAAAAAAAAAAATTTTTAAGTAATAATAATTTTTTTTAAAAAGGGGTTGCTGGGCCACACATGCAGAATTTCTGATTTCACTGGTCAGAACGGGGCCTAATAATTAGCACTGCTGATGAGTTCCCAGAGGATGCTGATGTTGCTGGCTGGAGGGCCACACTTGGAGAATCTTTGCTTCTACACCTCTAGTAAGGAGGGTATCCCCCATGGCCCAGTACTGAAAGCCAGAAGAGTGCGAATGTGATGATGGAGCGCAATGGTGAGAAGACAGAATGCACACCAAGAAATAGCTCAAGGCAGGTTCAGACAGATCCTTGGATTTGGGAAAATGAACAGATTACTTTTACACAATACTTCTTAAAGTATTTGCTGTCTGCATTATGCTGGATGCTTTGAAAACAGACATTCATTATAACTTTAAAAATCAAATGACTGCATAAAAAAATCTTAATTTGAAAGCACAGAACCCAGGCACTTTAAAATTTTGTGCACACACATGATTTTCCATCAGCAGCTGTTAGGAGGATAATTAAGGATTAAATTTTCATTTAATCATTTTCAGATATGAATATAGTACTTTCCCTCTCCCTCACCCATACCCCAAGCCATTTGAAAGATGAAAATGAACCTCTAGCTTCAGGTCTTGAGAGAACAAATAGATTTGCTTCAATTTTGTAAACTTGTTAAAGTGACTTTAGAAATATTTGATTTAGTTCATATTTCCTGAATTGTATTTTCATAGTGAATAGTTTTTTTTTTTCCCTAAATTTTTATCAGACTTCTCATGTCCCTGAATGGTTGAGGAAATTTTATTCCATGCCTAAAAAGAAATCTGGGGAAACGGTATCTTATTTGGCTCTAAGGCTCTTTGGATACTGGGGAAAGTGGGCACTAGGGGAAAGTGAGGAAGTTTTATAGGAGAATCACAAAACTGGGACGCTAGAAGGCACCCTACAGTTCAGCTTGCCCCACAGTTCCATTTTACAGGTGGGAATGCTTGCGGCCAAGGTCCCAGCCAGACAGTGCATTTCCTGAGACCATAAAGCAGGTTGTCTCCCCAGAATCCTAGAGTTGTTAGCTGGGCAAACTGTCCTGTCCTGCTCTTCAGGATGTTTTGACTCAACTCCTGGGATTCTGGGTGAGACACAAGAATGTGGAAAAGCTTATAAGCAACCTGAAGGCAGGCTCTGGGCACATGTTAGTCACTCATTGCTTCCCTAAAAGGAGCCAGGGACCAAGCACCGAGGCCTCACACATATTTTAATCAAAGGAGCTAAGATGCTTAAAATTTGGAGAAAGACCCTGAGGGGAGGAAGAGAGCGGGTGCAAATAAAAACCATTCGACTGTGTGATTTGGCCAGGATTTCAGGATTTTGTTTCCATATTCTGTGAAACACTGGACCTCAATTTTAAGGCTTTGGAGCTTGAAGGCAGCTGACTGGATTTCGATTTTTCTCTGGGAGGACTCATACTGCTACATCTCTCCCTTTGAGGAGAGAAATACCCTATGGGATCTATCCCAGCAGTCCAAGTGGGGATGCAGTCAGGGCCTAAGCTTTTTGCTGGGGCCTGATTTTCTGTTCTCCTGAAGGCTGGAGTGGGCCAAGCCTTCTGCCCCAAAGAGGCCAAGGATTCTGGCAGGCTTGAGCCAGACTCCGCCAAACCAGAGGGAGGGGCTTCCTGCTGCTTCCTGGGGCAGGCCTGGAGCCGCCCACAGTTCACTTCGATTGATTCCAGCTGTGCCATGCCAGGCCGGCCAAGACTCCAGGCTTTGTAATGCTATCTGAAGGGAAAGGAGGAATCCAGAAAAGAGGCACCCTCACCTCCGTGTGTTCCCCTTGCCTCCGTCTTAGCCGTTTTTCCTGATTCTCATTCATCACTTCTTTCCTTCTTTCTCTTTTCCCTATTTTTCTCTCTCCTCTTTTCATTTTTGCCACACCCCTTTCTCCTTTCTGTTTTACCTAAATGCTGTGCCAGCCTCTCCCTTTTTCTCTGCATCTTCTTGCCTCTTCCTTTCTATCCCCCATCCTTCCTCCTTCTCTCGCTTGGTGCCTCTCTCTCTCATGTTTTCTCATCCATCCCTGGCTTACATTCCCTATAGCATCACATCACAGTTAAAGCTACAGTCTTTGCTCCTTTAAAGAGATCTTGGTTTTGCACAGCTTCAGGCAGGATTGAGCAACACAGTACTTCGTGTGGTCTTTTGTGGCCAGAAAGGAAGAGTGTGCTCGTGTGTGTTTAGTAGCTTTGTCTGGGCTTTCATTGTCCAGCATTCAAGAGCAGATCTTAATTTGCTTGAGAATCACAGCCGAATAGTCAATTTGCTTTAAAAGACTCTTGATTTAAGCTTTCTGAGAGCTCTACCTCTGGCCGTGGTTTTGGAAAGTGATTGCCTGTCATCTCAAATGTTAGCGTAAACAGCAGGTCTGCACAGCATCATATGTTTATTTTCCACAGTGGCGTTTGCTAGGTCACGTGGTGGTCATTTAATTTCCACAACTGACATTCCACAGGTCTGAGATTTCGTTCCTTTGGGAGTATTTCAAATACTTGTGGTTTTAACCAAGATGAAAAAATATATATATTTAAAAGAAAAACACATATGCCACAAGCCCCCAAACTTCACTCAGCGGTGTCCCTGGCAGAGTCTCATGGGCAGCTCCTCTGCCCCTCAACTCTCAGATGCCTGCAGACACAGAGAGGGTAGGAAGGCCTAGATGTCTGCTTTTCAGAGATCTTCCAAGCCTAAGCCCTTCAAATTGATTCTAGCCTTTCACACTTGGACGTTCGTTTCACTTTTGTATCTTGACACCTGGTTTGGTCTCACCCACTGAAGAGCTGGGAAGCGGTTCTATCCAGGGTTGCCTGAACAGACGCCCATACCTCTCAAGGTCCTTGATTTTTCTGATGAAGAGGCTGATGTTAATTCTATCTAAAATACTGATGGTAGATTTTTGACAGAGGACAGTGGAACAAATTCTTATTGAAGGATTTGGATCGTTGGTCTCTCACTGGGTAAATAAAGGAACAGAAACAATTAAACATTGCTGCTAAGTAGGAATGAAGTGTTAAAGATGGGTCAAGCCCAAAGGCACACGTGAGCAAAAGGTAAGACTGCTTTATACCACCTCCAATTCAGCCATCCTTTTGAGCTATTTGAATTCAAGTGGAACCTGTCATCTTTCTGTGCTCTTTCAATTGCCTAGAGAGCTCCCTATAGGTATGTTTTGATGGGGTCAAGAATAGCTTTCTACACCCTGCCCCTCCTTCTCTGTGATTCCCACAAGTCCGCAGTTTCATTCCCTCTTAGCTTGTTTCTGCTAAGGAACTGATAGTCTCTATTGAGTGAAGGTATCCTAATTATTGTAACAAAGGCCGAGTTACCAATTGTGGAACTATTATTGACAGAGAGTGGGAAGTTCAAGTCCAATAGGAAATTTTCTACCAGTTGATAACTGAAACAAGAACCTAATGATTAGCAGCTTTGACTTATCAAAACTGCTTTTCTTGACTAAGGAAAGAAAAGGGAAAAGGTTAAATCACAGATATCACATGAACTAGGGTCTTGGAGTGTCACCATCAGAAGAGTCTTGAATGAAAGATCAAACCTCATATGTACACTACAAGGTCCTTCAAAGTCTGGGGCTGTCAACTTGTCAAACCCATGTGAAGGCTGTATATCCTTCACATGAGCCAGTGTTGCTGTTGTCTTTTGATTACCTGCTCGAATATGGAAATATATAATTACTTACACACTAGAGACAATAACAGAAATTAAATTTTGTCAGATCCTTACTCTCATACCTTATACACACACACTCCACCAATATTTTGGTGAAGGTCACATCTTCTGAAAAGGTGACATGTACTCAAGGCAGATCTGTGCAGAGACTACAATGCTGACATTTTTTTTTTTTTCAAAGAAATGAAAGGTGAACATTAAGATGATCATGGTATCCAGACACATTGACCCTAAAATTATCCTATAAAGTGGCAGCTTGATTTGTGAAATTAATTGTTCCAGGGATGATAGAAGCAGAAGTTTTAGATAAATTCATACATAGTAGGTTGATTTAAGTTACCTGGGGAGTTATTTCTAACTTTTGTGTTTGCCAGCGGGTGAAGCATGTGTATTCTTCAACATATTCCTTGTGTCCTTTGTGTCATTAGTGAAACTGAGACTGACGCAAGGTTCAGTTCATTTCAGTCAGTTCAGTTCAGTTCAGTCGCTCAGTCATTCTGACTCTTTGCGACCCCATGGACTGCAGCACATCAGGCTTCCCTGTCCATCACCAACTCCCAGAGCCTACTCAAGCTCATGTCCATTGAGTTGGTGATGCCATCCAACCATCTCATCCTCTGTTGTCCCCTTATCTCTCTGCCTTCAATCTTTCCCAGCATCAGTTCAGTTCAGTCACTCAGTCGCTTTTTGTGACCCCATGGACTGCAGCACATCAGGCTTCCCTGTCCATCACCAACTCCCAGAGTTTCTTCAAACTCATATCCATTGAGTCGGTGATGACATCCAATCATCTCATCCTCTGTTGTCCCCTTCTCCTCCAGCCCTCTTTTCCAGCATCAGGATCTTTTCAAATGAGTTGGTCCTTTGCATCAGGTGGCCAAAGTATTGGAGCTTCAGCTTCAGCATCAGTCCTTCCAATGAATATTCAGGATTGATTTTCTTTAGGATGGACTGGTTGGATCTCCTTGCAGTCCAAGGGACTCTAAAGCATCAATTCTTCAGCACTCAGCTTTCTTTATAGTCCAGCTCTCACATCCATACATGACTCCTGGAAAAACCATAGCTTGGACTAGATGGACATTTGCTGGCAAAGTAATGTCTCTGCTTTTTAATATGCTGTCTAGGTTGGTCATAACTTTTCTTCCAAGGAGCAAGTGCCTTTTAATTTAAAGCGACACAAGGTTAAAGTCCCTTTTTAAATAAAATTGCAGATCAGTTGTTGGCTAGAAAGAAAAGTCAATATTTCATTCAATTTTAATGTGTCAGATAAAGAGCTAATGATTACATAAAGATATGCAAACTATTTATTTGACAACTTAAAAAATCGTTCATAATGCAGTTAGTATTTTCAATTGATTTCCTTAGGAAACTGATTTCCAAGGTCTGTGTAGCCCTTTGTTGAGATTAAAATATTTATAAATTGAAGATTTCCCCCATTTTTTCACCCCCTGGAGTAAGTTTCTTAAAGTGCACTCTCAGAGGAAGTCTAAGATCATTGGCATTAGGATGGAACCAAATATGTTTTGATAACCTGGGTTCATTAAAGTTACAGGTCTTTAAGGAATTCTGTGCTTCAGTACTTTGCATATTTTTATGTAAAATGCAACAATCACCACATACATGAACCACAGAACCCTTCTGTGAGGAATATCTTTTAGGATTACTGTCCTCTAAACACACTTTGGGAAATGCTACATAATAATAACAATACTAATAATAACAGTGACAAGAGCTGCAAATATAACCAGCATTCACTAAGCTATAAAGTGTCAGTTTTCATTCCAATCCCAAAGAAGGGTAATGCCAAAGAATGTTCAAACTAATGTACACTTGCACTCCTTTCGCATGCTAGCAAGGTAATGTTTAAAATCCTTCAAGCTAGGCTTCAGAAGTACATGAACCAAGAACTTCCAGATGTACAAGCTGAATTTAGAGAAGGCAGAGGAACCAGAGACCAGATTGGCAACATTTGTTGGATTATAGAGAAAACAAGGGAATTCTAGGAAAACACCAACCTCAGCTTCATTGACTATGCTAGAGCTTTGACTGTGTGGATCACAACTTGTGGGAAATTCTTAAAGAGACAGGAATACCAGACCATCTTACCTGTCTTCTGAAAATGGAACAATGGACTGGTTCAAACTTAGGAAAGGAGTACATCAAAGCTGTATATCGTCACCCTGCTAATTTTAACTTCTATGTAGAGTTCATAATGCAAAATACCAAGCTGGATGCATCACAAGCTGGAATCAAGATCACTGGGAGAAATATCAACAACCTTAGATCTGCAGATGATACCACTTTACTTTCTAGTAAAGTGGAACTAAAGTGAAGTCATACTAAAGTGAAGAGGAACTAAAGGGCCTCTTAATAAGGATGAAAGAGGAGAGTGAAAAAGCTGGCTTAAAACTCAACATTCAAAAAACTAAGATCATGGCATTCAGTCCCATCACTTCATAGCAAATAGAAGAGGAAAAAGTGGAAGCACTGATATATTTTATTTTCTTGGGCTCCAAAATCACTGCAAACTGTAACTGCAGCTATGAAATTAAAAGATGCTTGTTCCTTGGAAGGAAAGCTATGACCAATCTAGATAGCATATTAAAAAGCAGAGACATTACTTTGCCAACAAAGATCTGTATGGTCAAAGCTATGGTTTTTCCAGTAGTTATGTATGGATGTGAGAGTTGGACCATAAAGAAGGCTGAACACAAAAGAACTGATCCTTTTGAACTGTGGTGTTGGAGAAGACTCTTGAGAGTCCCTTGAACCTCAAGGAGATCCAACCAGCCAATCCTAAAGGGAAGCAACCCTGAACATTCATTGCAAGGACTGATGCTGAAGCTGAAATTTCAATACTTTGGCCACCTGATGCAAAGAGCCAACTCATTTGAAAAGACCCTGATGCTGGGAAAGGTTGAGGTCAGGAGGAGAAATTGACATCAGAGGATGTGATGATTGCATGGCTTCACCAACTCGGTGGAAATGAGTTTGAGCACACTCCAGGAGACAGTGAAGGACAGGAAGCCTGGCATGCTACTTGGGATCTCAAAGAGCCAGAAATGACTTAGCAACTGAACAACAATAGCAATAAGCCAAATGCTGTTCTTTGTCCTTGACATGTATCACCCTGTCCTCCTCATGCCATCCTATGATAAGTACAGTTATAGCACCCAAGTCCGGAAGAGCACAAATAACTTATCCAGGGTCAGCAAATGTTACATTTGGGAGGTATGATTTGAACAAGGCTGATATACCCTTTAGCTTATACTCTCAACCGTTATGTTGTGTTGTTTCTACCTCTTTTTTCTGTGATGGGAGGTTGACAATGGTAGAAGAATACCCTGTCCAAAAGCCTGAGTCCCACTGAGTTAGGAGTTTGGATGCCTGGATGGAGCCTGTATCTCACATATCACCCCCTGCTGCAGTCTAATCGAAGAACTACCAGGACTTCAACATCAGTCCTTCCAATGAACACCCAGGACTGATCTCCTTTAGAATGGGCTGGTTGGATCTCCTTGCAGTCCAAGGGACTCTCAAGAGTCTTCTCCAACACCACAGTTCAAAAGCATCAATTCTTTGGCACTCAGCTTTCTTTATAGTCCAACTCTCACATCCATACATGACTATTGGAAAAATCATAGCCTTGACTAGATGGACCCTTGTTGGCAAAGTAATGTCTCTGCTTTTTAATATGCTGCCTAGATTGGTCATAGCTTTCCTTCCAAGGAGCAAGCATCTTTTAATTTCATAGCTGCAGTCACAGTTTGCAGTGATTTTGGAGCCCAAGAAAATAAAATATTAAGTGCTTCCACTTTTTCCTCTTCTATTTGCTATGAAGTGATGGGACTGAATGCCATGATCTTACTTTTTTGAATGTTGAGTTTTAAGCCAGCTTTTTCACTCTCCTCTTTCATCCTTATCAAGAGGCCCTTTAGTTCCTCTTCACTTTAGTTCCACTTCACTAGAAAGTATTCTGCAAAGATGCTAAAATTTCAGAGGTTTAAATGCTTCAGTTAGGAAATAATATTGACCATATTCTCATCTTTGCAGAATACCCTACTATACACAATTTAGAACAAGATTTTGTCTGCTTTCTCATGGATTCAGCTGTGTAAGCTTGGACGAGCTATGCAAGTTTTGTTTTCTCAACTGAACTTTAAGTTTCTGCAGGCAAAGACCTTATTTAATACTTCTTGCAGATATAAGAGGACAAGTCATTGATCAACTGATTTGAAAGGCCATGCTAATAACTACCCTTTCATTCATTGCTATAAAAATTTTTTTTGAATAATGGCACCCGTATGGCATTTTTCACTTTGTGTATGCTTTGACCAGGGCCATTGAAAAATCTGTGAGTTTCTTCTCCTCTTTCCAAAGGTGATCAGGTGTGTAATTTGATCAAGGTCATAGCATACAGTTTGAAGGTAATAAAACGAGACTTGGTATAGGGTCTGCTTGGGCTTCCCCTGGCTGCCTGGTCTCCATATCGTTGCAGAGACTGGAGGATGTCCTTCAGGCACTGCCATTTTCTTCCAAGTGTGCCTTCACAAGTGCCTATTCACATACTCATGGGTGTATCTCACACTATGTTGCCTTCTAAGCTCCCACACTTTCTCTTCTCAAGAAAAAAGCCAATGGCTTTGCCCTGGCAGAAGTAAGCAAAGAAAGAAAGGAAGGGAGGTTTGACTGACATTAGGGCTAGTGTTTTAGACTTCTCCTCCCCTCCTACAGGATGAGAAAGGACTCCTACCCTTCTGGAACACTTTTTAGGATCAGAGAACAGCAAAGCTTCTTGGAATCATGAAATATTTCCACTATTGAATCATAGAGTCAAAACAGGAGAAAACAACATGTTGGAGAGAAATGAAAAATAGGGTCAGAAGAGAGAGGTAGCCTTTGGATAATTCTCGAGTACAATCACTGCTGTCTGCAAAAATGAAAAGAGCTTCAGTATCCCCTGAACCTGAGGGACTTCATTTCATCCAAATGGGACTGAAGGAATGATTATAACGATAGTGACAGACCCAGAATTCCAACTTGGCTGCCTCATGTTAGGCTAGGAATAATTTAGAAATATGTAAGTGGAAGAAACATAAAGAGAAGGAAAGGTGAAGAGTAAAGATAAGAGTGATTCATAAATTGAAAGATGATATTTTTTCTTCTCTGAAATAATGCATTCAGTAAGGAAACAAGTACATCTCCAAGGGCACCAAAGGAGGGCTGGACTTGAGATACCAAGAATGGAAGCGCCAAGAAGAAAGTGGCCAAATGCTTAGCAAGGAGGGTAATATTCTATTTCTTTAGTAATTGCCAAGCTTTTGTGCTCAGGTTGACTCTGAAGATGTATTCTTAGAAAAGGAACAAAAGAAACATAAAGAGAAAATCTGGGAAAGTGGATGGTAGGATTTTTTTTTTTTTTTAACTTCCAGACAAGAGGAAAGAGAAGGGCAGAGTACAGTCAAATATTGAGTGTCAGGTGTGCTATTTCTGAGTTTGTCTCCTCAAATATGGTGCTGACAGAATGATTTTTGGTGGGGGGATGGGAGGAAGAGATGTCAAAAAGCTTACAATTTCCATAGCAAACTCTGACAGAGTTCAGGAAAGCCCATTTCTAGCACAGGAGAATTTTTTTTTTCCAAGTTTGTTTAAATATACACAGTTGACAAGTTGGCCTGAAGCAAAATTGTGAAGTAGAGAACATTGGCTTTAGGGCCTTATGAATCAATCAATCACCAGCTATTTACCGAGCACCTCCTCTGCACACGGCACTGTGCTGGGGAAGGCTGAGGCTCCAGCTTCACAATCATCTCCACCCCTGCCCTCAAACAACCTACTGTTGGCAAGGCACCAGCTGCTGTACCCAGAGGAGTAAAATAGTTCCCTGAATAATGCTCAAAGCAGCAGAAACACAGTAATGTTATGATCTAATACTATATAGCAGTTACCATGTTGCAAGACATTTTTTAAAGCTTTCCAAATATCACTTCCTTTAATCCTTGCAACAACTGTATGGAGTAGGTTCTGTCGCTACTCTTATTTTATAGCTGAGGAAACTATGACATGTGGCATTAGAGTAAGGACCAGGCAATATAAACCCAGAGCCTGTGGTCTTAACCACTGCACAGGCTACCCTATATAAAACAACACTGCACACAGTGAAAGGTAAATGAATTAGACAGGCAATAAATGCAGTGGGAATTCTTGAGTAAGCTGATGCTTTGTCATTGCTTTGGTCCAGCCTCTTACTGTGGTCTTTGAGTCTATCAATAGCTCTGTGAGGAAGGGAGGGCAGGTCACTATGTTCATTTTTATGGCGGAAATGATTGAACAACTTTCTCAAGGTCATATGACCAAAAACATCAATTAGGTGAAGCCAGAACTAGAATTAAGGTCCCCTTACTGCTAGTTAGAGATTCCAACTCTGGGGGAAACTGTATCACTTTGTAGTACGGGCACATGGCCCACTCCTGACTGCTTCCTACTTTACCGCTGTTCTTTCCTTCCACGACAGTGACTGAGCACATTGCTGTAGGCTGAACATCAAGAAGATGGAGCAAAGGCAATACCAGTGTGAGCAAAAAAAAAAAAAAAGAGTGGTCAACTTTTGAAACATCTGTGTTTGTTTTAAACTTTATATTTTGAAATAATTTTAGATTTACAGAAAAGTTACAAAACTAATATAGAGAATCCCATACATCCTTCGTCCAGCTTCCCCAAACATTAACATCATCCGTAACCATGACACAAATACCAAACTAAGTGATTAATATTGGTGCAATACTATTAACTATTGATTTTCTTTAGACTTCATCCTCTTTCTACTAGTGTCCTTTTTCTGTTCCAAGATCTGATCCAGCAACCTGCATCGCATTTAGTACCCATCACTCCTGAATCAGACTTCCCAGGTGGCACTAGTGGTAAAGAACTTGCCTGCCAATGCAGGAGATATCCTCTGGAGATATACTTCTGGAAGTATATCTGGAGATATACTTCTGGGTGCAGAAGTATCCTCTGGAGTAGGAAATGGCAACTCACTCCAGTATTCTTGCCTGGAAAATCCCATGGACAGACGAGGGCTGCAGTCCATGGGATCACAAAGAATCGCACAACTGATCACACACATGCTTCTGAATTTCCTCCAGTCAGTGACAATTCCTCATCTTCACCTTTCATGGCCATGAAACTCATTCCCCCGCCCCC
>SJYQ01003056.1:258124-300769 GCA_006410935.1 Redunca redunca | reverse complement strand
TTTTATTTTATTTTATTTACATTAAATTTTTATTTATTATTATTATTATTATTTTGCTTTATAATATTGCCATGAAACTCTTGAAGGGTACTGGTCATTGATTTTGCAGACTATCCCTCAGTCTGGAGTTGTCTTAGGTTTTTTCACAATTAGATTGTGATTATGAATTTTTCAGTAAGATATTTACCAAGGAAGTGATGTGTTCTTTTCAGTATGTTAGTCAGGTGTTACATGATATTAATGTATCTATTTACTGGTGATAATAACTTTGATCATTGAATAAGTTGTTGTTTGATGAGTTGCCTCACTGTGAATTTCTATTTTTCCCTTTTAAATTTATAAATATTTTGTGGAGGCATATTGAGGTTATAAAATATTCTTTTTCTCCCCAAATTTTCCCCCACTATTTTTAGCATGCTTGGGGAATCTTACTGGTAACAATTCTAATGTAGTATTTTAATGATGATTTTCCATTTCCCTAATTTTTTACTTTTAAGTAAAATTATTCTAGAAAGAAAAGTTTTCCCTCTCCCACATTTATTAAATATCAACTCATATGAACTATTAAATACTCATAGGATATTAATTTTATCCTGTGGTTCCAGATTTTGTTATTGGGAGTTCCTTCAGGCTGGTTCCTACACCATTCTGACATATCCACATTCTTTTTAAAGCATTCCTTTCTTTTTGGCACTACAATATTTAACAGTCTCATTTCATATTTTCTCTTCTAGCTTTAAAATCAGAAAGTCTTCTCCAAGGAGTCCTGACTCTTTTTATTGGAGAATGGCGTTTAGAAGCCAAGATCCTGGCACCAGCTGTGATCACTGCTACTGCAATATCATTGCTCCTAACTCCTCTCAGCAGAGCTTACAAATATGTGGACAGATATTAATCCATGCATATAGCTACATCTATACCTATTTCCATATCTTTCCATTTGAATCTATATTAAAAAGCCATTAGTTCATATTCAATACCTCTGATTCTAATCCTTACCCACAAAGTTCTTTCTACTCTTTTCTCTTTCCTTATTCATGATTTCATTTTCCAACAGTGAAAAAGAGCAGACTTTTTAAAAAAACAAGTTGTTCAGGTTTCTCCGAATTGGCTCCTGTTACTCTTTGCTATCCACAATATATTCAATTATTTGTTCTAAACCAGAATACACATAAAATAGTTTCAGAATTCCTAACCCATATTTTTTAATAAACAAAGTTACCAACTATATCTATAGCTATCTATCTATCTATCTTTTTGCCTTACAAGATGGCTTTGGAGTTTTGAAAAACAGATATTCGTATTTTAGCTCTTGGTTGTGCTGTTCTCTGTATGGGTCACATTTCTCCTGAAGAGTTAAGTTTTAGAAACTTCACTTTAACAGTGACATCAGAAAAGTAGACAGTATCCAGAAGAGGACAGCCAAGGTGGTGAGGAATCTAAAATTAATGCGTCCATGGACCAATGAATGAGCCATCTCCTTGCATGCATTCATATATTCAATCAACCATCGCTGGTCCATCTTTCCATTGAAGACAGTTATTTGGGGCACATAACAAATGACCTGTGTGCAACAAATACCTGGAATTATTGAGGCTAGATTAGAAATTGGAGTGAGGCCATAACAATTTTCTTCAAGCTTGTGAAGGTCTTTCATGTGAAATAAGAATTATACTTTTTATAACTAGCTCCACATAGCAAGCCAAGAACAACGGGTAGAATTTAAGAAGAAGCAAATTTTCATTAAATGCAAGAAGAATTTAAGTTCTAATAGAACGGCCCAACAAATGAATGGAACAACATACAGAATTATGAATCCTCATTGCTGGAAACTTTTGGTAGAGGGTCGGGAAGTTTCCCCTGGAGGAGGGCATGGCAGCCCACTCCAGTACTCTTTACTGGAGAATCCCACGGACAGAGGAGCCTGGTGAACCACAGTCCTTAGGGTCACACAGAGTCAGACATGACTGAAGCAACTTGGCACAGAAAGTTGGAGAGGAGGTCCCCTAAGGCCCATTTTTGGGAGAACAAGGTACTTTCAGGAGGGTGAGCTAATCTGCATGCAGCAGCCATCACTGAAGACCTACTATGTGCCAGGGCTAGGCACTGAGATACAACCATGAATTGGAAATGTTTTGATATCGAACAATGTTAGAGTTGTTGTTTCTAAAGTACTCTGTATCCTGTGAGTCACACTATAACCATTCATTTAATATAGAGAACATTCTAGGGCAGGAATATGATTGCCGTTGTTATAGGAAATATAAAGGAAATAAACCAAAGGATGAAAGTCGGGGAGATGGGGTATGTGAAACACTGGGCCAACCAACACAAAGGAGACGGAAAACAAAGGTACCAGGAGACACGCCATGGCTGGAGAAATGAGGAAATGAAACTGAAAGGCAGTAAGAGGTAGAGAAGTAAGACTTGAGTGCTGGAAAAAAGCTTTCCAGACAAAGAACACTTAGATTGCAAAGGTGTTTCCCAGTGACTGTGATAGAAACCGGATCACTAGTGGCATTCAAGACTAGACTAAACAGAACTCTGAAGAGATAAATTGTAGTGAGCAGCTTGGCATGGACTGAAGGGTAGGCCTGTTTTGTATTCTTCCACCTCAAATCTATGACTGTAAAATTTTTCTTTCTCAGAAATATTTATTTGTTTTTAAAAATCTTATAGCAAACATAGCCCAGTTCTCACAATGTACCACTTTACCATAAATATCTTGCATTTGTCTCTATTGGTTCCATGCTCATTCATCTTATCCCCCTCCCAAACTGCATAATCTCCAGGGTAGGGAGAGTATTACAAAGTTTTCTTCTGCATATCCCACAGTAATTGGAACAAAGTTGAAGCAAATACCAAGTGTTCAATAAATATACATCGATAGACTATGGGTTTATTTAATACAAATATATGTTTAAGCTCCATGCCAGGAGCTAGGGGATGTAAATACATCTTTTCCTCAAAGTATGAGAAAACTGGGGGAAAAAAAATCACAAGTAGTCAAATGTCCATATTTATATGGACATTTAATTCTATTTAATATTTATATTAAATAGAAATGATGAGCACTAACACATAATAATAACACATAATATAGAAGATATCAAAGGCAGTCTCTGATATACACTAAATGAAAGGTATAGTATGATAGGTGCAGCTGCTGTGAATTTGTTCTTTCATAAAGGGTTGGGTTCGAAATGACAGATTTTGTCTTAACCAAAGTGAACAGCAGTGCTCCCATTTATTTTCCCCTCTTTTGTTCTGTGGTCTCTCTGGGGTAGCACCGTAATTGTGTGAAGTCTAAGCACATGGCATGTGACAGATCTGGCAGCATGTATATGCAGTTGTGAGCAGTATGTACCAGCTTCAGAGCAGCAAGCGGGTGGTTACACGTCCAGACTTCAGGCATCCGATTTATCTGATTGGGTGACCATGCATAGGGAGCTGGTAACCACCATGGATCGGGTTGGCTAGAGGTTGAGATCCCTTGACAGGTGACACTGGAGAGTCAAGCGCAGCCCATGAGAGTAATTGGAAAGGCCCAGCGTTAAGCACGTTAGAGCGATAGCAGTAACAGGGCAACAGTGGAGGCGCCCATGGGTGTTTTGGGAGAAGAAGCTCTTCATTATCAGTTTGCTTCACTTAATACTCATGTGTGTGTGTGTGTGTGTGTGTGTGTGTGTGTGTATGAATGAAATGGAATGGGAGGAGGCTGAGATCACTGGTGGTTTTGCCACTAGGTCTTGTCCGACTCTTGCGACCCCATGGTCTGTAGCCCGCCAGGCTCCTCTATCCATGGGATTTTACAGACAAGAATACTGGAGTGGGTTACCATTTCCATCTCCAGGGGACCTTCCTGACCCAGAGATTGAACCTGGGTCTCCTCAACTGCAGGCAGATTCTTTACCAACTGGGCTACCAGGGAATTCCCAATTACTAGATCACTAGTAATGGTCGTGTTGACAGAAGGAGGGAAAGCCTGGAAAGTGAGTTCTGCTTCCAGAAAGAGACCTAAATGAGTCAAGCTTTATAGTGCCAAATCAAGATAACACTTTGAGAATGACTTGAACCTGATTCCCAAGGCTCTGCCCTTTCATTTCCATTACTAAGGGCCCTCTATGCCCCAAAGCAGAATTGATGGGTAGAATTTCAGACGTGCTAGGAAAGTTCTTCTTAGTTTGTGGCTGATGCCTAAGGGTCTTTCCTTTGATATAAGACTATTTTAAAACAGATATGCCATAGTTGGAGAACACAACAAGCTATAAGTTGTCTTTCATACATCAATGAAAGCATTCTTCAAAGCTATCCAGGCAAGGCCCAAAGTAGAGGGCAGCTACTGACAGATGGGAAGTATAGCCTAATGGTGCCAGTGCCCACATCCCCCAGTCTTACCACACTCCCCTCCATAGGCAAGACCCCACGCCCAAGTAAAGAAAGTTAGTGATGCCTCAACTTGGAAAGCAAGCTGTATTTGCAGGCTTAACCAAGTTATAAGAGCAGAGGGGTAAGTAATTATCAGATCAAGCCAGCACTTCCCCAGAGAAAATGCCTTTTGTTTTAGATGTCTTAGTGGTTGGGTCAGTCCTGTTTTAGCTCTCCCTGGCAGTGATTATATTTCTTTTTTCCTTTGAGAGGTGATTCTAGAGTCTAAAAGATCATCCTAGCCCAGATCCTAGAAAAATTAGGAAATTCATGACTTGGATGAAAATCCAGTCTGATGGTTAAGAGTAATTCATGACATTGTAAAAAAGCCTGCAGCAACTGAGATGTGACTTTAATCCCATCAACAAAACATGCGTTAGTAAAAGGCTACCCAAGCCAGCAAGTGAATCCCTTCTAGGTGAGCCTAGACATTAGATAAACTATACACTGCAGAAACTGTCAGGAATCTTGCAATTGCAAGTGTCAGAGTAATAGACCCAACTGACTTAAATAAAAGGGTGATTTTTTTGGTTCTTATAACTGAAATGTCTAAGAATTTGAAGCTCAGATGGATCAAGGAGTTCTAATAATATCAGCAGAATAGGTTTTTCTCCTTCTTTTCACTCTGTTTTGCTGTGTATTGGTCTCATTTTCAGTAGTTCCAGACATTTCAGAAGTAAAATGACCATACAGTTGTTTCAGGCTATATCCTAGTAACTCTACATTCAGCTTATATCTGAAAAAGAGAGAGAATGCCTCTCTTGTAGGTGCTCCCATCAGAAGTCTTGTGACTACCTTTTTGGGTCTAACTGGGTCATATTCTCCTCCTTGAACCCAATCTCTGAGGTCAGAACAATGGGATGCTGTGATTAGTCAGGTCTGAACAGCATTTCTCTCCCTGAACGAGAGAATAGAATCAAGATACCACCAAATTATGGAGACTGAAATGGAAGAGCTTTTCTCAGAAGAGAGAATTTCTCAGAGGAAAAGAGATCAAGAGGGGTATGCAATAAAACCATCTAACATTAGAACACTCTAGACTCAACTTTTTCTCTGAAAATGTGTATGTGTGTATTTGTGGTCTGGAGTGGCAAAGAGGAGGACCAGGCACAAACAAGTGAGTAAAATAATGAGGGCTCCAAAGAAATTTCTGATAGTCTAAAAAAAAAAAAAAAAAGGCATTAACAAGGACCTGGGAGGCAAGATACAGGCAAAGTAGGAGAATAAACCAGGTTCTGTGTTGGCACAGATTGTCCTTTGAATGAAACCAAAACCTCTTCTTTTTTGGAAACTGAAACTTAAACGTGACTCCTGTGAGACAATTTTCATCTCTGGGCTTGGTGTAATTATCTGTAAAATGGAACCAGAGTGAAGAGGATTAGATCATCTAAGTTTCATTATGCCACAAATTTATATCATATTTAATGTTCAATATGTTTTATTTATTTCAAATTACAATTCCAAGGTAGGACTAATGAGACTTACCTATGATAAGAAATACCTCCTTTAAGAAAATGTAATATAATTTACCACTACTTTCTTATAATTTTGGATTCCCTCTTATGTAGGCTTGCCAGGAGTCCTTTGTATTGGTGACAGTACAACCTAATTGACCAACACGGGCACCCACAACTCTGAGACTTTCAGAATAGCACTCAGAGTGAGACCAAAGTGATCAGGCGCAATTTGGCTGGATACTGTCACCCATAGTGACCTTTCCCAGGTCAATTCAGGCAAGATGTTCTCATTAGTGAGATTAACCAGAGCAGGCAATGGCACCCCACTCCAGTACTCTGGCCTGGAAAATCCCATGGATGGAGGAGCCTGGTAGGCTGCAGTCCATGGGGTCGCAAAGAGTTGGACACGACTGAGCGACTTCACTTTCACTTTGCACTTTCATCCATTGGAGAAGGAAATGGCAACCCACTCCAGTGTTCTTGCCTGGAGAATCCTAGGGACAGTGGAGCCTGGTGGGATGCTGTCTATGGGGTCCCTGTGTCTCTGGGGACACAACTGAAGTGACTTAGCAGCAGCAGCAGTGAGATTTAACGTCTGGCCTAAACAAAATATTTTAGTCTGCTACTTGGCTAAGTAGCAGAACTTAAACATTTTACTAAATTGAAGTCCTTTTTCTCTTATATTATTGGAAATCTCTGGGGTTAAGTGATGCTTTGGTCATTGTTTCCCAGGGCTAAGACCCACCTATAGATCTTTTATTATCTTTGTTCAGAATCGCAGTCCCAGCATTCACGCAAGATCCAGGTTTTCCAAATGTCAGATTTCTCCACAATTATGAATGCAATGTGTTTTGTTTTTTCAGTCATCCATAGAGTAAGAAATCTTTACTCTAGCAAACTCATATTTTTTTCAGGGCAGGTTATTGCTAGTCAATAGATGTCTCAGGTGGAACCATCATAGCCCCAAAGAGTTACGACAATGTCCTCAAAACCAAATTTACATTTACTTCTATAGCAGTGTTTCAGGCCTTGCCCAATGAGTCGGTTCCACAATTCTCTGCTATTTCTTAATAACTCAGATCACTAGTCCTCTAATAACATCGTTTATGTCTTGTTGAACATGCCCAAATTCCCTTGAGAATGTTATTCTTGGTGTGAGTTCTCAAGCATAGCTCTTCCAAGGGTAGTTTTTCCAGACTTGATTCTTGGCCTGATGAATGCATTTGCAGGTCTCTTATAGGGAGAAGCTGTAGCGATTCATTAATTGAATTCTCTTTTAAACTCCTTCTTTTATTACGGTCTTTCCTTTCCTTCTGTTAAGATTATGTTTCTCTGCAATACTTTATTTAAACCAAATATTACAGGAGTTAGGGCTTGGAAAGTGCGGTAGTAGGTGGGGACAGGTAGAGCACTATGGTTCTACTATATATTTCACAGAATATATGGTAGTTGTTCCCCATCATTAGTGACTTTACTATTGGATGAAAGTAACAGTGAAAGAGTATGTATAAATAATGAGGAAAAGAAACAAATACTTCTAAATTTTCTCTTAGGTTATGATTTGTTAGTTTTTAACATATCTCTACTACCTTGGAAACAGCCAGGAGGTATCATATTTGCTAAACTCCTATGGGAAAATCTTGTATTCTTTTATTGTACTAGATACATATGGCATAAACTCAACAAGTACTGATTGTATTATTGAATACAGGTAATGGAATAGATGGATTTGCAAAAATGTGATAGTGTAAAGATGAGTATAAAAAAAAAGTCTATAGGAATTGGAAGAACCACAATTGCTTCCTCTTTTAAAATGGGGGTGATAATACCAATATGCTAGGGCTTTTGTGAGTAATGAATGAGCTAATACATTTAAAGAAATTAAAATGGTGCATGCCTATATCAGGGCTTTCCAGGTGGTACAGTGGTAAAGAATCTGCCTGCCAATGCAGGAGATATAACAGACGTGGGTTCAATCCTTGGGTTGGGAAGATTCCCTGAAGTAGGAAAAGGCAACCCACTCCAGTATTTTTGCCTGGAAAATTCCATGGACAAAGGAGCCTGGCAGGTTACAGTTCATGGGGTCACAAAGAGCTGGACGCAACTGGGCACGCATGCACACAGGCAAACTTGGCTGTATTAGATGATCCAAAACAGTGGTTTCCTCTAGAGGCAGTTCAATGACTGCTATTCTGCTTTTCACCATTAGGTGAAAGTAGTCTCATCAAAGATAGTGATAGACTCATTAATCCCTTTATTGCCGAGTGATTACTTCTTTATTATTTGTAGATTAAAATCCCCTTCTCCACTGAGTTCATCTCTCTGTGGGGAAAATTGACAAAGTTTTTAAAAGTAAGTAAGTACAAAATATGTAGGTTATTGGTAAGGGCTAAGAAGAAAAATTAAGCAGGTAAGAATAGAGAAGCTAAAGAAGAAAGCTGCTATTTTTGACAATGTGGTTAGAACAAACCTTTGTGAAGATAGTTCAGCAGAGACCTAGATCTTGAGAAGAAGTGGGATATGACATATATCTGGAGTAAAAGCGGTGTAGATGACTGTACCAAGCCTGGCATTTGGTGACAATGAGACCAGTGGGTCTGGGTGAATATGTGAGGTGGAGGGTGTTGGGAAATGGAGTCTGGGAGGAGCTGGGGCAGTCTGATGAGAGCCTTCTATGCCATGATAAGGCGCTGTCTCAGGGTGTCCATACTTCATTTATTTATCCTACGGACAAGTTCACTATCATATAAAGATCAGGAACTGTACCCAGGAATCCTAAAAGATAAGACAACCCACAAGGACCTGACAGAAATGCACTTCAAAACTGTCAGTGTGGTTTAGCTGGCTTTTACAACAGATGTACAGGCACAAAGTGCAGAAGGAGCGGATAAGAGACTCCGAAGCCTGAGGAAGTCAAGACAAGCTCCTAAAAGATCAGCTCTGAGAAGTGAAGGCTGAGTAGAAGTTTTCTGGGCAGACAAAGGCATGAGGAGGAAGTGAGGTACGATAAATACATCAGGTAAGCAATACGGCAGTAGTGAGCATGACAAGTTCATGGACACAGACACTGTCTACAGGACAGAGGAACCCCACTATCCAGCCCATGATTTTTTTTTTTCAAACATTGTTACATTCAACAAGAATCTAGTACACTTCACCGACCTATGTTAACATTGAGTTAGAATACTATCAGTAACTAGTTGAAAATAAATTCTATTTTTAGGCATAAATTGGTGCCATCTGAACAACTGAATTGTTATCAAGCACCTGTAAGTTAAACTTTATTCTATTGATCTGTAACCTCCTATGCAAGGCTGAATTCCTGTCTCGGGTTTCAAGAAAACCAAGGGCATAAATGTTGATGGCTACTAGACCTGACCTTCCACTGTGGCCCTGACTGCTTCTACTAGTGATATAACTTTACGTAAATATACATATATGTATGCATGTATATGTGTGTATATATATGCATATACACAAACACACATATATATACATTAATCGCTTGTCTTCTCTGTTAAATTTAAATCCAGCCTCTCCTTTTTGATGTTAATAGCAATCTCAAATATTCAGCTCCTGTTTTCTTTATTCTTTCCCTCCTTGCTGTGTGTGCTTAGTCACTCAGTCACGTCCTACTCTTTGCAGCCCCATGGACTGTAGCCCTCCAGGCTCCTCTGTCCATGGAGATTTTCCAGGCAAGAATACTGGAGTGGGCTGCCATGTCCTCCTCTAGGGGATCTTTCCAACCCGGGATCGAACCCAGGTCTCTCTCACTGCAGATGGATTCTTTACCATCTGAGCCACCAGGGAAACCTCTCCCCCTCTAATTTAAAACAAATCAGAGGTGGTGGGCAGGGTGCAAGGAGATTGGCAGTAGATGGTCAAAAGATATAAACTTCCAGTTATAAGATAAATAAGTACTAGGAAAGTAATGTACAACATGATGTCTATAGTTAATATTGCTGTATGATATAAAGGGAAGTTGTTAAGAGAGTAGATCCTTAAGAGTTCTCATCACAAGGAGGATATTTTTATTTTTATTGAATGTATACGAGATGATGTCTGTTAACTAAAGCTATTATGGTAATCATTAATCATTTCACAATATTCATAAATCAAACCATCCTCTGTGTACCCTAAATTTATACAGTGATACATGTAAATTAGTTCTCCATAACACTGGAAAAAAATGAAAATGTAAAAAAGTACAGTAACACAAATGTATCATCTTCCTTAACTTCTCACTGGCGCCATCCAAGTCATCTTAGGAAAAAGCACTGGGTGGACTTCACAAGAACTCTGTTATGCAGCACTTGAATTTCCTTGCTGGATTAAAAATAAATAACAGCTAGTATCTTATAATTGCCACCCCTGTCATACTGTATGATCTGGGTAAGTGACCTTATTTTTAGGAATCTAAGTAGTTAAAGATTGTAGGATGTATCCTTACTCAGGTATATTGAAACACAAGAGAGAGAGAAGGCTAGGAGTGAGAAGTGAACACTGATTATTAGATGACATCAACTTTAAGATGCATGTTCATTTCAGAATATAAAATGTGAAAAAAATGTATTTGTTTTAAAATCTATAGTATATAATCTTAATTTTTCTAAACCTCAGTTCTCACTTAATGAGTTGTTTTGACGATAAATGCAATAACATGAACATAGGCTCTGATATATCAGAAGAACACAAAAATGAGCAAGGAGCCAAAAAGTCCCCGTTCTTCTTCTCTTTTTAAAGAAGCCTTAATTTTCCCTACCTCCTGAACTTTTAAAACATTTACATGAACAATCTGACATTGTGGATTTTGTACCACCTTCCCCTCTGTGGGGATCAGTTTAGTCAATCAGCCTTTTGTTTGTTGTCAACGGCTTGGAAAGCAGTGAGTTGAACGTATTTTCCTCTTTAGGACTGTTTTCAAATGATCTGGATGTGGTTTTAGAAGGATCTTCTAATATTTTAGAGGGGTCTTGGGACAGCATAACAGGTGACTTTACTTCTGTGTCACACCGTGAACAGATAAACCCATCAGCACAAAAGCAGATTTATCCTTTTGCCAGGAGAGTGGAAGTCACTCCTGTGATTCCTTTTACCAATTGGCTGATGACTTGTGAGGTTTTTCACTGTGCAAGGCTCTGAATGCAAAGCAAAGAGGTTGTAGATACAGCCTCTGCCTCCCCTCAAGGAGCTTGCAATCTTCCCCCAAACACATACGTGGAAAGAAAGAAAGAAGAAAGAGAAAAAAGGAAGGAGGAAGGAAGGGAAGGAAAGGAGGAAAGCAGACAATCTGAATCACTCTATTGTACTCCTGAAACTAACACAATATTGTTAATAAACTATACTGCAACACAAATTAAAAGTTCAATTTAAAAAAAAAAAACCCATGTGATGTTGAGAGACAGTTTGTAAGCAACCTCAGCACAATTGACCTTGGGGCTGAATGATTCTGTGTTGTGGGGACTATCCTGCATATTTAGAACACTAAGCAACAGGCCTAGCCTCTGCATGTTGGAGCCAGAATTAACACTCCCTGCCCTCCACCCCCTACAACTGTGACAAGCAAATATGCCTGCAGACATTGCCAAATGTCTAGGGAACAACCTGGTCAAGAATCACTGATCTAGGTGCACACAAGTCTACCAGGCATACTAAGTTATTCTTACTCCACATACCAGGAAACAGGCTCCAAGAGAGTAACAGACTTGCTCGGGAGCACAAGGCAGATGAGGGATGGAGGCAAGACTTGAGTGCAGCCTCCTGACTTCAGGGGGTGTTGCGACCACACCACCACTCTGCCTCCTGGAGGCTGAGCTCCCAGGGGGCTCACTAGGGAAAACCAGAGCGAGGATGCTGCACCCACCCAGGGAGGCTGGGTCATAAGAGAGGGGGGGCCCCAGTGCAGACAAGGGGGTCACAGGGGAGAGCAGGGTAGCCGGGTTCCAGGGTGTGCAAGGCTTCCGAGGGGCCTGGGCAGGCTGGGAGGGCCAAGGGGATGGGTCGGTCCAAGTTGGTTAAGGTTATGCAGTCAGAGGATAGTATTTCCATCATGGTGATTTAAGTCTGTCCGTGGGTCTCCTGCCTCACTGGCCACAGTTTAGAGTGCTTTTATACCCAGCGAGGCTCCATTTTCCCTTTGGGGTAACATTGTTCGGGTGCTAGGAGAGAAACACTCTCTATGTGGCTGCTGCTGGAGTTCTGCTCTCTGACCCTCAGCCCTCCTGGGAGGCATTTGTCATTGAGGTTTCCCTGCCTGGAGCTCTAAGCAGGGCTGCCAGCTTCACAAACTGCAAAGAGAAATAAAGCTCTGGGAAGTGATGCTTATCCTCCTGTGGTCTGGCTTTTGGCCCCTGCCTTTACCTCCTTAATAATCCCAAAGAGACAGAGGCGGTAAATGCAGTTCCGCCCTTCTCAGCTCACCGCACCGCTAGCATCCCGGCCTCGGCCTCGTGTGTGCCTTTATCTTCTGTCCCCTCTTTCCCCTCCCTCTGCTTGGAGGAGAATTCCTGCTCTGGCTCGTCAATCTGTCACAGAGGTCTCCAGTTCCGCCCCCCTATCCCCCCTCCCACCCCCAGCACCTCCTTGGCTCTGTCCTGAACATCAGTCTGTGTCTGTCAAAACACTGACAGCGCTTCTCCCTGCTCGGAGAGCATCGGATCCCATCTGTACCCCAAACAGTCTCCCAGGTTTATTTTGCCTATCACTTCCGAACACTCGCTATTTAAATTCCAAATCATTTTTCTGAGGTTAACAGCGTCCCTGCTATTCTTGGAGTTTACTCACTACTTCTCCAACTCAGTCACCTTATTTATATGCTTCTAGAATCATATATACACACACACTTGCACACACACAAGTGTGCATCTGTACACATGCAGGTGCACGTGCAGACGTTTGACTAATATCTTCCCCACACCATGACTGCCATAAGCATCAGGCTGGGTTATCACCAGTCTGTATGTTTCATCAACAAAATGTCTAAGGTCATCATGCTTTCAAAGACCATTCGAATTATTGTAGCGGGGGGTGGGGGGCGGAAATATGGACTACATTTTTGTTTGTTTCTTCAGGCCCTTTCCAATCAAAATTTAATTATGTGACTCTGTCGGTTAAAATATGTCGAGAATGCTTGTCATCATTCTCTCTTGCCTCTCTTAGATGCTAGGGGGAATTTAGAAGTATTTCTCGGTAAATAAAGCAAGCACATCATTTCTTTACTTATTGGAAACAAGATCATTTGACAGCAGGGAGGGTGAAGTAATCCTGCCTCTTTCAGGAGCAGGGCTCCCTCCTAACCTAACACCTCTTCTGTCAGTGTTCAACACTTCTAGGCCAATGATACTGACATGCAACTGAGAGTGTAAAATAGAGAAGGGCTAAACAGTCTCAGCTCTAGCATCCAAAGTAAGCCTTGCTCACCAGAGCTCCAGTAAGTGGCTCAGCTTCCAACCTGCCTGGCTCTCCCAGCATCCCTCACCTGGCCCCTGCTTGCTGCCTGCTCCTCGCCCACCTATCTGCTCGCCTGCTAAACCCAAGACTTCCTTCCCCCTTGAATCTGTGGAATACTGATTGCTGGTTGGCTCCGTGTGGGTGCCAGTCAAGTCTCTGTGGCAGTGAGGGCCTTTGGGTCAAGATGTCAGCACCTCTAGG
Organism: Redunca redunca; assembly: GCA_006410935.1. Lineage (NCBI taxonomy): Eukaryota > Metazoa > Chordata > Mammalia > Artiodactyla > Bovidae > Redunca > Redunca redunca. The sequence continues at coordinate 287,234 of SJYQ01003056.1, read as the reverse complement.
TCAGTGTAATCAGAATGAGATGCTGACACATTGCACCTTGGCCAAGATTTCAGAGCTGAAGTCTAAGAGCTGGTGCCAACTTCAGAAGGGAGTGCACCCTGGTCTGGCTACGAATGGCATGTGGGGGCCAGTGTGATGAGAGGAGACCCAGCAGGCAGGGTGCTTCTGGTGGGAACATGAGATACTCGAGTTACTCAGACCCCTGCTTGGTGCCGTAGCTTGTTTTCTTCCAGTGTGGAATTATTCCAGAAGCCAGGGGTGGGCCTGATCTGTTGCAGGCTGATCTGACCGTGGAGCCCATGCTGTCTTCTTCCACCCCACCAGAACTTCCCCAAGTCTGCAAATCAGATGTCTTTACTTCTGGCTCCTAAAAGCCAACCACTGCTTTTTGCCCTCAAAGAATCATCTCCTAGAAGACACAGGATTGTCAAGAGAGAGAGGAAAAAAAATTGACTTTTGCCAGAGAGAGAAGCTAAGGCCCAGGCCCATCCACCCTGGGACGCTTCCCCACATCTAGGAGACACCTGCCTTGAGCGTGTGAAGGTGGACAGTTGGGCAAAATGTAAAGAGGGGGTTTCCAAGTGCAACAGGACATCTCACACGTCAGCGTGCTCTGGGCAGGGTCAGTTCACACTAGCTGCAGACTCTGCATTCTCTGTTTCCCCTCATTGTTTGCTCCCTGTCTTCCTTCCACGTTTCCTTCCTTCCTCCCTCCCTCCTTTCCTTCCTTTCTTCTATCTTCCTCATTCACTTTGTGTGCTTTGTGTGAGTACCATTTGTAATTTTGTTGAATGTCAAAAGGATATAAAAACATTTCTAAAACACCTGTAGTCTGTGAAGACTGGCAATGCAATCAACACTGAGTCTAAGAAACAGGACATGTTCACAACTGGAAACTCCCATCTCATTCTGCCCCCCTACCCCACCACCAGAACTAATCATCACTCCATGTTGTGTGTGTATCTGACTTATGATTCTCATGGGCCACTGAAACTCTTGTAAGCCCAGAGTTCCCCAGATACGGAGTCATTGCCTTCTGTAAGGAAAATTTCCCTCCGACTTTCAGATGATCACAGGAGAGAAGTTTCTGAACATAGTCTTCTTATTATTAATAAAAGCAGAGGCTCTTAAAACTAATGTATCACTATCCAATGTCATCCAAAAGAAACACACAGATCAATAACACAGCCCATGATTCTGAAGCGACTTCCTGTGATGCGTGAGTGTTATGAATCTGGCACATACTGCCTTTCTAGACCTCTCAGGTCAATGTTCAATAGGTGTCTGTTATGTTTTCAGCTTCCCCTTACAATTCTGGGTTCAATAAGAATTTGTTGGAACTTCCACACATGTGAGGTCTCTCTAGGTAGGGAGATGCCCTTCTCAGTAGATTCTTGCCTTACACTCTCTCAAAACTTGGAATCCATACAAAATTACTTGAAACTTCAGGGGGGAAACCCTAGCCACATGTGATTCAGTTCAGTTCAGCTCAGTCACTCAGTCGTGTCCGACTCTTTGCGACCCCATGAATCACAGCATGCCAGGCCTCCCTGTTCATCACCATCTCCCGGAGTTCACTCAGACTCACGTCCATTGAGTCCGTGATAACATCCAGCCATCTCATCCTCAGTCATCCCCTTCTCCTCCTGCCCCCAGTCCCTCCCAGCATCAGAGTCTTTTCCAATGAGTCAGCTCTTCGCATGAGGTGGCCAAAGTACTGGAGTTTCAGCGTTAGCATCATTCCTTCCAAAGAAATCCCAGGGTTGATCTCCTTCAGAATGGACTGGTTGGATCTCCTTGCAGTCCAAGGGACTCTCAAGAGTCTTCTCCAACTGAGCACTTAAATTTTCCAAATTAAAATGTTCTGTAAGTATAAAATGGGCTTCCCTGATAGCTCAGTTGGTAAAGAACCCACCAGCAATGCAGGAGATCCTGGTTCGATTCCTGGGTCAGGAAGATCTGCTGGAGAAGGTATAGGCTACCCACTCCAGTATTCTTGGGCTTCCCTTGTGGCTCAGCTGGTGAAATCTGGGTTTGATCCCTGGGTTATGAAGATCCCCTGGAGAAGGGAAAGGCTACCCTACCCACTCCAGTATTCTGGCCTGGAGAATTCCACGGACTGTATAGTCCATAGGGTCACAGAGTCAGACATGACTGAGTGACTTTCACTTTTCAAGTATAAAATACACACTGGATTTCTAAGACTTAGTATGAGAAAAATGTAAAATATCTCACTAAACCTGATAATACTGATTATATGTTAAAATGACTAATAATCTGAATATATTGAGTGAAATAAAATATATTATTAAATTTCTTTCTGTTTTAATTTGGCTACTAGAAAATTTTAAATGGCATACGGGGCCCACATTTCATGGCTTTTATTATATTTCTATTGAATGAATGCTCTGTCTTAGATTATCAAAGACAGGATACAGTCAAGCTTTAGATAGTTATAAAAGTTTTTAGTATAGTATAGGGTTTTGGCCTTTTGTCCTCAAATCCATTCCCTGCCTTGTTCCCAGTTTGCATTGCAGGTGGCTGCTTCCTACAAGGTCTGCTTTCCAAGTTTCTATGACATTTTGCTTTCGCCTGGATTTGATTAGGGGAGGCACTATTAGGAGGTTGGTGGGTGAGAAGGAAAGAGAAACCGATGTGTTTTTACCCTCTGTGCTTTGGGCAGTGTTTTGGCAGGTGCGTCCCCTCCATGCCCCAGGTTCCTAGTAGAGAGGCTCCAACTCCAGCCAGGTAGAGGGTTATCTGGACCCCCCTTGCTGGTAACATTACCTTCAGCCTCATCCTTTCAGCCTGGAGGGAGTGGCTTCCTGCTGTTTTAATCACAGTCTCATTCTTTCCTATTTGGCTTTTATTGTTTGATACTTATGTCACAAATTCTCCTGGATAGCAGGATCAGCAAGAGTTGGAGGAGATGATAGAATACAAAACAAGGGTCTGCAGGCAGGAAGGACTTCAAAAGTGATCATGTGCAGCTTTTAAGTTAAATGTGTAGAACTTAAATGGGAATGGTAGTAGAAGGAAATGAAAATACAGGGAAAGAACAAGATAGAGAATAAACCACCTGATAGGATGGGAAGGTTTCTTATGGAATAAACTTTTAATTTTAAAATAATTTGAGACATCCAAGATGTACAGAAAAGTTGCCAAGATTTTACATAGATTTCTCATACTCTCCTTATTCTGCTATCAATACTTTATGTAACTATGATACTTTGAAAAGTTTATTTAAATATGGAGGGTGGTAAGTTCTACAGGTAGAATAGAAGCAAATTATAGAGGATCTATATCGGTTTCAAAATTTTAAAATTTGAAGGGGTATGGAGATCTGCGACATAATATTTTCATTTTAAGAAGTAAGAAACCCAGTGTCTAGGGGAGCTTGCTGACTTTTATTCATCCACTAAATATAAATTACAATCCAGACAGTGAACTACGTGGACAGGGGCCACGTAGCTTGTTAGTGGAAGAATTGAGAAGAGAGCTGAATATGTCTTCCTTGAAACCTGGGGATTGTTCTGACAGCCACCACTGTTTTCCAGCTGATGGACTTACCTCCTGAGAGAGGAAGCCTTGGTCAGTTTCACGCAGGACATCCCTAAAGGCCAGGTGTGTACAGGCTTCTTCTCTGGAGCATAAATTGGGCCACCAGATTGGGGAATCAGCAGCTGTTTTCAGCCTTGGTTGCCTGTTAGAGTCACTGAGGGAGCTTGAAATCTGCCTCAATCAAAGCTCTAGTTTTTCATCTAGTTGTCCTGGTCTGTAGCCTGAATATAGGTACTTTTAAAATGCTCCCAGATATTTCTAACATCTGGCCAAGGATGAGAAATAGACCTGGACTGAACAGTCGCTCTACGAGTTGGCACATGTGACTTAGCTGTTCCTGCAGCTGTTCTGGGGAACTGACAGCTGATCCAAGTGTAACTGTCCATGTGTGCTGTGTTTGGTCAGGAGCCCTTCTGAGACTGGTCTTCCTGATGTCCTTGGAAGCACATTCTCATCTGGCACTGCACATCTGGCTTTATCACTGTTAGCGCACCACAAGTGTCTCCTCTTTACCATGGCCCATCATCTGCATCTTTGTTCATGTAGTCACACAGCCTGATTGGATGCCCTGAACTCTCTGGATTCAGAAGCGTGTCGGCGTGTGATGGCATCTTTGCCACCCCCAGCCTTTTCATTCAGTGCCATTTAGTATGTGTCATAGACACACACGTCCAAAGCTCCCATCACATTGTAGTTTCTGCCTCGCTTTTATTAAAAATGTGATTCACAATTTCTCATTTACATTTTGTTCCAAATCTTAGAATCTGAGGATTTGGTTAAGAAAAGCTAAGAGATAATGACTGCTAAGAGATAATAGACTCCTTCTATTGGAGACTGAGGGAGGGTGTTCTAACCCCAGATTGGGAGCTGTCTTCACTCATCTCATGCCCTCCCTCTTCTTTTCAGAAGCTGAGAGGTTTCCAGGATTCACAAATCTCTCTCTTTTTATTGGCATCCACAGTCCTGATGTCCACATAGCTCTGTGTGTGTGTGTGTGTGTGTGTGTGTGTGTGTAGGAGTGTTAGGGTCTATAGTATACAATGCCTGCAAGTGCTCGCTGATGTTATGGAAATGATGGAAGGGCTGTGCCAATCTCACAAACACAGAGCATGCATTATTCGAAGACTGTGGCTTTCCAAATGGGAACCTGTAAAAACAGCTGATAGATTTATGTTCTTGTATTAAACAGGCCACCCAGCCCCGGTGTAAAATCAGGGTGACAACTGAATACATCACTGTTCCCAGCAGCTACCTGGGTGCTCTCATTACCCAGTGGAAAATGGGCCAGGCTTGTTCATTAGAACTCCCTTCTCCTAAGGAGAGCCATTTACACGCTGTCTCATTTAAAACAAACCAACCAACCCCACAGAGATTTAAAAGAAAACGGAAAGACCTTTTCCTTTCTAGCCTCTGGAAGGCAGCGCGTGTTCCTCCTGTTTGCCTGTGTCTAAGTCGTCATGGATGAAGGATGGCTGTGCGCCTGCTCAGGAGAGGGAATTGGTTTCTTGTGGGAGGCTATACCTGTCGGCGTTAAATTAGAAAGAGGTAGACGCTGGTAAATGTTTTGGGGGAGAAATGGCTGCAACCCAGAGGAACAGCTTGCTGACTCTCACCCTCATCTCCTTGGAGGAACAAAAGGGGTTGGTAGGACTTGAGGTAGAGGCCTGTGCGGTCAGGACCCTGCAGGGGAGCTGCCGCAGATATCTGGGGAGCAACACCTCACGGTCACAGCCATGGGAAGGGAACGCATCGTCGTGTGGCTGGGGAAATTCAGGGGCCAAGGGGGGCCGGGGGTCTCTTGGGGGCTTCACAGCCTGCAGCTTTACTCTCTCCAGTTCTGGCACTGGGTTTCAAGAAAGGAAGCCACAAGAAGCCCACGACCACACCTCAACCCGGCCCACTTGTCCTCCTGGCATCTGCATCACTGGCTGTCTAGACTTGCATCTTCTCTGCTCTCTGACCTTTGGCTCCCCTCCTGGCTCTCTCCTCCCTGCTGGGGCCCTCCTTGCCCTGATGCCAGGAGGGCAGCCTCAGAGCAGCAGTAGATAAATACAGCCTCCCGGAGCCCCACAGGACCCACGCGGCACAGCTGTCTCCAGCCAACTTGCTCTCTGGGGCCCCCGACAGTCCTGTGTGTGTCCTTCCTGCTCCCCAACCTGCTACAGGTGGGATGACGGCCCTCCGGCCCCGCCTCCTTCGGCCTCTTGTCCAGAGGCTTTGAGCAGGTCGCTGTCATTCTAAGATTCCCTTTTCCAAACAGGGCACAGCGTAGAAACAGCCACCCTTGGCCACAGAAATACTTAGCTGCCAGGTCTGCTGGGAGGGAAAAATGAGAAGAAAAAGAAAGAACCCTGAAGAGACAAAGCTCTTCCCAGGGCAAGTGGCAGCATTTGTTAGTTCAGATCTCTCTTCTCTCAGGCATGTTTTTTTCGGTGTCTGGTGGATTTAGGAGTAAGGCGAGTTGACAAGAAACTCACACCAAACCCTGGGATCCTCCCAGTGATTAACTCTGTGTTCTGAGATCAGTGCTGCATGTTAATATGTGAGCCACCTACTCTAGCCTCGTGGATGTGTTGCTGTCATTCCTCATCCCCTGCTCCACCCCAGCTGGCTAGGAGGGCAGGGGGAACGATGCACGTGCTCAGAGGTGTCCCTGGGCTGGGTCCCTGCCCCTCCAGACACATCTGGCAGAAGTTGCCAGATACACAGGACATGCCAAAAGAGATGGGCGTTTAAGGAAATCAAAACCCATGTCTACAAGGAAGCTGCAGAAAGGGGGAGAATGAAGGAACCCCCCTCATGACAATGCTGACCACCAGCTGAGACCATTCTTAAGTAACTGACATATCCTGATGGTGTCATTGATCAAAATATATGGAGACTGAGAACTGGATTGGGATGTCCCCAGTTCTACCTGTGGTTCTTGTGGGAATGAACCTACCTGCTCACAGTAAGAGCATATTTTACCATCTCATGCAAAACATAAATGAGACCTGGGGCTCGATAATGCAGATCTCCCTGGCCTGTGCAGGCTTGGAGACCTTCAAGGTGGACCCAACCCTTGCAGGAGCAGGTGCCCAGGATGCCGGCTGGCCATTGTCAGCCCCCTTAAAAATAACACCTACCTTCCTTCCCTGGGGAAGTGTGGGCAGGAGCTTGGTACACTGCTCCTCATCTGCTTTAATCGTTACACCCATCTCTCTTTCCTTACATGTTATTGCTTAATTTATTATCATATTTGAAAAATCTTTTTCATCTTTTTTTCTTTTAGCTTGGCAAGACAAGTCCCATCAACCCCAGAAGGGAGCAGCAAAGATGATACTAAAATACTTAAGCAACTCACCAACCTTCAAACACCTCCATAGTGGTCCTTCAAACACCCCTGAAAGCTAGAATTCAATGCAAACATCCTAATTAAATACCTTGGGGATTCCCGTGACACAAAATTGACCCATTATTATAATGAGGTGGCAGTTTTCATTTTTAACCCCCCGCAAAGCTGATAAACTGTAATGAATCATAGAACAGTGTTATTAACTTTCCCCTATCCCCTGGCCAGCACACCTGGGAGTCTTTTGGTACAATTTGGCTAAATTTCTGGAATATAATCTATATCCTCAAATGAAAAACTCTTCCACATTATCTTTACTCCCTGTCTAGCCTGGGCATGTCAATTTCCCCTAAAATATCCTTCCCCAGGGCTGAGCAGAGGAGAGGTGGTCTCTGTTCTCCAGGTTGGAACAGTAACTCACAAGGAGCCTTTCTCTGCTAAGAAGTTCCAGGTCCCAAGCAAGGTAGGGGTTTGTGTTTTCTTTTAACGTGATTTCAATGGTCACTGTCAAAGTCAAGGCAAGACCTGAAGAACCTGAAGGATCACTCTATAGCCTAATTAATGAGTTGCTCACATTGAAAGGGAAAAATAAAATACATCGAGCAAGGCCTTCCTTGCTGACAAAATGGACAGATTCAATAGCTTTTTGATAATAACTTTGATGGGCCTTCAACTGCCAAGATGTCACCTGTGGCTGGTCTTCTTGGCTCCCATCAGCCTTTAAAAGTTTTCACCATGCTATTCTAAGTTCCCGTTGTTGAAAGGCAAACTCAGTTCCTTCTGGATTTCTCCATTTTGTGTGGCTATGAGCTTCTCAAAGGTATTTGTTGCAATTTAGCTCATGGCTGAGTCCACTGTTTCTCAGGGCACCTGAGAGAAGGGAAACCAGTACCCTGGATTTCCTTGCTTCTGCTTCATGTAGTGGAGAGAACACTGGCCAGAGGGTCAGGAGATGTGAGTTCTGCTGCTGTTCTGCGACGGAGTGACAGTGAGGCCTTAGGACTGCTCTGTTCAACACAGCAGCCGCCAGCCCCATTTGGCCACTGTGCTCTGACAATGCAGACAGTCTGAACTGAGATCTGCTCTTAGTGTAGAATACACACTGGGTTTCAAAGACTTAGTAGATATTTTTAAAAAAAGACTCTACTCTGGATAAATTTGGGTTAAACAAAATATTTATTTTATTTGTATAATTTTACTTTTTTAATTGGCTACTAGAAAATGTAAAGAACCGATTATACAAAGTGAAGTAAGCCAGAAAGAAAAACACCAATACAGTATACTAACGCATATATATGGAATTTAGAAAGATAGGGATGATGACCCTGTATTCGAGACAAGAGACTCAGATCTATAGAGTGAACTGTTGGACTCTGGGGGAGGGAGGGAGGGAGAGGGTGGGATGAGATGGGAGAATGGCATTGAAACATGTATACTATCATGTAAGAAACGAATCGCCAGTCAATGTCCGATGCAGGATGCAGGATGCTTGGGACTGGTGCAAGGAGAGGACCCAGAGGGATGGTATGGGGTGGGAGATGGGAGGGGATTCGTGTTTGGGAACGCATGTACACTCGTGGTGAATTAATGTCAATGTTTGGCAAAACCAATACAGTAATGTAAAGTAAACCAAAGTAAAAATAAAAATTATAAAAAATAAAAAAAAAATAAAAATAAAGAAAATGTAAAGCTTCAGACATGGCTCACATTATATTTCTATGGGACAGAGCTGCCCCAGACAAACCTGAGCTTTCCTAATTGTTAAAAAAAGATGCAGTCGAGAGCACTTCTGACAACTAGTAATTTCTCTGTATGCAGTCTTCCAAGGTTGCTAAGCTGAGTCGCTTCAGTCAAGTCTGACTCTGTGCGACCCCATAGACGGCAGCCCACTAGGCTCCGCCGTCCCTGAGATTCTCCAGGCAAGAACACTGGAGTGGGTTGCCATCTCCTTCTCCAGTGCTTGAAAGTGAAAAGTGAAAGTGAAGTCACTGAGTCGCGTCGAACTCTCAGTGACCCCATGGACTGCAGCCTACCAGTCTCCTCCATCTATGGGATTTTCCAGGCAAGAGTACTGGAGTGGGGTTCCATTACTGCCTCCTTTTTTATAACATTTAAAAACTGATTTACCTGCATCATCAACGAATGTTGAAAACTTATTGTATAAAAACATGGCATGTGGGTTAAGTGTATTGGTATCCAGGTGCTAAACAGATGAAAAAACAGAAGTCCTGTCCTAAAGCAGGAAGTGCTGGTGAGGAAGACATAAGACTTAGAAACACAAAACAAGCAGGAATGATATAAAATCAGAGGTGATCAACTGTAAATTTGTTCTCATAATATAGGATGTGTAAGGCTTTAGTCGGTTGAGAGCATTTCAAACCAGGAGACTCTTTCTAGTGGGGGTAACAGCAAGAACAAAATAAAGTAAGGCTAGTGTTTTCCATTCTCCCCTAACTGATTGCTTGATAATTGTGAGGAATGATGGGTGAGCATGAGGGACTTAAAGGTAAACAGAGGATATTTCCTGAGCTATTGTCTTCCCTTCTAAGAATAGTTTCCCTATTTTTTCCCACCAAGATTGGGAAACTAGAATGGTGCTACCCATTGTGCCTGGTTACTCAGAACCTCAGCCATTTCTCCAGAGCTTCAACTATGGGGAGCTAGAGATGATATGAGTTTCTCTGAGGCAAAGGGTATTATATTAGAGAATTCTGGCAGAAGAGGATGGTAAAGTATAAGCGTCTTTCTCTCTTCAAGGAAAGGGAAGCAGTAGTAGCTCAGCATCACTCCTTAGCACATTGGGCAACTCCCTATCTGCTTTGCAACCTTCCTTTCCCCTTTGCCCTACCCAGGGACCATGCCCCATCAGCAGACATGACTGCAGGATTCACAGAGGTCACCTGGGTGATGAATCAATTGAACCATTCTGCTATTCTGGGGTGGGGTGGGGAAACCTTTGGAGAAAACCACAAACTGGCCAATGTCTTCTCTCCCCTTCAAAGTTCTCCTCCCAGCTAATTCAGGAAATAACATCTCAGAGGTTCCCATCTTGGTGTGTGTGGTGTTTTTAAACCCTATCTAAATGCTTAAGAAGGCAATTCTTTTCAGTCATTTGCTTTGTGCAGCCCTCCCCTTTCCTGGCAGAGACAGTGTGTGCACTCTATTAGAGCAGTTTTTTCTACATATAATGGCACCAATTAAATTACCTTGCAGCCCGACCTTAATCTGGCAGGAATGATTATTCCATGAAACAGTTAGGGCTCTAATTGACATGAAGTGCCTGCAAAATATGTCTTTTGCAGCAACCCCTGTCAAAGTCACATTGATATGCTAATCCCTATAGCTGGCAGAATCACTTCATAAAGAGAGACATTGAAAATTGAATTATTTCAATTTCAGTACCTAGGAATCTAGTGATCTGTCTGTATATGTAACTAAGTAGGTGCAATACTTTATATGGGTAAACAGCTGTACTAGGGCGTTGCCATGGAAACTGCTTGACTCATGGCAGTTGTGTTAGTGATGAAGTCATTAGCAGTGTGAAATGTACTTTGAGGTTGTCAAGTGTAACACTCCAGGAATATTTCAGCGGTCTTAGTGGAGCCTTTTCATTTACATAATTTAGGCTTTCACACATGATCTCATTATGGGGCAAAAAAGGAGTGAGTTGGGGGGGCAATTGTACCCAACCAGATGAATCTCCATTATACCATTCAATCATTATTCTCTAACCTGAAATAGGGCCCCCCAAATTAGTTCTAAGGGATATTGACAACTCCCTTGGAACAATAACTTTAAGAAACCCTGTTGGTGATGGGTCATGCTGGATTACCCTACCTGTTGCCTGTGCAGTTAGAAACCATTGAGTACGTTGGGTGGTTTCTCTTCAGTTGAGTCAGTTATTTTTTTTTTCTGTTGTTTCATTAAACTTGTAATTAGGAAGTAAAATTTTAAAGCCAATAGATTCATTTTTTAAATCAATATTAAAGTTAACATTACCCCTTTAATCAACATCCCCAGTGGCCCCTCAAGGATCCCAGTGATGATATGATGTGTGTGTGGTATTAGTGAATTTCCAGTTTGAAAATAGTCTTTAAAATCAAATGATGAGCTTTGATACTTATTCCCCAACATATGACTCCATTTCCTCCCAGCTCTCCTGAGTTAGTTCTGAACAATTTTTGTTTGTTTCATGAAGTCAGGCACCCTGAATCAGGCATGAAGCACTCTTCCAAAAGTGGAATTCTAAAACTATTTTAGGGTTCCCTTGATGGTTGAGTCAGTAAAGAATCTGCCTACAATGCAGGAGATCTGGGATCAATCCCTAGGTTGGGAAGATCTGAAGAAGGAAATGGCAAACCACTCTAGGATCTTGCCTGGGAAATCCCATGGACAGAGGAGCCTGGTGGGCTTCAGTCTATGGGGTTGCAAAGAGTCAGACACAACTTAGCAACTAAACCACCTCCATCAAACATATTTTAAGCAGTGATTACATTATTTAACAGACAACTTGCCATGGTGAAAATTTTTTGACAGACAGGGTACTTAAAAGCGTGAGTTCAGGTGTTTAAATTTATAACTATATCTCAGTTTTTAGTTTGGTATTCTAATTTTTATCTGTCCATTCGTTTACTCATTAATGTGTTCATTCATCAAATATTTATTGAGTATACCAGGAAGTGTTCTAGGTGGTAGGGATAAAGTGATCAACATAATAGACACGGGCCCTGTCTTCATGAAGCCTAATCTAATGGGAAAGACATATTTTTAAGTATTTATATGCAATTTGGCAACCCACTCCAGTATTCTTACCTGGAAAATCCCATGGACAGAGGAGCCTGGTAGGCTATAGTCCATGGGGCCGCAAAGAGTCGGACACAGCTGAGTGACTTCACTTCACTTCTTCATGCAATTATAATGCTCAGAAATGATGAGAGAGACAAGGGAGGTGCCTGATTTAGACTGGAAGGGTCAAGCACAGCCCTCTGGAGATGGCCATTCAATCTGAGCTGGCAGGAGGAGTCGCAAGCTAGGGGAGGGCAAGAGGAAGCCCAAATGAGGTGCTGAGGCCAGAGGGGTTTGCCAGGATGAAGGAATTTAAAGCAAGTGAGTCTGATCTAGGAACAAGTTAACCCTCAGCTGCATCTGTGGCGAAAGAAACAGATGTTGTCCTAGTCCCCAAAGGGTCATTGTGTTTACCATTTCCAGATGAGTAATAATTTATCAAAGACTGCCACCACATAGAATAAGAATCCTCACATTTTTCAAAAATTTAAACATTTGTCAAAACCTCGAAAATCATTCCTGTTTTTTTTTTCCTTCCGTCCACCTAAGTGAGTCATCAAGAAGTTACTAGATATTTACTCAAGGAAGAAACTTCTATTCTATGCCATAGGATATGATCTAATTTATTTTTCTTTACTTCCACATACCATTTCTTTCTAACGAACTCACCATGTACTTTTCATAGCTTTTGCTAATGCAAGATGTGGATTTATATTAGTACTCTTAATACTAGAGTGACCATTCCTATGCAACTGTAAGATGTTTGGGGACTGGAACAAGCTGTTACTTGTTTTGCATTCTCTTAAATCATCATGTAGAGCTATATAGATATTGTAGAAATTTCTGGAAGGAATGTCTAAAAGGTAACTAATATGCAACACAGCATGCCTTGATCCTATGAAATTCTGAAGAGCCTAGTAAGCTAAAGTCTTCTGCAGAAGAATTTTTCAAATGTTAATAGAGGTAACTTGAAAATGATTTCAAGTATGCCCAGGGTGGGCACACTCACAGATTGTTGTTAAGATTATTATCAAGAAACTGTCCATCCTCTCCATAGCTACAGCTTCCTACATCTGAAAAGAACTAGGAGAGAGTCTGTTACAAACACTTTCCTAGATTTGTTTCCTTAGAAAAGGTCAGAACACAATCACTGTGGGATAAGAATCAGCACACTTCTCGGACGCAATCCCAATCCTTTCCATCAGTCCTCCCAGTGAGGCATGTCGTGTTCTGTCCGTTTTTACAGGCCTTATCTATCTGCAGCCTGCCTTTTTGCCTTGATAACTGATTTCTGCACCATCAATCGCATTGGTCATGGGAACTATCTTGAGGGACCACTGGAGAGAGGGAAACACCAGATTTACACTTTTCCTCTCTGGTGTGTTTTATCATAAAAAACACTTTGTTAGGTCCTGACTTTAGCTATATAACCATGAGCTATGAAGTTCATCTCTAAGATTGCCCATCTGCAGAATGGGAATAGGTAATATATAATATTGATCTCAAGGGGCTTTTGAGAGTATAAATAAGGTAACAGAGGAAAGTCTAGCATGAAGTTAAGTACTGAAAAAATGTAAGCTATTGTACTATTTCTTAAACACTGTTTATCAGAGACAGGTTTGGAATTAATTTTTGAAGTCTCACCTTCTGTTCGAAATGAACGAGGCTTTAGTAAGCACTAGACAGGTCATTCAGCAAATATTTGTTAACTGCCCATTAAGCGCAAGGCTTTGCTCAGGGCTCTAGGAAAATAAAGGTAATTAGGAAGGAATCGATGCTTTTGAACTGTGGTGTTGGAGAAGACTCTTGAGAGTCCCTTGGACTGCAAGGAGATCCAACCAGTCCATTCTGAAGGAGATCAACCCTGGGATTTCTTTGGAAGGAATGATGCTAACGCTGAAACTCCAGTACTTTGGCCACCTCAAGCGAAGAGTTGACTCATTGGAAAAGACTCTGATGCTGGGAGGGATTGGGGGCAGGAGAAGAAAGAGACGACAGAGGATGAGATGGCTGGATGGCATCACGGACTCGATGCACGCGAGTCTGAGTGAACTCCGGGAGTTGGTGATGGACAGGGAGGCCTGGTGTGCTGTGATTCGTGGGGTCACAAAGAGTTGGACAAGACTGAGCAACTGAACTGAACTGAACTGAACTTGCCTCCGAAGGATAATGCTGTAGAGTCCAGACCTCAGGGTTCACTATGTGTTCAGTCCCATGTTAGATTCTGGGATTGGGTGGGATAGAGAAAAACATAGGGAAAAACAGTCTTTGTCTTCCAAGGATCCTGTAACTTGGTTGCTGAACAGAGGCAGTTTTTTTATGCAGGTAGTAAGTTAAGTTGTGATATAATTAGACAGCCGGTTGAGAGAAGAAGCTAACTGGCTATAGCACCAGTCAGCAGGGTTTCATTTGGTGTCTCAGGACTAGCTCAGCCAGTGTCTTGGTGCCTCCACTCTTCCAGGTGGCCACCCCAACCTGCACACTGGAGCAAGCAGTCAACTTGCTCTCTGAAATCCTGCTCTTGGGTCCATCAGTGCCAGTAACTGCATCACCTGCTGAGCTCCTCTGACCAGCTCTCTGGACCCATCAATAGGAGAAGATGGTCTCAGGCTCTGTGTTCAGGGGCTGTGAGGGAGTGCTGCTTCTGAAAAGTCGAGGCCCCCCTTTCCTCAGTTTAGAGAGAAACCTAAGACAGCTTCTTTTCTGAATGTATTTTTCCCAAGGTAATCATCATAAAAGTGTCCGTCTCTGTTGGCTGAGATATTTTTCTCCTTTTCAAATATCCTGTTGTTCTTTTCATGTTTATTGTTTCCTTTATGCCTTTTTGATAGCTTCTTTTTGAGACCTTGTAAGATATTTTGATTCTAAGGAAGGCAGATGTGAGACCCTCTATTATTCTGCCTCTTATTTTGATTTAAAGTTACAGGCTCCCCTATGGAAGAAAACAGTGCAAATACAGCACTGGAAGAAGAAAAGAATGTAGAAAGATGAGTAGGAAATTGTTTCATTGGAAAGGGAAAGAAGAATTATATCGGGCATTAACAATCAATGCCAGGGGCCATGAGTGACATTTAGATAGTCCATTAACCCAATAATAATGCCTTGTTAGAAGGTTGTATTTCTTAAAGGTGTATCAGCTACTGAAAGACAATCTAAAACAGTGTTTTCTCTTGATATGTTGCCTAATTCAGTGTAGTCATCATCTTTTACGTATTAATTACAGCTTAGCTTTATAACTGAGATCAGCAGAAGAGCTGGCATCAAATCAGGCCAGATTTGATCAGCATCCTTTAACATGATTCTTAGCCAGGATGGCATTTGAATCCTGCATCCTCTAAAGATGAACGTGGATTCGACTGTTTTATTGGTAACCATGATCAGGGCAGTACATCAGGCCAGGGTGTTCCATGTGGAAGTCACTGGGTTCAAGGAAGGCTTTGTTCTCCTTCCTGCTCCATTACCTGCTTGCTATGGATTTGGGATAGGTCATTGGTGATTGCAGCCATGCAATTAAAAGACGCTTACTCCTTGGAAGGAAAGTTATGACCAACCTAGACAGCATATTAAAAACCAGAGACATTACTTTGTCAACAAAGGTCCGTCTAGTCAAGGCTATGGTTTGTCCAGTAGTCATGGATGGATGTGAGAGTTGGACTATAAAGAAAGCTGAGAACCAAAGAATTGATGCTTTTGAACTGTGGTGATGGAGAAGACCCTTGAGAGTCCCTTGGACTGCAAGGAGATCCAACTAGTCCATCCTAAAGGAGATCAGTCCTGGGTGTTCAGTGGAAGGACTGATGCTGAAGCTGAAACTCCAATACTTTGGCCACCTTATGAGAACAATTGACTCATTGGAAAAGACCCTGATGCTGGGAAAGATTGAGGGCAGGAGGAGAACTCAGGGAATAAACTCCAGGAGTTAGTGATGGACAGGGAGGCCTGGCGTGCTGCAGTTCATGGGGTCGCAAAGAGTCAGACATGACTGAGTGACTGAACTGAACTGAACTTTCTTGAGTCTCATCTATGAAATGGGAGTAAAATTAGCTACTCTGTTGACCCAACAGTACTATTTGGAAGTGTACAATGGGGTTGCCCACAAAGGTACATTTTGTAAACATCTTTAAATTACCTGTCAGCCCCTGAAAGACCAGAGACACCCTCTTGCTGGACAAATAGCTCCATCTTGGCTTAAGTGAGGAGTCCAGGTTAGGAGTTTCTGTGTATAACAGGTGCTTAGCTCATGGGACTGACTGGATGGCGTGGTTGCTGGGTCTGAGCATCACTCTGAAGGAAAGAGTTTACAATCCCATTTAGGACACAGATAAAATGTGACAAGCCACTCATTCAAAAGGTCAAAACAAGTTCACTTTAAAGACAAAGAAACATTTTATACTCTATGCCTGTGTCTCCATTTTCAAAGTGGGAAAATCCTTCAAAGATAAATTTACTTAAGCCACAGTTAGAGGCATGAAAAACCTATAATCATAATATAATATCTTCTGAATATTTATTGCTTTAACTGGACATATGCGTCATTTCTTTTATTCCTCACATCATTCTCTATAAAGTAGCAGGAGAGATCATTTAAGATTTAGGGAGATATGTCCGAGAATCATTTGTCTGAGGAGACGTCCCCGTAATTGGTGGAGCAGCCATGTGAAAGCAGGTCACCCAGAGCACGGCTTGTTACTGTTACTTAGAGGAAAGGCTAATAAAATAGCCATTTATTTAAAGTGGTTTGTTTGTTTTGTTTTCCTCCTGATAGAAATATGACAGCGTGATGTGCAGAAATCTACCCGGGAGTCTGGGCTATACTTATCCAAGGGCAACCTCAAGAGCAAGTATGATGTTAAGACCTTTTTATTCTCTACTGATCAAATAATTTTAAAATAGAATTTCCTTTTCCTGAGGCCTGCTAGCCACCTTCTGTTTCCCAGCCCTTGCCCCTTGTAGCTTCATTTTTCTTCCTCTTGTTTAGATAGTAAACCTGGTCAAGGACGATTTGCCTGCTGGCTTTCCAGGGAGGTTAGCACGTGTCAGAATGTGATAAATGTTTGATTGTATATTAACAGCATTTTAATTATGAAAACTAAAATTTAAATAAAAATGCCCAATTTCAATCTCTCCCAAAATCAGTCTCTTGTGTGGTTCTCTGGGGCAGAAGGAGAGGGTATTCTCTGACCTAATTCCACAGAAGGAGTGAGAGATCTTATATCCTGACAACCAGGTTTCCTTGGTTTTTATATAATGGCATCTTTCTCAATCTCTACTAAAAAACAATCCTCCAAGTTTTAAAAGACACAGTCTGGAACCTAAGTTACTTGACCCATTGGTTGAAGACACATTGTTTAGCTATAAAAAACCAGAGTAACTGATGAAGCCCCAGATAAGCCTTCAAGCTACAAAGTAGCTTTGTTTTGAAAACTGGGTTCTTTGACACATTAGAAATTCAGTAAAAGAGATAAAGCTTTCAGCCTGAATAGACCACGATCACTGGGAGATTGCTTAGTTCTCAGTACAGACACCAGCGAATACAGTGGAGTGCTCCTGGCCGGGCTGGTGACATCAAGCTGCCACCAGTACATGAGAAGCCTTTCTCTGTAGAGGGTTTCCAGCATTCTGTGCAATGCCTAATATTCTTTATAGAGACAGGAAATTAGGGAGCAGCTCTTTGCATGCCAGGTTGACCATCGGCTTCTTGTGGTCTTCACTATTATAATGATTGGATTAGATTACAAGAAAGTCAGGGATGCCCACGTGTGTGTGTGTGCACACATATATACATGCATATGTACACGCTTGTATATGAGCACACACTCTACTTTAAAATGTAGCTGAGGAAAAAGGCAGCAGTGCAAAAGCCCCTCTACTGCCTTTTTCTTGTCTCAAGTCCTGGCCAAAGACAGTTTTTTTGCAATGTTTCTGTCCATGACCTGTCTTCTGAGGCAGTCCCAGTGCGTGCTAATGCTTGAGGCTTGCATAAAGCTGTGTAGGGAATGGTTGCTTGGTTTAGCTATCTTTAGCTAATTTTAGCTATTTAGCTGGTAATTAGGTTTGTAGTTTTGCTTAATGTATTTTCAAGAGGAAGAAAGGTAAGTACATAATCCTAATGAGAGTTCCTTGGGAGGCCAGGCTCTCTAGGTTTTGACCTGCACACATTTGAGCAACCAGCACTGTGATGTGAAAAGACGAGATAGTCCTGTGCGGCCTTGCTTTGTTCCTCTCGCTGTTGTCCTTGTCTCACTGGAAGGGCCCTTTATAAGGACCTGCAGCTTCCTGTGTGTTGTAGGTTACTTTCTCCTTCCATTTTCAATGTAACTAGTGAACTAAGGGCTGTTGTATATTCATTTCACAGCTGAGGGCACTGAGGCACAGAGAGGTGAAGCACTTTGCTCAAGTTTGCACGGCAAGGTAACTGCCAGAACCTCCTGTATCTGTCTCTAGATCTCTGAAACTAACCAATGTGTTGTTCTATTGAACCCTCCTAAATTCAAGTCACAAGAAACTGTATAATTTCTTTCCCATTTAATCGGAAACTAATGATAGTACTGTGCTTAGTCATTCATTTATTTAATCACAAAATGTTTATTCGTTACTGGCCTTAGTCCATTCAGACTGTGGTAACAAAATACCCCAGACCAGTGGCTTATAAGCAAGAATTTATTGCTCATGGTTCTGGAGGCTGAGAAGTTCAAGGTCAAGGTGTGAGCATAGGTGAATGAGGGACCTCTTCTTGGTTCATAGTATAGGGGAGGAAATGTAATTTCCCTCTATCTTCTGAGTTCTTGGCTGAGACCCTGTAATAAAAGACAGATTAACAAGTGAAAAACAAACAAAAGTTATTACCATGTATACCTCGCATATACTTGGGAGATACTCAGGGCAAAATGAGTAGCTCCCACGGTGGCTTAGAATTCAGAATTAAATAGCATCTTAATAGGGAAGGAGGAAGGGAGATGTAGGTGTCTTCATTTCAGTTCAGTTCAGCTGCTCAGTCGTGTTCAACTCTTTGCAACCCCATGAATTGCAGCACACCAGTCCTCCCTGTCCATCACTAACTCCCAGAGTTCACTCAAACTCATGTTCATCGAGTCGGTGATGCCATCCAGTCATCTCATCCTCTGTCATCCTCTTCTCCTCCTGCCCCCAATCCCTCCCAGCATCAGAGTCTTTTCCAATGAGTCCATTCTTCTCATCAGGTGGCCAAAGTATTGGAGTTTCAGCTTCAGCATCAGTCCTTCCAATGAACATCCAGGACTGATTTCCTTTAGGATGGACTGGTTGGATCTCCTTGTAGTCCAAGGGACTCTCAAGAGTCTTCTCCAACACCACAGTTCAAAAGCATCAGTTCTTTGGCACTCAGCTTTCTTCACAGTCCAACTCTCACATCCATACATGACCACAGGAAAAACCAGAGCCTTGACTAGACGGACCTTAGTCGGCAAAGTAATGTCTCTGCTTTTGAATATGCTATCTAGGTTGGTCATAACTTTCCTTCCAAGGAGTAAGCATCTTTTAATTCCATGGCTGCAATCACCATCTGCAGTGATTTTGGAGCCCCCCAAAATAAAGTCTGACACTGTTTCCACTGTTTCCCCATCTATTTGCCATGAAGTGATGGGACCAGATGCCATGATCTTAGTTTTTTGAATGTTGAACTTGAAGCCAACTTTTTCACTATCCTCTTTCATTTTCAACAAGGGGCTTTTTAGTTCCTCTTCACTTCCTGCCTTAAGGGTGGTGTCATCTGCATATCTGAGGTTATTGATATTTCTCCCGGCAATCTTGATTCCAGCTTGTACTTCTTCCAGCCCAGCGTTTCTCATGATGTACTCTGCATAGAAGTTAAATAAGCAGGGTGACAGTATACAGCCTTGACGTACTCCTTTTCCTATTTGGAACCAGTCTGTTGTTCCATGTCCAGTTCTAACTGTTGCTTCCTGACCTGCATATAGGTTTCTCAAGAGGCAGGTTAGGTGGTCTGGTATTCCCATCTCTTTCAGGATTTTCCACAGTTTATTGTGATCCACATAGTCAAAGGATTTGGCATAGTCAGTAAAGCAGAAATAGATGTTTTTCTGGAACTCTCTTGCTTTTTCCATGATCCAGCGGATGTTGGCAATTTGATCTCTGGTTCCTCTGCCTTTTCTAAAACCAGCTTGAACATCAGGGAGTTCACGGTTCACGTATTGCTGAAGCCTGGCTTGGAGAACTTTGAGCATTACTTTACTAGCATGTGAGATGAATACAATTGTGTGGTAGTCTGAGCACTCTTTGACATTGTCTTTCTTTGGGATTGGAATGAAAACTGACCTTTTCCAGTCCTGTAGCCACTGCTGAGTTTTCCAAATTTGCTGGCATATTGAGTGCAGCACTTGCACAGCATCATCTTTCAGGATTTGAAATAGCTCCACTGGAATTCCATCACCTCCACTAGCTTTGTTCATAGTGATGCTTTCTAAGGCTCACTTGACTTCACATTCCAGGATGTCTGGCTCTAGGTGAGTGATCACACCATCGTGATTATCTGGGTCTTGAAGATCTTTTTTTGTACACTTCTTCTGTGTATTCTTGCCACCTCTTCTTAATATCTTCTGCTTCTGTTAGGTCCATACCATTTCTGTCCTTTCTTTCCATGAAATGTTCCCTTAGTATCTCTAATTTTCTTGAAGAGATCTCTAGTTTTTCCCATTCTGTTATTTTCCTCTATTTCTTTGCATTGATTGCTGTGTCTTAGGGGAGAGTAAATACTTTTTAGGAAATATGAGTGGGCCCTCATAAGTGACAGGAGGTGTAAGAATTTGTGACAAAGTGTGTCTGGGTGTGGCACTGACTTCTAGTCTCTTTCCCTCTGATAGGATACATCCTCCCTGGTTGATGGAATTCCTGGGGTGGTATCTATGACCACTGAGTTCCTTTAGGAGAATTAGTCTTGAGGTGGATTCAAGGGAATTTCTTGGAAAATAAATACTCCCTGTATTTACTGCTTTTCAAGAGCCTACAGCTGAAAATAATCCATATATTAAAGTAGTATATTTGGGGGTGAAATGTTCCACTACCCATCCATAGCCAGCACCTTCTTGCTGTGTCCTCACGAGGTAGGAAGGGACTGGAGAGCTTCAACAGCCACTTTTACAAGGTCACTAATCCTATTCCCAAGGGCTCCACCCTTATGGCCTGATCATCTAAAGACTCCAGTTCCTTAAAACATCATATTAGTCTTGATGGCACAGAAGAGATGAAGATTAAAACAAAACACAATTCTCCCTTCCTTTAATAAGTAAGAACAGTTAATAACCAACATTATTTTTGCCCTATGGACCAGGCACTGTTTAAAACATTTCATATACACGAATATGATGAATTCTCAGAGCATCTCTGTGCTAAGTACTATTATTATTCCCATTTTACAGATGGCAAAAAGGAGGCATAGACAAGTTAGTGCCTTCCTCTAAAATTACACAGCTAGAGCAAGGCAGACCCAAGATCTGAACCCTTTCTGACTCAGCCTGTCCTCTCCACCCCAGGCTTCTCTCTTTCAAGGCTGGCACCCTGATAAAGGAGACAGATGTGTGCCTGAACATCTCTGCTGTAACTGCATGACCAACAGAAAGGGGAGGTTATGCTGTTGTGGGAGGTGTATTATCTGGGCCTTGAAGGATGAATAGGAATTGGGATCAGTGACAGGTACGTAATGTGATTTCCTTCATAAGCAAATCCTCTGTCTTATGGCTGGGCTCAATGATCATTATTCCTAGTATACTTCATGATTTATAAAACATTTTCAAAATTTTGTAAGGGAGGCAGGATGAATAATATTATCCCATTTTAGAGGGTGGGAAGCAGGGGCTCAGTAAAGATAATGGCTTTCCCAGGGTCACGTACTAGAGTCAGTAGAAGAGTCAGGACTGGAAACATTAATACTGACCCCATGGTTCCCATCTCTGCCATCTCAAGAAAATTATTTGCTGCACCTGACCTGTTTTGGCCCCAGTGAGTTTCATGCTGGCTGGCGAGGAGGTCACTATTTTTGAATGAAAACAACTTAGGGTTCCTGGAGGTAGCAGAAGCAGCATGTCCTACCTGTCCTATCTGGAAGAACCAGAGGCTCCCCCATCCACAGAACCAGGCAGGTCTGCCCAGAGGCCTGACTTATCTATTTGCAGGGAGGGAGTTGTTGAGATAAACTAAGATAAACTGGTTCTTGGCATCAAAGACCTCTACATTTGTGTCTGCACTTGACTCAGAAAATTTATGGCTGATTTCAGAAATTTTGCTTTCACTCAATTCAATCAAACTGGTTTGTGTGGTGAAGCTATAAGCCAAAACAACAGCTTCAAAAGAGGAAAATGTAATTCAAAGACCAGGTTGCTTCAGCTCCATAATGCCAAGTGGTTGGTTGGAATGATTTTGTACCGTGAAGAGTCACCCACTCCTCCTCCCAAGAAATTTCTGTTCCAAGTCGGTCAGTTTCCTAGTGTCTGAATGTGCTGCAAACATTCTCATCATCATGAGAATTTACTCTTACTTACAATATTTTCCCATCCTACTGTCAGCCTCTGCTTTTTCCAGGTCAGGCCCTCCTCTGAAATCCCACTCGTGGCGTCCTGTCTCTGAAGACTTTCTCTCAGTGCCAGCCCTGAGGTCTCTTTCCCTGCCTTGGGTTCTTGCAATTCTTGCAAAGCCATCCCATTTGGTATTTCCTCTCTCTGCCCAGTATGCTTATCATCTATATTTGTGTCTGCCATCTCTTCGTCTACGCAGGAGATGGGGTTCCAGGGAGGAGGGGCTCAAGTCCATGCTTGATGCCTCTGAGAAGTGTCACCTCACTCTGGGCTCTCCATCCTGAATGTGACCAGGGTAGGGAACTGACTGGAGATAGTCTGGTTGATCCCTAGCAGGCTTGTTTTTAAATGGCAATATCTGTAGCTGCCAAGAGTTCCAATAAGTAAAGAGTTGCTCTAGACTCCTGCTTGGAGGCAGCTGGGAATCAGAATTATCAGATCACCACTAGCATAAACCTTACTGGACAGCTTTTCCACTGATTTCATTCAACTGATGAGGATTTTGTAGCCCAAAGAGGGACAGCATCTTTGTTCGAATTCTTTCAGAAAGTTATAAACTGAGGCCCCAGGATTCCTTGTCTGGGTCCCAGGGCTCTTTTCCCATCACAATACCTAATCCTTATAAGATATCTGGCTTCCTGACATTGTCTAAGGATAGAGACCTCCTTTATTTCTTCTTTAGTTATCCATTCTTTGGTTATCAATCCTCAGTTAAGGTTTTCTTTCTACAGCCCCAAGAAACTCAGCTTCCTATGATTGAAAGAAAATGATACTCATTGTAACCTCATATGCTCATCCTAGTACAAGCCACTGTGGAAAGCCTAAGATATTTTAGACGCAATTATAATTACAAATTACAAATTATAAAATACATATGGATGAAACTGTTAGCACAAATATAAAGCAATAAGTGATCAATGTCCTGTCTGCATTAACTGATCAAACAAATTACAAAACCAGTTCCTCAGAAAGACCTTTCCTGTAGGAGTCAGCCCTGGGTAACTATGGATAAAAGCCAACTTTGGTTGGCAAATGACAAAGCCAGGATCCAAGGTCACTGTGAATCAAGGGACTTTCATTGAATTTCCCAAGGATAGAGATTTTGGGAGAGGCAGAGGATGTTTCTGGGGACAGCCACCAGTGCTGGTTGCTGCCCTCATCACCATGGCATTTATACAGCCTTGATTTGGGTCCAGGATGTGCCAAATGAGGGGACATCTCTGTCTTCTTCCATAATTCCTTGTGTCCTGTTACTGATGGATGTGGAATGTCATAGTAACATCCACTGCAGAACTACTGTGGCAAATCAGTTTACAGGTTAGTTGAATAGTGTGTGTATTTAACACACAGTGCAGCTTTAATAAATGTATCTGTTCTCAGTGTGTGATTATTGTTTCTTCATTCTTCCCTTTCCCTAAAAGATCAGGGTTCCATTTTATACCAAAAAGGTAGTCCAGCACACTCATGTTGCAATAAGGTTTGGCTGTCCCCACCAGTTCATGCTGTACCCATCCCCACGCATGTGACATTAAATATGCATTGTCCTTGAAAGCCTTCCATGTGCTATAGCAATAGACACATTGGCCCTGTCTATTAAAAGGTGCTCATAACATACCAGTTTGACTACGGTTATTATCATTTAAAACGCCTATTCGGTAAACAGTTTGAAAAAACAGGGTTGAAGAAACCCAACTCTTCAGGACTTGGGATGCGTTTCCTTTCTCTTCTCCCTTTTATCAGTGCGTATAAAATATGCTATGTACATTAGAAGACTGTTCTCTCAGAGTCTCTAGGGATTCTGCTCTGCTCTTTCAGGTCAACAAGGATGGCTTCACATGATCTCTGTTACAGTATTTCCAGTGCGGGTCTTTTGGCCCTCTGCATAGATGCATTTGGTTTAAGCTGTAGGTGTGTCTGGCTGGGTTTCCAACAGGGGCGTGTGTCTTACACTTGTAATCTCCCCGCTCCTCCAGCAGGTAGCACAGTTTCTTGCAAACTGCAGAATTAAGAAGACATGATAATTATTTAATAACTGAAATGCTTCTCTAATTACTTGACATCCTGACCCACGGAAAAGATGACCCAGAGATCAGATTATTCGGGGTTTTATTTTTCTCTGCAAATGAAAATTTAATGATGCAGAATAGCTTTCCAACCTGTGGGCCACTGACCCCTGAGAAGATGGAGGAGTTATTTCAAGGAGATTTCAATATGTACATAAATATTTTCTTCACAAACACACGAGGAAAGTACAAATAGTATCATTTGGGATCTTCCAACTCTGCCATTTTCACAGCACTTATTTTTGTTATTTTTACTTATTTTAGCATATTTATTCATTTGTTTATTGGCTCCAAGGCATGCAGGATCTTAGTTCCCCAACCAGGGATCAAACCCATCTCCCTGCAGTGGAAGCATAGTCCTAACCACTGGACCACCAGGGAAATCCCTATTTGTTTATTTATGAAAATGTGTGGTGAGTGAGTTGATGATTGAACAAATCTTCTGGAAGCTGTATTTTACTTAATTATTTTTCATTATTTTTTGGCCACACTGTGTGGCATGTGGGATCTTAGCTCTCTGACCTAAGATCAAACACTGGAAGGATGGGGTCTCAACCACTGGACTGCCAGGAAAGCAGCCGTTTGCAGCATTTAGCTTATGGCTTTGGAACTTCTGTTAAAATACAAACCTTAGGTGATGGTTGGTCTGCATATTGCGAGGGCATGATCAGTCTTCAGGCAGTAAATGAAAACTCTGTACTTGGTGTTGGGAGCAAAAGAGGGCGCTGAGTGCCAAAGGACAAAGAGTAGCTTCCCTGCAGGTGCTGGGAACCCTGCGCTGCAGGCGACGCTTCGGATAGGCTCTCAGTGGACCCAGCTGCTGAAGAGAAGGGCTCTGAGGCTCACGAAGTTCAAGAATCACCTCGGGTAAAGGCTCCTGTTCCTTATTTCATTTAGGAATGTGGATTAGCACACTCATTAGCCCACTATCATGGACCAAGGCACGCCCTGTTAGAGAATATTATGTTTCGTTTCCCTCGGGGAGTCAGTCAGAGACTGACAGAGAGGGAGTCAGTCAGAGAGGCAGAAACCACCCCTGGGAGTCATTTCACAAACAGTCTTCATGGTCAGATACTCCCCACCTGACCTGGGACAGGGGCTGGGAAAGGGCTGATCTGCTGGAGACAGAAGCGGCTCCAGGGAGGGATGGAGTGGAGGAGGCCAGAGCATTTCAGGAGCAACAACAAGGTCTGGGTGAGGGAAAGAGCGTGGAGGTGGGAGACAGGATGCAGCGGGCAGTGAGCATGCGCTAAGGAGCGTGTCTGAGGCCCCTGCCCCGCCTCAGGGCACTCAAGGCTGAGTCAGGTCAACAGACTATTTAACGTCATCACCGCTTCCCAGCTGAATGTGTTCTTCAAAGGTCACAGAATTGCAAACTCTTACACTTGGATGTCATCTCATCTGACCATGGGAGGAATCTCTACCTCAAGATTCTAAGTAGCCTCGACTTGAGTTCTTGCAGTGACCGAGAACCCACTGCTTCCTGAAGCCCTGTTCCTCTGGGGATGTGTTCATTATCGGGGCTTTCTCCCCCTGACTCTCTTCTCAAGGTCTCCCCCGTCCATCACAACCTTCTCCCTCCAACCAGCCATGCAGCACTCCAGACCTACCTGACCCCAGCACTTAACACACTTACACCCACTACTTGAAATTTAGAACTCTAAATTAGGCCTGCTTCTCTGCCTAAGTCACCAGCTTAGGGTTTCTTATTATATTAATTGCTGTGTGTAGCCGAGATGATTTTTTTTTTCCCTGCCAGCTTTCCCCTCAGCCTTATTATTGTTCAGAAACCATAAAACTGAAAACTGCATTTTTATGACTCCATGTGACCTTCAGAATTTTAGACACGGCTAACTCCTGCTTGGCTATAATATTTTGGCTCATTAATTTCAGAGAAGATATTCCAATTTATAATTTTATTAAGTTTCTGAGGATTCTTAATACTGTGTTTCTAAATATGATGAACTTCTCTCTACCAAATTTTAATTAAGGAGCATATTAAATCCTCAATTAATGCTTTCAGTAATGCATATTTAATATCCAATAACATTTGATCAGGATCCTTTCAGCGAGAAAGGGCCTGGGGCTTTCAGAATCCTTGGTTTTCCCTGACCAGTAGGACAGCCATATCTTCCCTCCAGCCTTTCTGAGCCCATCATGAGGCCTTGGTCATGAACACAATGATCACCTTCATTGCTACAGTAGCTGCCCCATTGGAGTAAGCAAGAGGCACAGTGGAGATTTTCTGAACAAACTAGTCCACAGGGCATGGAGGAACTTCTAAAATGATGTACTTCGAAAATATTTTCTTTCCTCTTTTCAACTCTAATCCAATTCCTGATGCATAGAAATGGCATGCATTAGTGTGGGTACCTGCAAGCATATCCTGTAAAGGGCCGAGTGCTTAATATTTCAGGTGATGGCAGGCCCTTCAGCCTCTGTCCCAGCAGGTCAGTTCTGTTCTTAGAGCACAAAAGCAGCTGCAGGCAATCCACAGATGGACTTGTGGCTGTGTTCCAATAGAACTTATTGATGAACATGGAAATTTGAATTTCATATAATTTTAACATGACATGAAGTACTATTTTAATTTTCCAACCATTAAGAAGTGTAAGAACAATTCTTAGCTCATGATTTGGCCAATGGCCATAGTTTGCCAACACTTTCTTGGGTAGAAATAGTCCAGACCTGAGGTTAAGGGGGCCCAGGGTCTCATTCTAGCTCTGCCACGAGGTTAGTGAGGGACTTGCAGAAAAGCCAATGCACTCTCTTGGGAACAAGATTTTCACTTCTAAAATAAATGTTTGGTCTGAATGGCATCTAAGATCTTTTTCTAAGGATATGTGATTTCTTCCACAGCAGGAACTTGCTCATATGCTGTTACTAGAGGCCCCAAGAGCCATCTGTTCTCATGTTCTTCTTGTTTCTTAAGCTACCCCTCTCTACCACTGGAAGGCTAATCAGAAGGAGAACAAAAGTCACCAGGCCAGATCAGGAAGGTCCTAGGCTCATGGTCTGTACTTTGGGAGACAAGAGATTCCTTCTGGACTTGGTTGCAACAAAAAAGATTTCTCCTTCTGCTTTCTTTGACTCCATTCTCTTGCAAGTTTCAGAATCTTCATCCTGAAAACCCATCCGGGGAGGGCTGACCCTGGGAGAAGTTCATAAAATCAGAAGCAAACAACACAACAGCCCTTCCAAGGGCTGAACTTCAGCTATATTCAAGCCCTCAAGAAGACCCAACTTCCTCCAGCTTCCCACTTTGATTCTCTCTCCCTTCCTCGACCAGGTCTGTCCCTTCATAGTCTGATGGTGATGGTGGTTTAGTCACTCAGTCATGTCCAACTCTTGCACCTCCATGGACTGTATCCCACTAGACTCCTCGGTCCAGGGAATTTTCCAGGTAAGAATACTGGAGTGGGTTGCCATTTCCTACTCCAGGGCATCTTCCCAACCCAGGGATCCAACCACGTCTGCGAATCCGGCATTGGCAGGTGGATTCTTTACCACTAGCGCCGCCTAGGAAGACCCTTCATAGTCTACTTCCTGTGAAAACCTTCCCTCAGGATAAGGACATCATTTGATCATTCATGTTGGAATAAGGACAGTTGTTGAAAACTTGTAACACTGGAGAAAGCTGGAGAGTTGGGCTTTGATCATTATAAAAGCAAATATTTAATGGGGCCTTACTATTTGCTGAGCTCTGCGTGTACATTTGCACATACACATGTATGTGTGTGTTTTCCCACCTAAGATCCCCATTTTGCAGATGAAGAAATAAAGGCTAAAAGAATATTAGTAACTTGGCCAAGAAGATCACCTATTAAATGGCGATTTGAACCCATGTAGTCTGACTGTAGAGATGCCACTCTTCCTGGAATGGTAAGATTGGGGAATCGATAAGTGGAAGAAGAAAAGTATTTGAAAGAGCTTGGATGAACCACTGTAGCATACATGCTGTGTAGCTGCCACACATCTTGTCTCTGGGGAGCTTGTCTCTCCAGTCACGTGTCTTTCTTTCCTCATTCACAGTTTGCCAAGAGGGAGGGTGCTCGTGTACTGGAATCTGGGAGGTGGTCTTCCTTAGAGCTGTCGGTTCTGCCTCCTTCTCTTCCTCTCAGTTTACCTTGCCGTCTCTTGCAGTAGCATTTCATCCAGATGGCCAAATAATAATTCCATTATAAAAATAATTGGTTAACTAAAGCTAATATTTATGATTTATACTCAGAATTTTTTCCCTAGTTCTGAACATAGCAAAAACATAACACTTTAAAATGCCACTGAGGCCATCTGTTTGTTTCCTATCAGTTCTTGACGTCATTTGAGTGGTTCGGTTATTTTAGGGTTTCTATAACTGTGATCACACAAGGAGGCATTTCAGAGCGTTAGGACCACTGAACAAGGGACTGACTTGCAAGGCACTTAGAGGTCATGGACTTTACCCTGGCCTGTTCTCCAAGTACTTTTTTCTGACAGGTAGAGTTCAGCATACATTTTGGAGCTTCCTGATCAAGTGGTTGAGAGATTTTTTTTATTTTTTTTAGTAGGAATTTCTTCCTCCTTCCATATGTTAATGAATTTCTCCAACCAGAAACATCTACCCCTGTGTCCAGGTTCTGCCCTCTGGACCTACACAGAAGAAGGTGTGTGACATGAGCAGATGTTCCAAAATTTTAAAACCATGATCATGTCATTTTGGAGGCTTCCTTATTCCAGAAGGAACATCCTCTATTCCTTGAAATGCCTCTCCAACAATCTGGAATTGATAATGCACACTTTCCTAACCTTTATCCTCCCATTGGCCT
>SJYQ01003056.1:231025-257996 GCA_006410935.1 Redunca redunca | reverse complement strand
GGGGACACCATGATTCCCACTGTACAAGTGAGGAGACTGATACCAAGGTGGATGAACCTAGGTGTTCAGCTTCAATCCCTGGGTTCTTTACAGCCCAGTGAGGGGTTGCTCCCTGTCCGGTACTCTTTTCTTTGCAGCCAAGTATCTGCTCATGCAGAGAACCTGGTAATAAAGGTGCTCAGAGCATTTGTTTTTATTTTATTTTTATTTTTTAGTCATTTTAAATGAAATACCTCAGACATACATACTAGAAGAATGGAACCAATACCTTAACGTATGTAGATATAGTTGACATGTGCACTGTGTCAGTGCATGTAACAGTAGGACACGTGATCATATAGTTCTCTGGAAGGGAACACCCTCCACACTCAAGGAGACTGCAGTGGAGCACAGGAGGACCACAGCAGTAGCTCAGAGGGAGTGTAAAGACTGTTGCTAGAGTTCAGGTCATAGCAATAGAAAGCCAACTCTGCTTTAAAGATGTGCACAGAGAAGTGCCCTGCTGACCTAGGGGTGAAAAAAAGACCTGGGTAAGGATCTGAAGATTTGCCAGTCAGAGAGGATCAGGCAGTTATTTATTTCTTTATTAGAATAGCCTTGCTTTACACTGCTGTGTCAATTTCTACTATTTAGCCCAAAGCCTCTATTTAGCAAACAGACATTTAGCAAAATGTCTATTTAAGAGGTTTCCCTTTTCTTTGCACCCTCTCCTGCATTTATCATTTGTAGATTTTTTGATGGTGGGCATTTTGACTGAAGTGAGGTAATAACTCATTGTAGTTTTGATTTGCATTTCTCTAGTTTAGTGATATTGAGCATCCTCTCCTGTGTTTGTTGGCCACTTATGTGTCTTCTTTTGAGAAATGTCTACTTAGGTCTTCTACCCATGTTTTGATTGGGTTGTAGCTTTTTTCTTTTTCTTTTTTATATTGAGCTTCATGAGTTGTTTATGTATTTTTGGAAATTAATTCCTTGTTAGTTGCTTCATTTGCAAATATTTCTACCATTATAAGGGCTGTCTTTTTTTCCTTCTTATTGGTTTCCTTTGCTGTGCAAAAGCTTTTAAGTTTAGTTAGGTCCCAGGAATACTCCCAACCTCATTCTATGTGGCCACCTGGTACCAAAACCAGACAAAGATAGCACAAAAAAAGAAAATTACACTAATGAATATAGGCACAAAAATCCTCAACAAAATACTAGCAAACCAATTTCAATGACACATTAAAATAGTCATATACTATGATCGGGTGGGATTTATCCCAGGGATGCAAGGATTCTTCAATATATATGTCTGTCAATATGATGTAAGATGCAGAAATAGCTTTTAACAAAAGGTAACAATCATTTATGATAAAAACTCTCCAGAAAGTGGGCACAGAGCGAATCTACCTCAATGTAATAAAGGCCATATACAACAAACCCACAACAAACATAATTCTCAATGGTGAAAAAATGAAACACTTCCTCTAAGATCAGGAACAAAACAAGGACCTCCACTGTTCCCGCCGTTATTCAGCATAGTTGTGGAAGTCAGTTGCAAAAGGAATCCAAATTGGAAAAGAGGAATTAAAACTGTCACTGTTTGCAGATGACATGATACTATACTCAGGCAGTTATTAAAGCAAAGGCAGGTCAGCTCTTGCAGGAAGAAGCAAAAAGGATAGTAGAGTCCGGTAGGCTGATTACCAGCAAGTTGACTTGAGGGTTCCATTGAGGAGGTTTGTAGGCACATGGAATTCCCTGGTGGTTCAGCTGGTAAAGAATCTGCCAGCCATGCAGGAGACCCAGGTTTGATCCCCGGGTTGGGAAGATGCCCTGGAGGAGGGCATGGCAACCCACTCCAGTATCTTGCCTGGAGAATCCCATGGACAGAGGAGCCTGGCAGGCTACCGTCCAAAGAGTCAGGCACGATTGAAGTGACTTAGCATGCGGGCATGCCCAGAGAGCTAGAGCAAGAAAAGTGAAAAAGCATCATAGGTGTTTGTTGTTGTTTAGTTCCTAAGTCATGCCTGATTCTTTTGTGACCCCATGGAATTAAAAAGTAGAAGTAAATATATGGTGGAAGGTCCATGGTGGTGAGTAGCAACACCAAAAGTTGAAGTAAAAGTCAGAACCAATGGTAAGGAAGCTCGAGTGCCAAGCAAAGGAGCTGAAACATCCCCCAGTAACAGCGTCAGGACACTAACACAATTTGTGATGTTAGGCATCACTAACCGAGTTGACTCATTGGAAAAGACTCTGATGCTGGGAGGGACTGGGGGCAGGAGGAGAAGGGGACGACAGAGGATGAGATGACTGGATGGCATCACTGACTTGACGGACGTGAGTCTGAGTGAACTCTGGGAGTTGGTGATGGACAGGGAGGCCTGGCGTGCTGTGATTCATGGGGTGGCAAAGAGTCAGACACGACTGAGTGACTGAACTGAACTGAACCCTAAATACTTTATCTTAATTATCCCCATATTCTTATCTCCATTTATGGAAGAGGGACCTGGACACAAAGAGGTTAGGAGACTTGCCCCAAATCTTCCAGCAAGTAAGTGGCAGAGTCAGGCTTTGGGCCTCAGCAGGGTGGCTGCAGTTTCTGGACTCCTAACCACTATGCCATATAGGATCTGGGAATTGCTGAGTAAAGACTAGTGAAAGCCTCATAGTTTGGGTTTGTTTGTTTGTTTTTAATCTCAATGCCTGGCCTCGCACTGAACATTCAGATTCCACACATGTGAATGACTCTTTGGGTAAATCTGATGTGCACACATCTGGCTGACAGTCACTGCTCTCAGCATTAGGAACCATTA
Organism: Redunca redunca; assembly: GCA_006410935.1. NCBI lineage: Eukaryota > Metazoa > Chordata > Mammalia > Artiodactyla > Bovidae > Redunca > Redunca redunca. The sequence goes on along the minus strand of SJYQ01003056.1, from coordinate 255,198 downwards.
GGATTTTCTGATTAAGCCCAGCAACAATCCCAAGGTTGAATGTTTGCATGAGGAAGTGTCACAAGCAAAGCAGTATTCTAGCAGAACTGATCTGGCCATTGTGCCTAGCAGAGACTAAGAAAGTCGAGAAAGCTGAGGTGGGGAGACAGTGGCAGAGTGTTCAGAGGCCAGGTCTCAGGAAAGGAGGGATTGGGCCTGAAGAAGGGAGCAGAAATGAAATAATCCATTGATACTGGAGACCAGCTAGGGCTATGTAAAGACAGTCACGGATGTCTTCAAAATGGGAATAATTAGGGAGTGACAAAGTCCTCAAGACACTGAGAGCACCTTAATGGTTCACAGGTAAGGCTCCCATTCCAAGCCCTGCTCCATCTAGTGCGTGCTGTGTGACCACAGGGAAGCCAATTAATATTTCTGTACTTTGCTTGGTTCATTTGTAAAATATAAACAAAAAGAGCACCTCCTTTGTTGGGTAAGACATATATTCCCTAGTGGCTCAGACGGCAAAGAGTCTGCCTGCAGTGCAGGAGACCAGCGTTCAATCCCTGGATTGGGAAGAGTCCCTTTAGAAGGAAGTGGCAACCCACTCCAGCATTCTTGCCTGGAAAATTCCATGGACAGAGGAGCCTGGCGGTCTGTGGGGTTGAAAAGAGTCAGATACAACTGAGTGACTTCACTTTCACTTTTCACATAGTGTTTAAAGGAGTGTTTTGCTCATGGAATGTGCTCAGTAAATACTATCTTTTATTATCTTTATTGGTAGAAGAGGGAAATGGGTCTGTGGGCAATGTGAGGGACAATAAACTAAGATTTAGAGATTTTGGCCTTAGATGTGTTAAGATCTCTGATCCTACTACAGCCTACCTTCAGACTAGGGAAAAGAAACCCTGCTTTTTTCAAAATAACAGCAGCTTCATTTTCAATGAAAATGATGCTAATTACTGGGTATTGACCCAAGATGAATTTCTCTTTGATGAACTACATACCACTCTTCAAAAACCCTAGCCAAATCATCTCAAATACCAGGAAGTGTGGGGTAATGCAGTAAATTGGGGGAAAATGTGTATCAGAAGAAATTATTGCTACAAAAATATTTTCAGTAAGTTTGTTCCCTTCATAAATAGTGTGAATGGAATGCCTGAGCAATCAGCTGAAAGCCCGATCTTCTCTGTGGGCTAATTGCTCGTCTGGTTAGTGCAGAATTTAATTTGTGCTATTGTGCAGGCAAGGCTGAGAGCGTGAAATAAACAATGTGTGTTAATTTCACGTTTTCCAGTCTACTTAGCCAAAGAGAAAGCTTGGGCTCCTCTCAGGCCTCACCCCACCCCCTCCCCAGCTTCTCATCCTGGAACCAGCAGACCACAGAGGGGAGGGATATTTGCTAACTATAGGTGTGGGATTCTTGCTGCAAGACCAAAGGCTCAGGAAAGCCAGTTGACCTGGGCAGTGAGGCTGGCCAAGAAACACACAGCGCTCCCTCACCCACTCCACTGGTGCTGAGATTTTTCTTCTGAGATGAATGGGCATCTGCTGGGGCCCAGGCAGCTGGCTCTACACTCTCACGTTCAAGGATGCCTCTGATCTCCTGTGGCGCTGCTTTCATCAGAGCAAACAGAGCTACCCAATTGAATGATATCCATGCTGAATGGATTAACTGGATGAGATGAGAGGGTCCTTCTCTACTGAGGGCGGCAGAGGTAGCTTTATGGAGAAGCAGAATAGATGCCCCGTCTAGGCTGAAACTTGAGGGAGCTTAACCAGGCCTCCCCTGCCCCTTGCCTCCCTCCTACTCCACTCTAAAGATCAGACAAGTCAGAAGCACTGGGCTTCTTTCCCTGTGACTGAAGGTGTGAGGCCCAGGAGAAGGGACCTGCTCAGGGTCGGGGTGGCAGTCAGTAGCTTGACCAGTCAAGGATGTAAGCAGAGACTTCAGTCAGGCTGCCTGAATTCAAATCCTGGTTCTAGCCAGTTGCATGAGTTACTTACCCCTCTCAATTTCCTCATTAATAAAATGAGGATACAAATAGCACACACTTCGCAAGGATATGAGTATCACAATAGTTAATATATGTGAAGTGCTTAAAATAGGACCTGGCAGAATGTAAGTGCTCAGTATATGTTAGTGATTATTAGTGTTAGTTTAGAATATTCTAAATTTCTAGCCTGTACTGTTTGTATTACATGAATGTTTGGGTGTGTGATCAGATATTCCTATCCTCCCCCAGAAAGGGGGAGCTCTGTTGTCTCACCTTCACTTTTTCATCTGTGCTGCTTGTATTATTAAAATCTAGGGGGGGAGTCCCCATATTTGGAAATGCTTGAGGTGCTCTTTTAATTGAGAGAAGAGCATAAAAACTAAAGTCATTGCACAGACGGACACAGAGTGCATTCTGGATGTGCGGAGAACCACCAGGGGGTCCAATGAGAAAGGCCAGATTGCAAGGCTACAGAGGCCAAAAGACTGAGTGGAAAAAAAAATCTTACCCTTCAGGCCTTCCTTAATCATGGGGATGGCTGACATTTCTTTTCAGGAGAAACCTAGGTCAGTCTTATTTAACTCAGTGGCACGAGGAAGAGCCACCCTACCCTGGCCTAAGAGACGTCGCTGTATGAGCTCCCCATGGAACCTTGATAAAGGCTCTGCCCCTGCCTTGGACTGGCTACTGTACCATACACAGCAGGTACCAAGGTTGTGTCCCCAGGGGGGCTGCAATCCATCCAGCTCTTTCCTATGCTACACTAGGCCAGCGAGGGATTGAGGGACTCACTCCAGGTCACACAGCTGGGTGTGACTTCAGGTCTCTGGACTTGAGCCCTCTTCTCTCTCTGCTACACTGATCTACCCCTCCAAAAAGTAAGGGGTATTTGTCCTAAAGGGCCTGTTCTACTGGCTGCCAGTAATGAAAGGAAAAAAAGCCCATTTTATAATAGTATAAGCTGGAGCTGTGTAATCTGAAGATGAAAGAACAAAAACACATTCACAGTGTTGCAATTGTGGACTTGGAGTCTCAGGAAAGCAATATTATCAATAAACTGGCCAGTAACCATGGAGTGCCTAGTGCATGCAAGTCCCTGGGCTGGAGTCATGGGAGGGCTACAGAGGTGAGAAAGAGGCTGTCCCTACCTTCTGGGGCATCCAGACTCCAGGAGAAGATAAAGTGAGTATCCATGGAAGAAAACTTTATATTTAGCATGTGGCAGCTATTACCGGAGCGGCACGGACCAGATGTGACTTAGAATTTGAGAGGAGGTTAGAGTCTGTTAATGCCAGGAGGGATTTAAACCAGAGATAAGAGAAGCAGTTAAGAAGTGACCCCAGGAAGTACATCACTGGCTGCCCGACAACAAGAAGAACTGTATCTCGCTGCAGGGAGGAGCCATAAGGGAAAGCTTTCCACAGCAGGGGAAATTAGGGAGGGGCCTCAGGCAGAAAGAATCTGAATCATTGGAGGACCGGAACAGGGAATCCCAAACAGGAGAAATGTCAAGATCAAAGGCACAAGAAAAGGTAGGACTATCACAAATCTGTCCTCAGTTGTAGTCTAATTGGAAAGGTCATTTGGCTCTGAAGACAGACAGACTTTGACATTCACAGACGGAAAAGATGGTTGTTTGAGTGCTTCATGCAGCAGAAGGAGCAGGGTAGAAAGGAAGCGGGATTGGAAAGAATGCACTGCCGGACACGTTTCTCCGTGACCCCCCTGCCTCGCCCGCACTCACAGGTTAGACAATGAACCATGAATTGAGCTCTATTGGATGGGCAGAACAAGGGACTGGGAACATCCTTGAGTTGATGGGACCTGCCGACCCCCTGGTTAACCGTCTCCTCCTAGCTAGGACCCATGCATGGCCTATGTATGCTGCTACTCCTCGTTTGGGACTTAAGGGTTTCCTGAAAGCTGTGTTGGCAGGAAGAAGGAGGGAATGAGGTGAAATCTACAGTTACCCTTCAACCCCCCAGCAATCTTCAAGCAGGCATGGGATGAGAGTTTCTGCTCTTCAAGTTTCCCTTGAAGTTCACTTGCAAATACTTTCATCTAGATACAAATACATCAAAGAAGAAGGTAAGAGGCAGAGAAGGAAAAGATAGCACACAGTGCCTCCAGGAAGCCCTACTTCATCATCCACTCTGGTGAGAAGCTGCCCTGTGAGAATGTGAGAAGCCCAGGAGGGGACTGCCATTAATTGCGGTCCATACTCAGGAGTGGTTCACGCTGTTGGACATCTCTTGGTGCCCGCTTCCTGGAAGTAGTCACCTCTGGAAGAAGTAGGAGGTCTACATTCAAAGACTCTGAGAGAAACATGTGCGACCTCCCTCCCCATTCTATTTCTTCTCTGCCTTGGTAGCTGTGGAGGAAAAAAAAAAAAAAAAACAGAGGAGGACACTGAAGTGGGGAGCAGGCGGGTACTCAGGGCGACTTCTCTGACCCCACAATTTTTAGCAGGTTGAGGTGGGTTCTGTCTCCAGCTTTTCTTCCTGAGAAAGCCCAAGAAAGATTTACCTGATGTGTCGATCCAAAAAGACCCTCTAGTCAGTTAGTTCAGAGAAGGCAATGGCAACCCACTCCAGTACTCTTGCCTGGAAAATCCCATGGATGGAGGAGCCTGGTAGGCTGCAATCCATGGGGTCGCTAAGAGTCGGATATGACTGAGCGACTTCACTTTCACTTTTCACTTGCATGCATTGGAGAAGGAAATGGCAACCCACTCCAGTGTTCTTGCCTGGAGAATCCCAGGGTCAGGGGGGCCTGGTGGGCTGCCGTCTATGGGGTTGCACAGAGTCGGACACGACTGAAGCGACTTAGCGGCAGCAGCAGCAGTCAGTTAATTCATTCACTCAGTCATGTCCAACTCTTTACAACCCCATGGACTGCAGCACGCCAGGCCTCTCTGTCCATCACCAACTCCTGGAGTTTACTCAAACTCATGTCCCTTGAGTCGGTGATGGACCCTCTAAAGTAAAGTAAATGGCAGGTGACAGGAGGCTGCCTGCCACTGCCGTGCCCAAGAGAGTAAACAGAGGAAAGAGAGAAGAGCAGGTCAGAGCAGGAGGAACACAAACCTCAAGGGTCCAACTGGGCAGGTGCAGTGGTTTGCCTAAAAGTGGCACAGCTAGTTATTCTGCTAAATGAATCAACCCTCCTGGCATTTGAAAGCTTCTAACATGTAAAATTGGGTTGGTGGTGTACATTGAAAGAAACTGCTTGAACGTGCCTGAGAATCAGGCAAAGATTTCTCTTCCTTGGGGTTCCGAGTACCAAGAGAGCCTGAATTGTGACTCCTTATGATGCTTGGACCTCCCTGGACTTTTGAACATCTCCAAATGTAGATGCTGATCTCTGAGATGAAGAGACAAGAAGAGCATAGCTCTGCCCTGTGAGGTCACCAACTCCCACGGGTGACCTGAGTGACTCATTCCTATGCTGAGCCTCTCCGTGTAGAATTGCCAATTCCCAAGACTTTTCTATCCTTCCAGAACCAGTTCAAGGCCTCTGCTCCATGCAGTTAACTTCAAGTAGCCAACACTAATCCATGCATTCTTTTCCCAAAGGCCCTCTAGTGAAAGCTCCCAGCTGAGAAGGGTTCCTAGGCCCTGAGTTACTCATGGTTTTCTTCATTTATGTTCACATCTAATCTATGAAGTGAAGCATTTCTCTATTTACTGATTGAAAAACTAAAACTTGAAGATACTAATGAATCTGAGCTACAGTCAAGCTGATTCCCGGATTTGAGCTCTGGACCACTGCTTTCGAGTGCCTCTTCCAGTCTTAGCTATGTGCACTGTGGCTTTAGTATTAAAACCCTACCTTGGGTTATATCTGAGATTTCTGGACTGTGTAGGAATATATACACATCCCTTCTTCAGGGAACTTGCAATCGAGATAGACAGATAAAACATTGGAAAAGATCATTAAAACCCAGGATACACGTACTCACAGTGTATCATAATATCAAGCAATATTTATTGAGCATCTAGTATGTCCCAAGTATGGCACTGAGCTCCTAAATGTCTCAAAAGGAAGATGCCTCTGCCCCAGTGAAGCTTATAGTTCACTGAGGGAGTTAGTCCTTAGCAAAGAAGTTTGCAAATGGCTATATATTAATAATTTACAGTGAGATTGTTAGGGAGAGAAGAAGCTGTATGCTGTGAGAGAGAATAGTGGGGGGGGTGGGGCTGATTTAGGTGGAAGGTCAAAGAAGGCCTCCCTTCCAAAGTGTCATTTTAGCTGAGTTTTGAAAGATGGGCCAGAGTGGGTGAAATTTAAAAAGCTTGGGATCTGGGATGGAATAGTTCCTGGTCAGAACCCTCAGACAGAAACATGGAACTTTGGAGAAACACACCTAAGCAAGGCAGCCAGCTGTGTGCCTGCAGCTTTCCCATCCTTTTCTGGGCCTCTGGGGCCCCTGGGCCTCACACTCTGAATGCTCGGGGCTTAGCAGATGGCTCCCCTTCTGTCTGCACCCCTGCTTTATTCCTACGACGTTATCCACAGCTTCAATCTGAGCTTGACCTCTTGCTTTGTTCATTTCCTTCTCTCAGTCATGATGGGGGCTTCTGGACCATTGGACAATGGGACTTATGTTTCATCTCTCTAAAGAGGGGGCCGTTGGGGCCAACAGAGACCCTCCGGAGAGCTCTGCTTCTGTTTTTGTCTCCCCTTCTCCAGCCTCTGTGGGAGCTAGGACCTGGGAAGACAGTAAACTGTATACATTATTTCCTTTTTGATTAGGTGAATAAATAACTTGATTGAGACGCGCCTCTTTGGAGGACGATGCTGGCAGGCTTCCAGGAGTGGAAGGCAGCTGGCTCTGAGTACAGAGGAGGTGGCAACAAAGACCTGAAGGACAGATACATCAAGGACAGGCTTAGGATCCTGCCTGGCCCTGGGAAGGACCAGCCAGAAACATTTAGGGAAAGAGGTTTGCCCCTGTCCTGCCCTGTGAGGGAAGGCTCAGGTTTGGGTTGCCTTTGCAAGCACTGGGACATCTGTTCCAGCCCACTACCCTCCTGAGGGCCAAGCTTCAGCTGCACTCCCCTGGAGTGCAGGGACACAGGCTCTGGGCAGCTGACAATAATCGTGCTTCTCAAGTGGGCACACACAGTAGGTCCCTGTAGAAAAGGTTTCCACACACAGTAGGTCCCTGCTCAGCATCTCCATATGTACGGGGCATAGAGACGTTAGTGCATGGAGTACATTCACTGGCCTTTGGTCCATGCTCCTCTGTACTGCTCTCTAGATTTGAAGTGTGAGTCTAAACTGAGGTCCTCTGTCTTTCTCCGACCCAGGGGACACCATTCACCATCTGCAAGCCTCCCAAAGTGGCCCTGCCTCACCTGAGAGCTATGACAAGCTGGTTCTAACCACCCATGCTTCCCTGTAGCAAGTGGGAGGGGTGACATGTTAGACGTTGATTCAGGTACAAGTCCCAAGGCAAGTCCTAGCTATGAGACTCACTACTCTGAAGACAGGGGGATGACAGTCCTGAGTTTGGACTCTCAGATCTAAGGCATTTGGAACTAGCTTTTCAGTACAAAATTGTGTTTCCTTGCTTGTTACTGATCTACCACTGGATAGCTGTTCCTTGGGATTAAGTCAAAGTGATTTCAGAAATCTTCTGTTAAAACCTCCCTAAGATGGAAAGCACATTAGTCCAGTTTCAGTCATTAACACCTGAATTGGTTAGAGAATAGCTGACGACTGTCCTTTAGGACAGATCTTCCTGACTGGGTCAGTGGTAAAGAATCCTGCAAAGCAGCAGATGCAGAAATGTGGGTCGTGAAGATCCCCTGGAAGAGGAAATGGAGACGTACTCCAGAAATCTTGCCCAGAAAACACTATGGACAGAGGACCCTGGCGGGCTACAGTCACTGGAATCACAAGAGAGTCATACACAACTGAGCGATTAAACAACAGCAACAATCCTGTAGGACCAAGGAGATATATGAAGACTTAAAATAATTTACTACCATTTATGGAGCCCACTTTCAGCCCAGGGGAGCACTGGGTCCCTCATATATGACTTCCTCTTCAATTCTCAGGATCTGAACCCAGGTTTGTATGGTGCTGACCACTATGGGCATTTCCACTATTCCAGCTGCCTCCATCCCCCTTGAAGGGTATGTTGGAGAAATGATCCTGTTTGAGGGAGATGCTGGCCCTAGAGATCCTCAGAGAGAGCCCCTCTGAGTACCTGGGCACCTAGGATGGAAGGGAAGGCAACAGTGTCCTGATTTGACTGTGGTCAGCCTGCGGTCCATGCCTTCCCTTGTGATGCCACACTGTGTACTCCTGGCTCCTGGGCAGGTCCTCCCCACAGTGGGTATTGCTCAGTACCAGTCAGCATGCTTGCTTCCAAGAAGGCTTCCTGGAGTCCCAGGAAAAGCTGAGTACACAGCCAGATTTTGAGCCAAACCCAAGCACATCAGGATGAGGACACTGTCTTTTTGGAGAAGAGAACCTGCCTCTGAGTTGAAATATGTGGAGAGAGGTGGTCTTGCTATCTCTGTGCCCACTCCTCACTCCTTCCCAGGGAGTCCTATGCAGGCTTCGATGTGGGAGACGACCTCTCACCAATATGATTCTACTCATCTTTGACCCCAACCTCCAATCTCTACAGGTGCTCCAGCTCCACTTTATGACCTCTTTATGGCTCCGACCAGCTGTTTATGCTTCATAAATTCCTTCCCATGCTTTGAGGTCCAGCTCAAAGATGTTCTTCTTGATGATACATGGCCCTACATCTCCCCCTTCCATGCCAACCTAGAACAGAAGGGTTGCCCCACTCATGAAAGTGTTTATTACCCTGTGATGCGTATCTATCTGTCTTCCCTTCAAGAGAGAAAGCCTCTTGAAGGCAGTATCTGTTACATTACACCATCTCACATAGTATCTGGCACTTAGTAGCCCTTTGGGGAAGATGTCTCTGGTCTCTTCTCCACCTTCCAGTCTTATGTGGCGACACTTTCTATGTGCCCTCTCATGTATCACTCACACATGAAGCTTGACGGGGACTGTCTATTTGTGTGCACCATCGGTAGGCCATAGTACCAGTAAGAGGGCCCATGACCGTCTGGTCCTTTAGCCAATCACAAATGCCCAGCATGTTTCTGACATCAAGGACATGTTGGACACCAACATGTCATAGGTTGGTGTCCAATATATTGGACACCAATAAGTATATGTTGAATGAATGAACAAGTCAGTCTGGGTTTCTGAAGACCAATTTGGTGGTAGGCTTTCCCTGGGTCAGACACCTCATCCCAGGGAGCAACCTTGTTTTCTTAGCCTAGGTTTCCTGAGAGGCACACTTGATTGCAATCACCCAGTCCCCAAATCATTAAACTGTTCTTACCTCAATCACTATGCTAGGGGGAGTAGTCTTGGATAAGGGGCTTCAGTAGAATATTTTATTTTTTTCCCCAAAGTTCCATGTTCTCCTTTGCTATAGTACAAACAGAACATAAACAACTAATGAGTTTTTCCTACTATGCATGAGGAGAAAAAAAAAACATACTTCATCCTGTGATCAGTTTTATACTCTGCAAAACTGGGGAACCTGTGAGTGATATCTTAGAAAAAACTTTCTTCCCAAGGGTTAGAAGACTATACTCTACTATTAATTTGCTGTGACACCTCAGGCAAATTTACCCAACTGGCCGAGTTTCCTAGTGTCAAGTGCTGATTTCATTTTTTTTCTAGTCTGTTTCTAGAGTACTCTTCTAGTCTGTTTAATAATTGTTGCAAAAAAATATTAAATATTTCTTCCACAAGTCCAGACTTTTAAACATTCACGAAGCTTATTTATATGCTGCTTCTTTTTTTTTTTCCCTCATGGTAAATAAGGTAGTGAAATCGTTCTTAATATTTTCAATAGTTGGTCTAGACAATCTCTAATATTTGGTGTAGCTTTCAATTTCCAAGAAGTTTGAATTCAAAGATTTGTACCCTTTGACCCTTGAACAATATCCTTTTCCCAAGGTGGGGACAAGCATTCCCATGTGTCCTGATCACATGATTCACAGAACATAAGCTAATTCACATGGAGTGTCAAGAAAGAAAACCCCAAGGGGCTGATTCTCCAAAGACATGACTCCCGGGTGGAGAAATTTCCCACAGTCACGGGGGTCTGTAGTTTTTGGCAAGAGTATCTTCTTATTTCCCTGTCAGTCACAGACCAGAGCTCCTGATGGCCGGCAGTGCATCCGTTGACCTTGACTTGCAGCCCAATGATGCTAGCACTGGATCTTTCAAGCCTGGCAGAAATCATGGGAAGGGTCAAAGCTGAGAAGTCCTGGGTTTTCAGTTTAGTCACAGTTAAAGACACAGCATAAGTATTTGTAGCAGGGTCACGTCAATTGCCATTATAAAGTAGGAAAGGGTGGTTTGTTACACTACTTCTGGAATACAAGGCTTAGTGAGGTGCCATGGCTGGCCCGAGTCACCACCAGAATTCAGTGATCAGGACATATGGCTACACCCCTCACTGTCAGACAGAAAGCTGCCTTCTTATCCAAAAGTGCCTTTGGGGCTTGGACTTCAGCTGTGTCTGCATAAATATTGTGTCACCAGTGTTCATGGGCTTGGAGTGGAAATCATGTAATTTCATACGGAGAACACTGTGGGCAAGAAGATAGTGAACTAGAGCTCTAGCTGCAGCCTTAGTTAGAGAATGCCTTCCAGACTGTGGGTCTCATTTTCCTCATCTTTACATAAAAGAATTATATGTAGACACTTTTTTTAAAAAAAATCATTTAGCCTGAGGATCAACTGCATTCACGTCATCTGGGCCCTTGTCTATGAAGGTAGATCCCTAGGCTCCTCACAAGACCTATTGAATCAGAATATTAATGGGTGAACATGGAAATAAGCACTAGAAACAAGCTTACCAGGTGATGTTTTTAAGCTTACTAAAGCTCAACAACCCCAGAACCAGATGATCTCTGAGTTTTTGTCAGGAGACATCATCTTAGGATTTTATGAATATAATTACTGCAAGGTCCACAAGGAGCAAAAGCCAGGAACAAAACTACAGTTTTAGCTCTCAATCTTTCATTCTCCACCCATGTGTGCCAGTTCTATGTGGAAAGATTTATTTGAAAAATCTGGTACATTCTGAGGGGTACGGTAGTCACAGAGGCATTTTGAGGTTCCCTCCAGGGTGTTCTGGAGCATGAAACCCGAAATGTGGAATTAGAGAGGAAGAAAGACCTCTCTGTGTTCTGAGGGAGAGAGAGCGGCCCAGAAACAGCAGCCCCGAAATTATCCTCCAGCTCCCGTGCTATTATAAAGAAAAGCTGACACAGCAGAGCCCAGGGGATGCTCAGCGTCTTCAGAGCACTAATCACTGAGGCAGGCAGGCTAATGAAAGGAGAACACTTTCACAAACAGCACCTGTCCCAAGCAGTCATCTGCTATTTTTAGAGCTGTTGTAAAGAGCAAAGGGACATTTGTAGAAACTCCAAAAGGGCACCAGGTAGGAAGAAGTTGGAGAAGTCGGGGCATATTCTCTCTGGCTGCTTGAATAATGCCCTATCAGTTGAGTCACTGAAAACTTGGCCAGTCTAATGTTTTGTTTTGTTTTGTTTTGTTTTGTTTTGTTTTGCTTTGCTTTGTGGTTGAGGATGAGCTGGGGACGTGGTGGTGAGAAACAAGGCGAGATAAGGAACATCAATCTGATCTGTTGGTGGTGTTTTCGATGGCAGAACACATATTGAAACATTTAGATGATTTTGAATCCAGAAAATAGAACGGTCTATTCTCTGCGGTTTATTTTGGAAGAGCTCAAAGTAGGAATAAGTGGGAAATACTTTTATTTCGTTAATTTTATCCAGCGGCAAAATTGTCCTCCTGGTTGGAATTAACATACCTTTACATTTGTAAATAGGACAAATCACGGAATTTAGTGCTAATGCATGTTGCTTAGCTTAAGTTGGTTAGGATCTAGAGCTCGGAGATTGTGGGAAGAACATCAGCTCTTATTTCAAAATAAGAAATATTGGTGAACACTAACTGAGGGCTTAAAGAAACACTCTGGAAGAGGGGTGCATTGACAGTTGGCTAAAAACGTCAACTCCACACAGGAGGGTGGAATGGGTCTTCCGTAGTATGTGCTGACATGGAATGTCCCATCAAAGTGAACACAATCGATCTGTTAAATGTTACGCATGTGTTTGACCTTTCAGGTAGATTTATAACACTTCAGGTCAGAAAATGTCATTTTCTAATCCACCTCCTCTCCTCCCACATGCAATTAGAAAATTCTCCTTTTTTTTTTGCAGCCTCTCCAGGAATATTGGGCTGATCTGTAATGAGATATCTATTCCGATCCTCCTCTACTTTATAGATAAGCAAAGAATCTTCCTGAAGTTTACTTTTCAAGCTCACAGAGCTATTCATTAGAACCCTGGTTTCCTGACTCCAAGCCCAGTGCTTTTTCTACTATATCAGAGATCCTGAGGAACCTAGAGTTGGAAGTACGTCAAAAGTCATCCAACTTAATCAGTTATCTCCAGTAATTGAATTGACAAACTGAAGATCACGCAGACTTTTTTCTAATAATTGTTTTGAAACTCAAAATTAGATAACAGAGATGTATGTTAAGTTGAGATGATTTTCTTTTGGTTCTGTTTGACAGAAATATAAAACAAACAAGTAAAAATAGCACCTGGCTGCATCTTAATGCATAGTGGTCTTGAGGTGTTTAATTCAGAACCGATGGAGGTTGCAAAACTATTTTTATGGGGTAAGCAAATTACGATGGGAACCAAGCTCTGATTTCGCTACATAAATTTTATATATGTTCCTTAATGCATTATAACTAATGCAAACACATTGATACTGTTGGAATAAGAACCTCAGTGAACTGCAAAATATTAACAGAACTGCAGAATAACAAATTGTGTCCACTCACCTTCCCGATGGCTTCTCCCTACTCGTTGTGTCAGGCCTCTCCCCAAAGCTGCTTTTTGTGTTAAATACCATTTTTTAGAGTCTTGTTCTCAAACAGTTGCCATATTCCCTTCCTTTAAAGTATTTGCCCATACAAATGTAATAAATTCTCTGAGGCAATGAGAAGAGGAGTCCACTTGGGCTGCTAAACTAAAATACCACAGATTGGGAGGTTAGTAAACAAGAGAAATTTATTTTCCACGGTTCTGAAGCTTGGAAAGTTCACAGTCAAGGCGCTGGCAGAATCAGCATCCGGGCAGAGTCTGCTGTACGGTTCACAATGGTCATCCTTGCCCTGTGTCCCCACATGTCAGAAGGAACACTTTGAGGTCTCCTTTAAAAGGACACTAATCCCATTCCACTGTATAATCATAAGAGATTGATTTAGGTCATACCTGAATGATCTAGTGGTTTTCCCTACTTTCTTCAACTGAAGTCTGAACTTTGCAATAAGGAGTTCATGATCTGAGCCACAGTCAGCTCCCGGTCTTGCTTTTGCTGACTATATAGAGCTTCTCCATTCTTGGCTACAAAGAATATAATCAATCTGATTTCAGTATTGACCATCTGGTGATATCCATGTGTAGAGTCATCTCTTGTGTTTTTGGAAGAGGGTGTTAGCTATGACCCGTGTGTTCTCTTGGCAAAACTCTATTATCCTTTGCCCTGCTTCATTCTGTACTCCAAGGCCAAATTTGCCTGTTACTCCAGGTATCTCTTGACTTTCTACTTTTGCTTTCCAACTCCCTATGATGAAAAGGACATCTTTTTGGGGTTCTAGTTCTAGAAGGTCTTGTACGTCTTCATAGAATCATTCAACTTCAGCCTTTCAGCATTACTGGTTGGGGCATAGACTTGGATTACTGTGATATTGAATGGTTTGCCTTGGAAATGAACAGAGATCATTTGGCCGTTTTTGAGACTGCACCCAAGAACTGCATTTCAGACTCTTGTTGACTATGAGGGCTACTCCATTTCTTCTAAGGGATTCTTGTCCATAGAAGTAGATATAATAGTCTTCTGAGTTAAATTCGCCCATTCCAGTCCATTTTAGTTCACTGATTCCTAAAATGTCAATGTTCACTCTTGCCATCTCCTGTTTGACCACTTCCAATTTACCTTGATTCATGGATCTAACATTCCAGGTTCTTATACAATACTGTTCTTTACAGCATCAGACTTTACTTATATTACTAGTTACAACAACAACTGGGCACTGTTTTGCTTTGGCTGTGTCTCTTCAACCTTTCTGGAGTTATTTCTCCACTCTTCTCCAGTAGCATATAGGGCACCTACTGACCCCAAGCCAGGCTTCAACAGTATGTAAACCATGACCTTCCAGGTATTAAAGCTGGATTTTGAAAAGGCAGAGGAACTAGAGATCAAATTGCCGACATCCACTGGATCATCAAAAAAGCAAGACATTTCCAGAAAAACATCTACTTCTGCTTTATTGACTATGACAAAGCCTTTGACTGTGGGGAATCACAACAAACTGTGGAAAATTCTTAAAGAGATGGGAATACCAGACCACCTGACCTGCCTCCTGAGAAACCTGTATGCAGGTCAAGAAGCAACAGTTAGAACCAGACATGGGACAAGGGACTGGTTCCAAATTGGGAAAAGAGTACAACAAGGCTATGCATTGTCACCCTGCTTATTTAACTTCTATGCAGAGTACATCATGAGAAATGCTTGCCTGGATGAAGCACAAGCTGGAATCAAGTTTACTGGGAGACATATCAATAACTCACATATGCAGATGACACCATCCTTATGGCAGAAAGCTAAGAGGAACTAAAAAGCCTCTTGATGAAGGTGAAAGAGGAGAGTGAAATAGCTGGCTTAAAACTCAACATTAAAAAAACTAAGATCATGGCATCTGGTCCCATTACTTCATTGCAAATAGATGAGAAACAATGGAAACAGTGACAGACTTTGTTTTCTTGGGCTCCAAAATCACTGCAGATGGTAACTGCAGCCATGAAATTAAAAGATGCTTGCTCCTTGGAAGAAAAGCTATGACAAACCTAGACAGTATATTAAAAAGCAGAGGCATTACTTTGCCAAGAAAGGTCTGTCTAGTCAAAGCTATGGTTTTTCCAGTACTCATGTATGGATGTGGAAAAGGCAATGGCAACCCACTCCAGCACTCTTGCCTGGAAAACCCCATGGACGGAGGAGCCTGGTGGCTGCAGTCCATGGGATCACAAACAGTAGGACACGACTGAGCTACTTCAGTTTCACTTTTCACTTTCATGCATTGGAGAAGGAAATGGCAACCCATTTCAGTGTCTTGCCTGGAGAATCCCAGGGATGGCGGAGCCTGGTGGACTGCCATCTATGGGGTCACATAGAGTCGGACACGACTGAAGCAACCTAGCAGCAGCAGCAGCATGTATGGATGTGAGTTCGACTATATGAGAGACTATGAGAGTTGGACTATAAAGAAAGCTAAGTGCCTAAGAATTGATGCTTTTGAACTGTGGTGCTGGAGTAGACTCTTGAGAGTCCCTTGGACTGCAAGGAGATCCAACCAGTCCATCCTAAAGGAAATCAGTCCTAAATATTCATTGGAAGGACTGATGCTGAAGCTGAAGCTCCAGTCCTTTGGCCACCTGATGCGAAAAGCCAACTCATTGGAAAAGACCATGATGCTGGGAAAGATCGAAGCAGGAGGAGAAGGGGACGACAGAGAATGCGATGGTTGGATGGCATCACCAACTTGATGTACATGAGTTTGAGCCAGCTCCGGGAGTTGGTGATAGACAGGGAAGCCTGGCGTGCTGCAGTCCATGGGGTCACAAAGAGTCAGACACGACTGAGTGACTGAACTGAACTGATTATAATTTGAAAGCACAAAAAAGCAATGTGCTTAGTGGGAGTAGTGGGGTATGTGCCCATCACTCAAACAGGAGTAAATTCTTTGGAGATAGGTGTTGACCTTTAGATACCATACATCACAAGAAACATAGTAGACGTCCAAAAAGTATCCATCAAATCAAAGCAACTTTTTTAGGATCCTCAGTAGTGAAGCCAGTCATGGTATATGTAGGAGATTCCCTCTCCAGGCGTTTGTCAAACCATACCATGGTATACCACTGACTCCCTCCTTGCAAGGCAGATTTGATCCAGCTTTCTTCAATCTGTTTACTCTTGTCTGGACCCAAGCAATCTCCAGCAATTATTTTAAGGAAGATTCACAGCACTAAGTCTTCTATAATCCCTCCCCCAAGGACTCTAGAAGCAAAGAAAACAAGAAGTATGAAAATTGAAATGAACAGCCAAACATCAAAAAAGAAAAAGAAAGAGAAAGAAGTCAGGAAGGTTGGAGCCTTTTGAACTCCATGTTGGCCTCACCCCATCAGTTATATTCTCCCAGCTTATGCAGGACACAGCCCAGCCTCCCTACTCCCCACCCCAAGCTGTTATCCTGTCCCAAGAAACTCCAGCAAATCTTGGAACAAAGACTGGCAGCAAATGAAATTCCCTGTCTGGACAGAGAATAGAATGCAATTAGCCAGGGAAGATTGTGAAATTTGTTCTTAAATGCTAGAAATATTTTCTTTCCTGACCCTCACCTCCATGACATTCCTCTTCCAGCCAGCTCCAAAGACCCCTTCATACAGTCTCTGCAAAGTAAAGCGTGACCTTTAGATTGAGATATGCTCTGTTGCAATACGTAGGAATATGTTCCAACACGTAACTTGAGATCTATTTACTAAACCGTTTGGCACATTCAGCACGTCGTGGGGGAATTGTTGGCGGGGCCTGCGGTGTGTTTTTCACTCTTCCCTGATGCATTACCAGACAGAAGGTCATCCCAGTCTAGCAGAGATGGGTGCTGCACAGGGCTCATTACCTCTCAGCAAGGCAGCCAGATGAGGCTGTGGGATGTTTTCTCTTCATCATTCAAGCTTGAAAGGAAACTGTCAGCCTCCACTTGCTCTTAAAACAATGAAAATTTAGGTGACAGCCCTCTCGTTAGCTCAATGAAAATGAAAGTTTCTAGGCAGAGACTTCCCTCCTTTGTAGTGAGCTAACCAACTCCACCTCAAAGGTCATCCTAGAAGTCAAGGCATGGGGATGAATATCAGCTTCTGGGTACAGGGTGGAAACAATAAAACGATGCACCTTTATGATAAGACCAGAAATTTTCAGGATACACAGCTTCTGAGCTTGGGAAAAATGGGTAGATTTCAGATAAATCCAGGCTTTCCATGGCTCACTTTTGCTGGGAAATACGTATATGTCTAGTTTGTTCTCTTCTGACCTATATGCATTCACATTACCAGAAAACAAATAAGGATATTATTACACTACTAAATGCTCTCATTAGGAGAAACTCCAGGAAAAGTGCCAAGTATAGATCCTGTTCTCCAGACTTACCATTGCAGAATTTCTATTCTAAGAGGATTTGGTGAATATTTGATGAACCACTTGGATAGCACATAGAATTATGGGAGTCCTAATGACTGCTTACATTTGTAGAGCACTGTATTCTGGGATATCCATATGCATCATTTTCTCATCTGATCCTGGTAACAGCCGTGTATAATAGTCTGCACGGGTTTTCAGTCTTCCTATTTTTTTAAATAAAATCTTAGGAATATTAGAACTGAAAGGGACCGCATCTATAATTTTGATCAGTTTCTGCTAACCAGGAATGCCTGTCAGGGGATTTGTCAGGGGAATTGTCTCCAAAACCTATGGTGTGCTGCCTCCTAATTCTCCAGCTTCTTGCTACTCCTCCCCTCCATCCACACATACAGAGTCTGAGTAGGGATGAGACCCCAGATACAAATACCTCTTAAAACACACTTTGAAGCTCATATTGATTTCCACCGCAGATTTAGACCAGCCCTTTATTTGTCCTGTAGAGAAACTGAGGGTTAAAGAGTGATGTGATGAACCCAGAGGCACAGGGAATGGCAGGGTCTGTACTCCAACCCTGGCCTTCCAATGCTTAGTTGAATGTCCTTGCTTTCACACTTTTTTACATCATTCTAAGTTAAGAGGGGACTGCTAACATGGTGCTGTTTATTTTATACCATGTTTTGCTTCTTGATAGCCAAAAAGAAAAATGATTTTAAAAAAACGCACCATCTAAAATGTGCCTGATGTGAGTAAAATTCCCAGAACCACAATTTGTGTTAGAGGCGTTTCCATCTGAATGCATGATCCTCACAGATTTTACTCCTCAGTCCGAAGATTTGGCTCAGATCCTCTTGAAAAGTGATGACCCTCTTTTTCTCTTCATGACACTTTATTTCAGCTCTCTGCAACTTCCCCATACCCCCAGGAGCATTCCACTGAATTTTGGATCAAATCATCAATAACCTAAAAAATGTGGTTAAGCACTGATGAGGGAGAGACAGCATTTTAGGAGGCAAATGAGTTATATTGGTCGAGGAACAAAAGTGTTTCTCTCCCCACTTCTCTGCCCTTCTGTCACACCTCTCTCTAGTCATCTTACCTGGTGCCCTGATACTCCTGGATGGGAGGGGCTCATTAGAGCCACGGCCCTCAGTTGGTTCCATTCACCAGTGAACAGGATTACTATGTAAAATGGTAGCGCTCTAATTCTGGTGCTTTCTGAGCCGAAGTTCTAAGAAATAAAGGCAGGACTTCCTTCTGAACACGCCTTGTTTTTTAGAGTTGTGAGTTCAGTTTTACTCGGGGTCTTACTGAGGACTGTAAGCTGGCACAATCTCTCAGATAGCACTGAGGACCTGCTCCAAAGACATAGGGGGAATCTAGCTTACATATGCTTTACTGCTAAGGAATACAAACAGTCAGGCAGAAATCTTGGTGAGATATATTTCATGCTGCATGTTGAATAAGCAGATCTAAGGCAGGGTCTACAGATTTCCTACCCTCAATTCCTGTCTAAAGCCCGAGAAAAAGCCTCATTAGGAAATTCTTATGGAAGAATGCATGGAGTGTTATGCAGTCCTATTCTTAATAAAAGATGCTCTGTCCAGAACGATCCAAGTAAGGTTTTATACAACACAGTTTTCTATTATGATGATTACATCTACTTGATAGTGGCTTTGTGTAATTAATATATTTCTTTTCCCCCAGAGAATGTGCAACTGGGGCTCTCTTTACAGTAATAAGGGTCTTCAAATCAATTGTCCCTACACTTTTTTATTGTGCTAAAGTATACATTGCATAAAATTGACCATTTTCACCATCTTTGGAGAAGGCAATGGCACCCCACTCCAGTATTCTTGCTTGGAAAATCCCATGGATGGAGGAGCCTGGTGGGCTGCAGTCCATGGGATCGCGAAGTCAGACAAGACTGAGCAACTTCACTTTCACTTTTCACTCTCACGCATTGGAGAAGGAAATGGCAACCCACTCCAGTGTTCTTGCCTGGAGAATCCCAGGGACGGGGGAGCCTGGTGGGCTGCCATCTCTGGGCTCGCACAGAGTCGAACATGACTGAAGCGACTTAGCAGCAGCAGCACCATGTTCAACTGTATAATTCAGGGGCATTAAGTATATTCACTGTCACCAAGTGTCATCACTATCAGTGTCCAGAATCTTTCCATCAATCCAAAGCAGAAGCTCTGTGCCCGTAAAATAGCAACCTCCCATTTCTTCTCTCTCCCCTCCCTCAGTCCAAGTAACCTTTACTCCACTTTCTGTCTCTGTGATATTTGTCCTTTTGTTTTGGGCTTATTTTACTTAGATAATGTTTTCAAGTTTCATCCATGTTGAAGCATATGTGTGAATTTCACTCCTTTTTAAGGATGGATAAAATCCCATTAAATCTATTATAGCACATTATGTTTACCGATTCGTCAGTGCGTGAACTAACCTAGGCACTTTTGTCGTGTCATTTGTTGGATCTGGTGCGTATCTACCTAACTAGGCTGTGGTGTAGGGATGAGGGAAGAAAATGATGAGCGTTGGTGAGTTCTAGGGAACCTCTTCATAAACTATAGGAATATTACATTTCCACATTTTTTTCTGAACTAAAAATGGACATGATTTGACAAATATGTTCATACAAGGATAACTGAAGAGAATTTTGAAAACATACTTTCCAGAAAACTAAGCAGGTGTGATCACCATAGCTAAGGCAACTGGAAAAACGAAAAGAGGGAAGAAGTGTTCTCCATACGGATTTCCCCCTTCTGAGGCAGAGGTTCTAGAGCTCTGTTCCCTGACTTTGGCATCTTCTGTGGAAATGAGAGCCTTCTCTTCCTGAAGGTGCTTGTGTCTGCACAGTGAGAAGCAAGTACCTGGAACCCCAGGAGGAATGTCCTGGAAGCTCCCTGTGGCCCAAGATGTCTGAGTCATCTCTTAGCCTCTTAGGCCTCTGTCCTGTTCTCACTAAACATCAGCACTAAACACAGGACCTGGGACAAAAAAAGACAGGCAAAGTCGTGGAAAGCAGCGTAAGACCGAAGTCAGCCCTGTCAGAACCTTTTCAGGGCTTGAATGGGACTGAAGTTGTGCTGGGATAGAGCTGCTTTGGGGCTCATATAAGGCAACTTGGTGCTGAGATTCATGACGTCTCTGCTACTCCCTCCGGGCCGTGTCAACTTCTAGGAGGAGCGTTTGGACATCACAGAGTTGGCAGCATAACCAAAAGTTTATGTGAGCTTGGGGCAAGATTAAATCTCCCTCCTCTTGCTTTTCCCTAACTGGTGGATTTCATGTTATGTAAGAAGCACACGTTTGACTCTAAAGATGGGAAGCTACTGACGGGTGATGACGAAGCACTCGGGGAGGGGCTGCAAGTTTGCGAAAAGCAAAGGAATTACAGAAAGCACGTTGCAAGTCCATCGCAAGTCCTCTTATTTTTCTTACACTGTGTTCCAAACCCAAACAAATTAAAAAAAAACGTATGTGTGCAAAAGCAAACCTTAAACCATTTTGTGAATCCCACCCTAGATTTCACATTTCTCCAGTGAGGCTCACATTCCTTTATTCAGATTCCAAAAGTAGAGATAATTTGTTCCAAATGTTTCCAAAGCCGACCAGCAGAAGGGCCTAACGATTTTTCCAGAGCTGGAGAAAACTGTGAAATTTTCTACACTCTAATGGAGCATTCGAAGTGAAAAAAAGAAAGAGAGACAAATGAAGGGAAAGGGCAAAGGAATGTTTTGATGATCTATTTGTTTATTTTGTTACAGTTATGGCTCTTTGACAAGCTGTGAGGAGGCACATTGATTGCCAATGTTTTATTTCCTTTGGCAAGGTAGCATTTCTTCTGCACTATGCAGCAGGTTATGATGGAGAAATCAGCCATGTTGTTATATATATTTCTTGTAAGATGGTGAGCAAGCTCGTTTCAAAAAGACTAAACCTGGGGACACTTGGGGATGATGTGTGTGTGTGTGTGTGTGTGTGTGTGTGTGTCACCCAAGCCTCTACAATGACCCCCTTCCTCCTCCCTAACAAACCTTCAGATGACCATCAATTTGCAGATGATCATCAATTTGTGGATGACAACTCCCTGTGTGCCAAAGTAGCTTCCATTTAGATACTTGTTTGGGCGCTGGGAGTCAAAGCTGATGACTGACAGCTGGGGTAACTTCTAAGGGGGGACAGATTTTACTGGGATTGGAAAGAAAGACTTTTTTCACTTTGTCAGACTGTCACTAGACTGTAATGTCTTCTAATGGTTTAAAATATGTCTGCCTTGTCTCTGCTGTGAGAATTTGCCCCCTGTAACTCCCTTAGTGTGTCCAGCACAATGCTTGACTTGTAGCAGATGTCAATTTGGGGAAAGAAATAAATTGAATGGAACATTTGACACTTTGTTTCATTAAACTTGCAAGGATCTGAAGAAAACTTTGATAAATGCAACTGGCAGAGAGCCAGTTCAGATTCCAAGCCATCATGGTTTGTAATATAATAAGTAATATTTATAACATATTTTAATACCATTACTATTATCAGTGTCATCATTTATTAAGAGCATACAATGTTCTAGGCACAGTAACAAGTGCTTTACACATATCATCTCCCTTAATCTTCATAACAACTCAGCAAATAGGACATGATTATCTCATTCTACAAATGAGGAAACTGAGGCTCAAAGAATTAAATAACTTTAGATTCTAGTAACTAAAGTTGGGTCAGATCCAGATTGGTTGATGAGTTTTTGGCTATGAGCTGAGACCTGGAAAGTAAACAGAGCTGATATCATAGCCAGCTCACTCACTGGGGTCAAGCAAGGGACTAGGGAGCCCAGAGCTATGATTGTGACTCTTCATGTTTGTGTTGCATCAAGACAAACTCTATTTTGGCTTCTAACCACATCCCTAAGCTGGGCCAGCTGGATTTGAAATTGTGCAATTGGTCACAGGCAAAGGAGTGTGGGTGGCTTGGGGAAAATTTATCATTAGGCTTGAAGCTACATTTCAGAGCACATGGTCTTCTAATGGGGAGCTGGGAAAACATTTCTGTACATGAGTGATGATAGTGCATGGTTGCCAGGGTCTAGGAGGGATGTACTAGGAATGTCAGCCATGGCTCCAGTCTTTGAGTGATGGAGCATTTACTGGATAAGGCAGAATGCCCATCCACCCCAGGTAGGACATGTGAACATAGATATGGGCTTCACGAGTGAGCACGTATACACCCTTTTCTAGCTCAGTATGCAGATGTGAGTCAGGGATATGATGTGGCCAGAGGGTCTTTTCCTTTCTACTCAGTATAATTATTTATCACTCACTCTCAGTGCCCTAAGACCCTTCCTTCAAAAACCATTAGAAAGTACTGTCTTAGAGAAAAAGAGCACTGGATTAGAAATAAGAAGATCATGGCTTGAGTCTTTTGTGGCCACTCACTAGCTAAAAAAAAAACTGAGTCTTTAATTCTTGAGATAGAATTTTGGAATCATCTTTGCCTTCCTGAACTTATTTGATTGTTGAGAAGATCAAATTACATACAACACATCTGTAAACACTGAAGTGCTTCACACATTTTCAAAAAGTATATGAATAATAGACACTGTGATATGTCATAAAATCCAAGGAAAGAAAGAAATATATAACTTACTAAGACTGGTGCTGGATATTTCTGTGTCCAAGATTCCATGAGACATTTGGATGAAATAACTGGAAATGTATATGACATTGCTCTCACCATTAGGTAGCTTATACCATTTTAGAGAAGGTAAAACTAGCAAGTTTAATTGGTTTACTGGACAAACTGGAGTAAGCAGGGTGTAAGAAAAAATCAAGTTAATTTTCTCCCAAGTAAGATGATAAGTGCTGCAAGAAGGCATCAGAGGGCAGACACACTGAAACCATACTCACAGAAAACTAGTCAGTCTAATCACACTAGGACCACAGCCTTGTCTAGCACAATGAAACCAAGCCATGCCTGCAGGGCAACCCAACATGGGCGGGTCATGGTGGTGAGGCCTGACAGAATGTGGTCCACTGGAGAAGGGAATGGCAAGCCACTTCAGTATTCTTGCCTTGAGAACCCCATGAACAGTGGGAAAAGGAAAAATGATAGGATACCAAAAGAGGAACTCCTCAGGTCATTAGGTGCCCAATATGCTATTGGAGGTCAGTGGAGAAATAACTCCAGAAAGAATGAAGGGATGGCCCCAAAGCAAAAACAATACCCAGCTGTGGACGTGACCAGTGATAGAAGCAAGATCCAATGCTGTAAAGAGCAATATTGCATAGGAACCTGGAATGTCAGGTCCATGAATCAAGGCAAATTGGAAGTGGTCAAACAAGAGATGGCAAGAGTGAACGTCGACATTCTAGGAATCAGCGAACTAAAATGGACTGGAATGGGTGAATTTAACTCAGATGACCATTACATCTACTACTGTGGGCAGGAATCCCTCAGAAGAAATGGAGTAGCCATCGTGGTCAACAAAAGAGTTTGAAATGCAATCTCAAAAATGACAGAATGATCTCTGTTCGTCTTCAAGGCAAACCATTCAATATCACAGTTATTCAAGTTTATGCCCCAACCAGTAACACTGAGGAAACTGAAGTTGAACGGTTTTATGAAGACCTACAAGATCTTTTAGAACTAACACCCAAAAAAGATGTCCTTTTCATTATAGGGGACTGGAATGCAAAAGTAGGAAGTCAGAGACACCTGGAGTAACAGGCAAATTTGGCCTTGGAATGCAGAATGAAGCAGGGCAAAGACTAATAGAGTTTTGCCAAGAAAACGCACTGGTCATAGCAAACACCCTCTTCCAACAACACAAGAGAAGACTCTACACAT
>SJYQ01003056.1:169978-229973 GCA_006410935.1 Redunca redunca | reverse complement strand
AGTTGGACTGTGAAGAAGGCTGAGCACCGAAAAACTGATGCGTTTGAACTGTGGTGTTGGAGAAGACTCTTGAGAGTCCCTTGGACTGCAAGGAGATCCAACCAGTCCATTCTGAAGGAGATCAATCCTGGGATTTCTTTGGAAGGAATGATGCTAAAGCTGAAACTCCAGTACTTTGGCCACCTCATGCGAAGAGTTGACTCACTGGAAAAGACTCTGATGCTGGGAGGGATTGGGGGCAGGAGGAGAAGGGGACGACCCAGGATGAGATGGCTGGATGGCATCACGGACACGATGGACGTGAGTCTGAGTGAACTCCGGGAGTTGGTGATGGACAGGGAGGCCTGGCGTGCTGCGATTCATGGGGTTGCAAAGAGTCGGACACGACTGAGCGACTGAACTGAACTGAACTGAATTTTCTCCCACCACTGACTTTCTCCAGCTTTGATGAGAGTGCAGAGCCCTGAATCATTTTTTTTTTTTTACTAAGTCACTAGATACCAACAAACAGTCTCATTTTCAGGAGTTAGAATATTAGATTAAAAGTAGTGGAAATCTCAGTTCCACTAGAGCTTGGGTAGACCTTGGGGAATGTAATCTTCTCTGTGTCTTTTCCTCATTCCATTCTCCTGACAGAATCCATTTCTGCACTCCCTGACCCCCTAGACTGGCTGCAACGAGGAAAGAAAATTTGAGGAAAAGAACATAGCTTGCAGTAGACGTTCCTCCCATCAACCACATTGGAACCTTTTTGTGTCAGGTGAACAAACACTGGCTCTTTCTCTTCAGGGCACTGCTGTGAGTTCTTTGATCTCTTCTGAAGTCTAACTCTGACTTGCTTCTAACCACCATGATGCTTCCTCTATCTGAACAACTTTGACTCTCCCTGCTGGTGGCAAAGCTCGTGTCAAATCTTTCTGCGTGGTGTCCTCATCCTGGAAGACAAAGTTCTTGAGCAGGGACCCATCAAAAGGGCTCGTGCTGAGCCATATCCTGCAGAATCCACTGGCCTTTTCCTTCTAACCCACAGGAAGCCCCAGAAGCCAGCACACTCGCCACTGCTTCCTCAGCCATCACAGGCTGCTGCGGTTTTTGGACATCTTGAGAAGGGAATCAGGTGCCCGGCTCTGAGTTGTTTAAAATCCAGGGGATACAAATCAAGCTGGCAGCGTTCTGGAAGTCTCTGACATAGTGGAATATGGGGCGATGAGGGGCAGAAGTCATAGATTCCCAGAAGCTTTCTCTATGGAAATCCATTCTCCCAGCCTTTTCTCTCATAAAGCCCCCTCCTATATGGTAGAGGGAGGAACCCTGGGCTATCGACAGTAGAATTAGTGTTTCACCACTATTTCATTTCCTAGAGCTGCCATAGCAAGGTGCTACTGGGTGGCCTAAAATAGTGGAAATCGAGTCTCTTAATAGTTCTGAAGAGTAGAAGTCTGAAATCATGGTGTCAGCGAAGTTTGTTCCTTCTGGATGCTCTGAGGGATAGTCTGTCCCAGGCCTCTCTCCTGGCTTCTGATGGTTTCCAGCATTCCTCGACATTCCAATTTCTGCTTCTGTCTCCACATGGCCTTCTTCTCTCTTTGCCTCTCTGTGTTTCATCTCCTCTCCTTGTAAGAATGCCAGTCAATGGATTTAGGGTCCCTCGTGGTAAAGAATCTGCCTGCAATGCGGGAAACCCAGGTTCAGTCCCTGGGTTGGGAAGATCCCCTGAAGAAGGGAATGGCTACTCACTCCAGTATTCTTTTCTGGAGAATTCCATGGACAGAGAAGCCTGGTGGGCTATAGCATATAGGGTTGCAAAGACTCAAACACAACTGAGCAACTAACACTTCAATCTGGTATGGCCTCTTCCTAACTAGATTACATCTTCAAAGAACTTATTCCAAATAAAGTTACATCCACAGATACCTGGGATTAGGGCTTCAGCTTATCTTTTTGGAGGCTACACTCCAACCCACAATAGCTACCTTCCTAAAAACTACTGCATAGACATTTAAGAATCCTTCTTTAGAGTATATGGAACCCGACTCCCTTTGTTCCCAAACTTGGGGCCTTAGTGAAGAAAGACCTAAAATAAAATCTCCTGTAATACCTCCTGTAATATCCTCTTAAATAGATATAAAACCATTTTAAGATAACATAAAAAACTCTAACAAGCAGAAGAAAGTTGCTCTTCCCTCCCTCAGTCAGATTCTAAGGGTGGTGAGGTAACTTTTTCTTTCAGTTTTCACCTAAATTTTTAAAAACTTCATTAATATTTCAAATATACACAAAAATAGAATAATATATTCCCAAACCATCACTTACCTTGAACAATTGTCTACTTTCTGGCATTCTCTTTTCATTTATTTCCTCCAAACCACCAAAAACACAAACTCAAAGTCCTACTTTCCTGGAATATTTTAAAGCAGATACTATATTCCTTATCTTTTAACTATGAAGTGACCTCGTCTGGTCTTCAGAGATCAGACCGTCTTCAGACCTTCCTCTGTACAGACAATGCATGGTGTTAATGATGTACCATCTCTCTTCATGGAGGGTAGCTGGTGAGTCTGAAGAAGTTGGCTACTTGTAGAGGCTAAAATCCTTGCACCTTGCAAATCCTAAGTCTACCCTCTCCTCGTTTCTAAAACTTCTCTGAATGAAGAACAACAGTGACATCCCACCATCCAACGTGGTGCAGTTACTTTGTCCTCATCTTGCCAGGCTTCTCCTTGGATATCAACCCCATGTTTCAAATATATAAGTGTCCAATCAAGACCTGGATGGATGCTGGAGAAAGTTCTCTCAAGGGGCTTTCAAGATATTGAAAGGAGGAAATCAGACAAATATATAACTCAAAGAGAACAAAAGGTCCAACGAAGTATTAAAAATTTGCTACATTGAGCCAAAGACATCATCCAGCTTGACAGCCGCTGTATGCTGATCTGCAGAGAAGTTTCTGGAATTGTGACTTCTATAGTAAATCCACAGCTTAAACTGGAATAAAAGTACTGGCAGCAATTTGGCTAACGTGCTTTTAAATAAGGAGAACAACATGAAGGGTCAGGTGTAGAGAGATGCACAGGGTGAATTTCCCAGTCCTGTTTCTCAAGACACAGGCCACCTTGGGGAGCAAATGCAGCCATTCAAATCCTGACTGTAGATGTTCCATTTCAGAGTTATTTCCTCAAGAATTCATAAAAATGCAGCTGGGGTGAATGGGCTGCAGCCTCCTGCGCTACACAGGGTCTGGCAATTTATCATTCAGCAATGCTTTTCTCCAACTCAATTCAGTTTTTCTCTCTTTGTTAATAATAGAGTGTTTAGGGCGGTTTGTGGTTTCAGGTTATCTTCTTCCCCAGCCAAATTATACTCCCAAATGTATCAATATCTTCTGGGGAATCATATTCATTGACAGAGGAAATTATTTGCCTTCTCAGAGGATCAAGCGAAGTGGTCTGGAACTAAGAGATGAAAATATTTAGATAGAGAGGGGAAAAAAATCCTTATTTGTCATAGTGACTGCATCCTGCTATAGACGCAGTAACTGAGCCTCTCTAATAGTAAATATATTGGAGTCTCTGCAGTAGGAAAGAGGTAGTTGGGAATGAGGTCCAGTGCAGGGAGGGACTATCTGAAATGCATTTTTAAGACACTTTCTTAAAGTCGAATGCATACTGTAATGCCGTTTATTTTGTATTGACAGTGTAATTCATATCCTATAATACATATAGGAAATAACGGAGGATCTGTCCCAGCCTTGGTCTTGAGAAAAATCATGGAGTCAGTAAATCACAAACACTTAAGCCATGAATCTATGGAAGACGCACAAGGGGCTCTACACCAAGCTAGGGACAAAGGGAAGTTCAAAGGGGAATAAACTCCTGCTTTGCTTCTAAATGAGCTTATGGTCCTTAATGCACCCCATTAAAAAAAAAAAAGAGTAATGCTTGATTGACTGTGCTTATTCTGGGCAACAGGATCTCAACTCCATTCATCAATTTACTAAGTGTTTCCTG
This sequence comes from Redunca redunca, assembly GCA_006410935.1. Classification (NCBI taxonomy): domain Eukaryota; kingdom Metazoa; phylum Chordata; class Mammalia; order Artiodactyla; family Bovidae; genus Redunca; species Redunca redunca. Next base: position 225,966 of record SJYQ01003056.1, on the reverse strand, counting down.
GGTACCAGGCACTGAGCTACACGCTAGGACACCCAGCACTGACAGCTATTCATAGCAATATTTGAAATGGTTCTTTAATTTGATAAAAGTGACTGGTGAGATTGGCTGAGCCCAGTTTTAAATTAAGAACTATATATAGTTTATTGCAGCTAGTGGTATGTGATGCTCTACAAAGATATAAAACAAGTCCTGCAATTAGTCTGTTTCTTCTTACAAAAACTAGTTATTTAAGATCAAGAGAATATTTCTGTTATTTCTGTATTTATTTTTTGTATCCTCTTCCCTTTCTTCTGTCACTTGAGGCCCGATCAATGCTGAATTGTGTGCTTCAGAATTTGTATGTAATCAGTGATACAACAGAAGAGCTAATATGAAAATGGAATCATAGTCATTGCCCTTTATTATTAATGTAAGTCTGCATATTAGGAACCTCCAAAACAATTGCATTTTACTTTGCCTATTGGATGAGAATTTTCTGTTGTTGTTGTTAATCCTTTACTTAAGCCATTTTAAGTTCCAGCCCCTAGAACTAGGGCATAGAGTGAATATTTGGGGTGTGGCACGTAGTAGCTGGGCTTCCCAGGTGGCGTTAGTGGTAAAAAAATCTTGCCAATGTGGGAGAGACTTAAGACATGCAGGTTCCATCCCTGGGTCAGGGAGATCCCCTGGAGGAGGGCATGGCAACCCATTCCAGTATTCTTGCCTGGAGAACCCCATGGACAGAGGAGCCTGGCCAGCTACAGTCCATGGGGTCACAAAAATTCGGACACGACTGAAGCAACTTAGCACACACACACCCATGTAGTAGCCCCATCTTCTGTGTCCTTGAGGACTTTCTCCATTTATCACTCATTTATTTTTAACTTCTTGAAATTTCTTTTACCATAGGGGCAGTTACCAAATTCCCATTACACCAACTAAAGAATAAGAAATAAAGTCTTTCTCCCATCTCATCCCACCCTCTCCCTCTCTCTAAGTACAGGTAATCTTATTTGTGATAATGTTTTGATTTACAATAAACAGGTACTAGTTTTAAAAAAAATAAAATAAAATAAATTCCAAAGGAAAAAAAAAAAAAAGAAATAAAGTCTTTAAGTATTTTGGTCACAATATCACATAAATGTACTTACCTCTGTGTATCTATCTTGGTCCTTTAGAAACCATCTTTAGGATGTTCATTTTCAATGACCTCTCATATCTTTTATCTGTAAAGTAAGTTTAAAAAAATGAACACCTCCACCTCAAGAGGTCATTGTGAGGAGGAGAAGGGTTAACACCTATGGAATGCTGATTGCATGCCTGTGGGAGAGTTGGCCTTTGGTAAATGGTGAGAGCTGCACACCAGGGACCAGGTGCTTCTCCCCTGCATTCTGAGGGGTCTGCTCCAAGAACCCTGCACCCTGCCCTCCCCCTCCCTCTGCCTCTCTCTCTTCCCACACAGGGCTCGCCTCCTGTCTTCACATTCTAGTGCTCCCATAGAATTACATAGCTTTTATTTGTCCATTTATTTGTTTACTTCTAAGATTTATTGGTATATATGCCTGATATCAAATAGATGACACTTATTTGAAGTATACAGTTTGATAAGGTTTGACAAGCACGTATACCCTGGAAACTGCCACCACAATCAAGATACAAATCCACCCATCACCCCCAAATTTATCTTATGCCCCTTTATAATCACTCCTTCCATCCCCTCCGCTCCAGGCAACCACTGATTTGTTTTCATCACTATGGATTAATGTGCATTCTAAAGAGTTTTACGTAATGAAATTATACCATGTGGATCCTTTTTTTTTTTGGTTGGTTGGCTTATTTTTGTATAACTTCTTCACTCAGCACAATTATTTTGAGATTCATCCACATTGTCATATGTATAAATTAGATGTCCTTCTGAGGATAACATATGAAGATAGATTCATTAATTACAGTAAAGGAAGGAGGCATAAAAATGATTATATTCAGATATAAGAACTTAAAACCTCTTGTATTCTGAGTATAAGCATCAGCATTGCCCAACTGGTATCATTTATTTAAGCCAGGAGAATTGGTATCAGGAAAGATGACCCTCAGCAATCAAGAAAGGATCAAGTTATTGTTTGGATTCCCGATTGAAGATGTGGAAATACAGAATATACTTTGCAGAAATGTCTTCCAAAAGTAACTCGAATTATTTTGAATTTTGTAGTCTAAAGCAGTTATCCTGAACTATCTGGAAAATTTGCTTCACAAGAATCCTCCCAGGGTACTAACCAGCCAAGGTTGTACTGTGGGGCTTCTTCTGCCAGCCGGGAGAGGAAAAGTCTCTCCCTGACTGATTGAATAAATGGCTCCTTTCAGAGGTAGGTGCTAAACTCTCCTGGATCCCTGGCCAGAACAGGTAGATGAAGCTGTGGGCTTCCACAGCATCTTTGCAAGCTTAATGGGGCGATAACGAGGAGAAAATGGCTTAATCTGTGTTTTGGCCTCCTTCTTGCCAAGCTGGTTGGAATGAGAGAGGCTGTAACTTTGGAAAACCTAGTTGTAAAATCATTTTTTTAGCATGGCTGTTTTTGGCAAGGATGGAGAGACCCTAAAGGAGTAAATGCCTGCCAGTTTCAGCTTTGAAAATGGACCAATTAATTAGAAACGTGAGGGTAGCATAATAGATACAACACATACCACCTGGACAGCCTGCTTTTGTGTTGCACCGAAAACAAATTTAAAAGATGCAAACCCTAAAGAAAACAAAAATGTGTTTGCACTATAAAAATTTCCTCTGGGCAGTAGCATAACTGAATATGAAGGTGAGGAAGAGACCCCTGAAAAATAGAACTTTCAAGAGGAAGCAGCAGGGAACCTGTATTAACAGTAGCTTTCCTTAGCTAATAATTCTGCATCGGGCAAAGGGTGGGGCCAGATGAGCTCTCAGGGCCCTTTCTCACTCTGAGATTTGAAGATGCTGATATTTATAGTGCAATATTCCCAACCTATAAATCGACTGCTCTCGGAAGGTATGCCTTATAATGTCTCTTTTATTTCATCAGTTCTCCCCCTGGATTTTTACTCCATCTCTCTGTTACCTCTGTGCCAACAGAGCAGAAAGAATGCATTCATAGATCCCTGAGTAACATCTGGAGGGTGTGCGTTGGCCTCCAGCCCTGGACAGATGTTCTGGGACTGTTCCGTTGGCCCCATATTTCACAAGGAAATGCAACAATAACCACCTATGATGGTTTCCAGTTTCCCCACCACCAAAGCTAAACCCAGAGCCTGGAATTCAGAGTCCCTCATCAGCTGGCCTCCACCTTGCCTCACTGTCCAAATTCAGGAGGCTCGAGGCTTGTTGGTTTAGGTCCCTAAATAAGTCTCCTGACCAGCAAGAATTTACTGAGCCTATAATATGTACTTACCTTTGGTTTAGGCATTAAAGGGACTCCAGGGGAAGGAGGGATACATTTCCATGCCCAGGTCATTTGTAGTCCAGTTTTTTAGCAGTATGCATACAAAAACAGAGAGATAAATAATAATAATAAGCCATTTACTAAGTTGTATGTGTCCAATTCTAAGTGGTATAAGAGCTCAGAAAAGATTCTGAAAGAACTGAAATAGTGAAGAAACTATGAGGGGCTATGAGGGGCACTTGAACTGAGCATTAAAGGATGGGAATGAATTGGAATGAGGGTTTGGGAGAATGGGCAGTCTAGTGGGGGAAAACAGCATGCATCTGGACAGAGGACTTTTTACAAACTGACCCAAGCCAATTATTAAGTTAATTTGAGTATATACTCGTAGTCTCCAAAGTCAGAAATGAGAGAGCGTTCTATTTCCCTACTAACGTGCTTGCAGGTAATAATTCACAAGGCAGTCATGGTCTTCTGGGGAGTGCTCAATTCTGTCCTGCACACACCAGCAGGCAGGTGTGAAAACAAACATATAACTGTGCTGTAAGCATCCTGGGTCCTGTCCCTCTGATCTTGGGTGAAAACGTGTGCGGAAACAAACGCAGCAGTACTCTGGTGGTAGGATTCCAATAACTTTCCAGTCTGATAAGCAAAAATACAAGACCCACTTGAATTCCAAATCCTGGGGACACCATTCCAAAGTGAAAAGAAAATTGTTCTTGCTAGATTATTGTGCAAGGGCAAGACTACCTGTAAAACAGTGCAGCAAAAAAAAAAAAAAAAATCTCACATTTTAGTTGTCAATGAAAACAGTGGTTTCTCACATCCATTATTCTAATTAACAAATCCACTAGTCATAACTGAAAATAAAGTAAGCTGAAGACCTGCCCTAGGTGACCCTGGAGCTATGACTTCGATCAGCCTTTCAGATGCTAACTCGCTGCCTCTGGAGTGTGCATTACTGATTAAGGAAATGCAAATGTTACAATCTCCTCTAGGGTATAGATTAAAATTAACACCCACTTACCCAATATGTTTTCTATGCTAATAAATTTTGAAGTAAATTACAGATAATTTAAATAGATGGAAAAGAATATGGAATGGAGTTTGGACAGGGAAGGATTATCAGCTGACCAATAGATGTTGAGGAAACAAGGAGAAAGTAAGTTGTATAGCCAGGTTTTTGGCAGATTGGTGAATCGTTGCATTGCAGGTTGAGTAAGTTTGATGGGATAGCCTATGGAAAGGGTGACCATATCATTTATTGTCCAAAGAGGAGGCCCTTTGGAGAGTAAAAAGGGACACTGCTAATGATAACGCTAGGACAACAGAGGTAAACTGGTACTGTCCTAGGCACACCAAGACATATGGCCGACTTAGCTACGGTCATTGAATTAAAGCGTGAAGGAGACAGGGTGAAAGCTGCATTGTGTGAAGACTCATCTGTCAGACACCGGTGCTTTGGCTCACCTGGGCACAGCAAAGTTTCCTTTGAGTGACTTGGGAGGGGAGAGGGGCTACCTGGGAAAGAAACTCCCCCTGCCTATACTTGATCAATCATCTCAGACTTATTTATCTTTAGCTAATGTTGTGCCCTACTTTCTCAGAGCAGCATTTCAGGAACATGTTCTATTTCTCCAAACTTTGGTTTGTCCAGAGCAATTAAATAGTAAGGAAACTACCTCCCTCACTATTTTTCTTATCTGACCTTGGGCAGTTACATCTTGACCCTGAGACTCAGATTAGCAGGTATTTTTTGAGAAACTACTCTGTGCTGGTGAAGGGCTTTTCCACGTGCTATCTCAGTCCTCCTTGCTGCTCTCAGAAGTGTGTGGGAGAGAACAGGACCTGTTTCACCCATAAATGAAGGTACAAGTATCTACTTAATTTTTATCCCAGAGTTTGTGAAGGTAAAATGAGGTAAGAATTCCCGGAAACTCAGAGAACTGGCTATCCTGGTTATGAGGATAGACTGTTTTCACCAAAGTTCAAATGAGAGTCCTCAAGATTCAGCTTAGAATGACTGATGGAAGTGCTACCAAAGGAGGTAATTCAAGGTATTTGTGAGCTCTGGGTTTTAAAGCAACTGATTAAAAATCAGAATACAATTTTCTTCATCTTTTGGAGAGACAGATTCTGAACTGAAAGTGTCCTTCCTCGGTGATAACTGGTAGCGTGATGACATACAAGCTGCCACCACAAACACTGTGTTGTCTGAAGGGTGTTCTGTGGCGCAGGGCTTCCCTGATTGCTCAGTCGGTAAAGAATCCTCCTGCAAAGCAGCAGATCCTGGTTCGATTCCTGGGTCAAGGAAGATCCACTGGAGAAGGGATAGGCTACGCACTCCAGTATTCCTGAGCTTCTAGTCTGTGGTGCAGGGTAAAGCACATTGGTGTGGGAGTCAGAAACCATAGGCTCTTGCCCAGGCTCTGGCCCTTCATGCACTCCACATTGAGAAAATCATAGCTTGGATCTGGCTAATGCTAACCCTCACAGTCTAGGGTTCCAGGGAGTGGTATATGCTGTGGACACACATAGTCAATACAGGACTAAATCTCAGGTGGTATAGTCCCACAGCAACCTTTGATGCAGATGCTAGAGAGCACGAGGATAGCTGTTCAAAGTCATCCTCCCTGTCTTCAGCCCAGAGCTCCCCTGAGACAGAGCCCTTAGGTATGGTTATTTCTTAAATAGACAACTGACCAAGACTACTATTTTTTTTTCAACATAGAGCCTCAGTCAACCCTCACATTTACTCAGTCTCTGAACATGGATTCATGCACATCTACCACTTTCCAGGCACTGTTAGGGACTGAGAATCAGATGGAAAGCAAAGAGCATCCAGTAGTCTTCGTATAGTTTACAATCCAGTGAAGGATAAAACACAGTTGATCCTCTTTATTCAGGTTCCATACCTGCAAATTTGCCTACTTGCTAAAATGTATTTGTTAAACCAAAATCAATATTTGTGACACTTTTGAACAGAGATGCACAGAGCAGTGAAAAATTCCAGTCTCCAGACGTGCACTTTCCCACTGAGTTTGAATAAGATGATGCACTGCCTTCTTGTTTTAGCTCTCATATCATAAAGTGTCTCGTCATTTCTTTGATGTTTCCTTTTTTTGCACTTTTGTGCTTTTTGTTGGTGAACTTGCTGTTTTAAATGGCCTCAATCATCGTGCTGAGGGGGCTTCCCTTGTAGTTCAGTCGGTAAAGAATCTGCCTGCAGGAGACCCAGGTGCAATTCCTAGGTCGGAAAGATCCCCTGGAGAAAGAAACGGCAACCCATTCCAGTATTCTTGCCTGGAGAATCCCATGGACAGAGGAGCCTGGCGGACTACAGTCCATGGGATCGCAAAGAGTCGGACACGACTTAGCAACTAAACCACCAACCACCAATAGAGCTGAAGTTCCGTCTAGCATTCCAAGGTGCAGGAAGGCAGTCATGTAACTCATGGAGAAAGTACGTGCACCACAGAAGTTCCATTCAGGCCAGAGTTATGGTGCTGAGTTCTATACTGACTGGTCTTGCGTTCTATATTAATTGATCAACAATGTATATTAAATAAGCTTTCTTTAAACAGAAACATATATACAATAAGATTCTGTATCTATTTGTTGTCCAAAATCTTGTGATCAGAGCACAGAAACCTAAGCCTGTATTCTCCCTAGAAGCAGCAGTTCAATATACAGTAATTCAGTGCTCATGGAAACCTTTTAGGACAAAACCATTGCAAATAACAAGAACTGACTCTTACCCAAAGTATTGAAAAAGAAGGAAAAAACGAATGCAATGGTGAAGAGTTGCTGGTGCTGTGAGTTTAGGGTGATCAGGTGATACTTTGCCAGACAAAGAGGGAATTAAGTTGAGATCTGAAAAATAAGAAGGAGGAAACCAGGAGAAGAGTGTTCTGAGTTATTGACACGTGGGGCAGACTGCCTTGAAAGGATAGAGAAATAGCTGGTCTCATGGTTGGGGTGGAGAGTAAAGGAAAGTGGTGGTTAAAAATCAAGCTCAGAGAAATAAATGAAAGTCAGCTTATGCTCAACTCTGTAGAGTTTTAATTGAGAGCAAAGGGACATGATAAGATTTCCATCCTGAGACCACTTTGGCTGAAACAGGGCAGATATACTTCTGAGAGCAGAGTGAATGTGAGGAACCCAAGAGAAAATTACTGCTGATGTCCTATAGAAGATGAGGGCTTCCCAGTGGCTCAGCTGGTAAAGAATCTGCCTGCAATGTAGGAGACCCGGATTGATCCTTGGGTTGGGAAGATCCCCGGGAGAAGGGAACGGCTACCCACTCCAGTATTCTGGCCTGAAGAATTCCATGGACTGTATGATCCATGGTGTCTCAAAAAGTTGGACATGACTGAGCGACTTTCACTTATAGGAGACAGTGCTTGTTTGCACCAGAGTGCTATTAATTAAGATGGAGAGAAGCAATTCTTTGTGACATACTTAGGAGGCAAACTGGACTGGGCTTGGTGGGAACAGAATACAGAAAAGACTGTCAAGAATTGATCCCAACTGCAAAGAGCTTCCCATGACAATACATTCCAGAGAGTGGTGATTCTCTGATGACCAAGCTTTGTCCTTGAGAGAAGTATAGCACTTCTGGACCTACTTCTAGATATTGACCTAATTCCAGAGCAGGAACTCCTCCATCTACCAACCTTTGCATGGAACCACAGGCCACTAAGTCATCCTATAATCAGTCTTTTTTCAAGCTCTGACTCACAAGTCCTTCAGCATTCCCCCTGATCTCTGAAACCCTGATGGGTTACCAATTTCAGCAGTAGCTGGAGGCCAGAAAGTTGGACACAGAAGGTCTGGGCAGCACAGGTAGTAAGCCCAGTGGTGGGGCAACGTTGCCACGCTAATGTTAAAGAGCCCTACTGGGTATTCTCCTTCAGTGCTGCTGAGAACCTTTGTCTTTGGTTCTTTTTGCTTTTTCTCATAAATGAATCTCTGGCCCAACTCCAAGAGAAGCCTCCTGAAGCTACCTTCCTTTATCAGCATCTCTCTCCCTGCTTTGACATCACATTTGAAATGAGACTAACAGAGGAGATGGGTCTTTTTCATTTGGGTTACATTCTGCCTGTCAGTATATTGGTCCCAAGGGACCATCAGTAATGCCAGGGACTATGGGGTGTGATGGTGGTTCCCTTACTGATTGGAACACTCTGTGGCTCTTCCCGTTCCTTCTGTGTCACCTCCTTCTGTCTTTGGTGACCCCCACTCTGCTGCAGTGACGCATGGCGTGTTTGCAGAACAGAGCAGAACACGATTCAGCATCTCTTCTATCCAATTAAAATGTTTTACTATCTTTCCTTTTTATCTTACCTTTGTAATTGGATTCCCAGTTTCTCAATTTTCATGGCAGCAAAGGGAGGGGGAAAATGATAGCAAGTATCTGATAAAAATAAAATGCTATGATTTAATTTCTGCCAGAAGGTTTCTCTTGCTCCTTTATGAGGCCTTTGAAAGGGTTCCAAGTCTCTGACCCAGTCAGACTGTGGCCCTGAGACTCCTTCTGGGTATTCAAAGGGTCTCTCAAATTCTAGGTACCTTGAGATCAGAAAAATCTAAAATCACTGTCTGCACAAGCTGCAGGGAGGATCCAGAAAGGACAATTTGTGAGGTGATGTCAGACTTAGGTTTGTGTGACAGTAATATCTAATTACACAGGACCTCAGGCATCCTGAAACTGTAGTCTCCAAGGCGGGGTAGGAGTGACTTATAAGGGTGTCTTCTCCTAAGAAAGCAAAGGTTCATGATGGGATTTGTGCAAGAAAGGCTACAGTTTGCTGGCCCAGTATGTTTTTTTCTAATAGATACAGAGAACAAACTGGTCGTTGTCAAGGGGGTGGGATATTTGAAGACGGAGAAAATAGGTAAGGGAGATTAAGAGATATAAACTTCCAGTTATAAAATAAATAAGTCATGAGATGTAGTATACAGCATAGGGAATATAGTCAATAACACTGTAATGTACTTTGTATAGTGACAGATGGTAGCTAGGCTTGTTGTGATCATTACTATGTTGTACACCTGAAATTAACACAAATATTGTAAGTCAATTACACTTCAATTTTAAAAATTTAAAATAAACAAAACTTTTTCACACACTCATGTATATACCACCTAGACTTAGAAATACAATATTACATACATAGCTGAAGACTCCTGTCATCCCCTCTCAATTCTATTCCACTCCTGTCCTTCAAAGAAGTCTCTGTTTTTTCATTGGAGTATAGTTGCTTTTCAATGTTGTATTAATTTCTGCTGTATAGCAAAGTGAATCAGCCACACATATACATATATGCCCTCTTGCTTGGATTTCTTTCCCATTTAGGTCACCAAGGAGCATTGAGGAGAGTCCCCTGGGCTCTACAGTGGCTTCTCATTAGATGTCTATTTTACACGAAGAAGTGTATATACACCAGTCCCAGTCTTCCAATCCATTCCACCTTTCTTCCCCCCTCAGCGTCCATACATTTGTTCTTTATACCTGTGTCTCTATTTCTACCATGGAAATAAGTTCATCATTATCATTTTTGTAGATTCCACATGTATGTGTTAATATGATCTTTGTTTTTCTCCTTCTGACTTATTTCATCCTGTGTGATGATCTCTAGGTCCCTCTGTGTGGCTCTGCAAATGACCAAATTTCATTTCTTTTTATGGCTGAGTAACTGTATATATGTGCCACATCTTCGTTATTCATCCCTCTGTTGATGGATAATTAACCAATGTAATGTAAATAGTGCTAATGTAAATAGTGCTGCAATGAACATTCGGGTGTATGTATCTTTTTGAATTATGGTTGGTTTTCTCTGGGTATGTGCCTAGGAATTGAATTGCTGGATCATATGGTAATCCTATTTTTGGTTTTTTAAGGAACCTCCACATTGTTCTCCATAATGGCCTAGTATGTTTCATAAACTGTAATATCCCAGTATTTTCCTTGGGATGAAAGGGATCAATGTATGTGAAAGCTATCTATGTATTTCTTTAATCAAAAATTGTCACTATCTTGATGTTATTATTATGCCCCATAGAATTTGGCAGAGTCTCCTAACATATTCTTTAATAAATAAATATATATTGATCAATCATTAAAATAGGTATTATTTAACTCACATGCAATCCAACAACTCTCTGACACCAAACTGGTGTTCAACAGTTCAATTTAATTCAGATACTAACTTCCTAGAGTTATCATGGACCCAAAGCAGCTGAGGGCTCAGTCTCACAAGACTGCCCCTACTTCAGACACCAGCCGCAAGTCCTGGGTATCTCCAAGCACTTCTGGTTACAAATCTGGGACTTCCCACAATCCTCTCAGGCTTTGAAAATTCAGTAGAACAACTTGCAAAACTCAGAAAACTTCTATGTTTACAATGACCAGTTTATTATAAAGGATACAAACATCCAGATGAAGAGCTTCACCGGGTGAGGTCTAGAAGAGTCCCGACAAGCACATATTTTGGATATAAGGGGAAAGTCAAATCCTAGAAATGATGTCAAAAGAATGGGGCCAGTAAGAAGTTCTCCTCTGTGAAAACCCAGAGATATTGAGAAATAGAGAAAGTTATTTGGCCAGGAAGTGACTGCAATGAGACTAACGTGAGAGAGCAAATTGCATCTACTCTGTGCTCCTTCCTACAAGGTTGAATTGGCTCTTGCCTTTATTCATTCATTTAGAAATATGTTGTTGAGAATTTACTCTATGCCAGAAATTCTGATATGCCAGAGAAGGGGAAATTAGAAAAGACAGAATCTTTGCACTCTATTGACGATATTTCAGGCATCGGACAAACAGGCATTTGGGAGGGAACCCTGGATCACGTCACATCGTGTACATAATGCCCTCTGCTCCTCCACAAAAGCTCAACTCTGCTTACTCTTTGTTATTACCCTGCTCTTCTCAGGCAGACTTCCCCAACCACCCGTCTCTTCTGAACTTAGTTTCTGAGATTGACCCATATGAATCATCTAGCTCGTTTATTTGCACTGTTCTATGTCATTTCATTGTAGGATTATTCCAGTTTATTTACTCAGTCTCTTCTTAAACCTGTGAGTTAGACCTGTGAGTTATTTCCAGGCTTTACTATGCAATAATTCATATATATGCATCACTTTAATCTTGCTATGAGTGTCAATCTAGGAAAAATACAAGGAGAATTGTAAGAATATAAGAAACATGCATCTTCTTCAATTTTACTAGGTAACGACAAGCTCTTCTCTAAATTGGGGGGTAACAATTTACATTCTCATTCTCAATAACTGAAAGTTTCCATTGATATGCCGGCACTTGGAATTGTCAGACTTAAACATTCTTGCAAATATTATGTGAGAAACTTCATCTTGCTACAGTTTACTTTGCACTTCTCTGATAATGAGTTGGATTTCTATTTACACATTTATTGTGAATTATATTTCCTCCAATCCCTTCATTCTTCTCTTTCTCTGAACTTAGTTCCCTCATTATAAAATAATGGTATTGTACCAGATCAGTCCCAGCGTCACTTCTAGCTCAAACACCTCATGGCTGTGATTATTATCATAGTCACCACTATTCCTCATAAAACTCCAATTCTATATTCATCCTCAGTAGCTCTGATTCTCAATTGTTTCAGCTGTAACAGAAGCATGTTAGACTCAACAAACTTATTTTCAGTATCAAAATGCTACAATTCTATAGCCATTCTAGGAGATGGATAGGACAGAAGGTAACAATTTGCCACAATATATAAAGAAGTTGAGGCCCAGAGAGGCTGAGGGGCTTGCAGAAAGTAAATCATGCTATAGGAAGTAAAAAAGCCAAGGCGGATAGCCCAGGCTATAGAAATCAAACTGAAGCATCCATTTTCAGTATCATTCAGTCTCCTGATTTCTTTGCTTTCAGGCCAGTTATGTAGCTAGTCACTAGTCACAGGATACTTTTAGCCCCTTGCTTTGGCTTCATCAGTAATTGACTGGAATGCTTGTATATCAGAGGTTTGGACTGGCATCAGGCTTCTGCTGACCTCTGTTGTTGACTCAACAGAAAGGGTTGGACTTAAGATGTAATCATGCTAGACTGAGGTACTTTATAGTGGGGTCTATGTTCTGCCCAGTTTCTCTAAGCTCCTCTTGCTTTCTTGTCTTTAAAAGGTGCTTCATGTTCCCTGTCCATTTGGACAAAGGACATATTTGGAAGGACCGTCAGTCCACTGGGAAGCTCCCCTTGATCAAAAACATGTGATTCAGCCTGAGGAAGATATAAAGAGGGAGCAGAACTGCATAATGAGGAGTGCACACATAGGTTCCAAGACGGATCTGTTACTCTGTGCCGTCCTGTGAGAACTTTGCAGTCTACTGGGAGCATTGACCATGTTGCAGGGACAGAAACCAATTCTAGTGTTTTTAAAAGGCTGCTAACAATCCCCTTTTGCCCTGTTCTGTGTTTGATTGGCTGGCCACATTCCAGCCTCCTCCTAGGGTGGAGGGAAATATCCTTAGGCTCCCTCAACAATAGACTGACATACTTGTTACAGAACACGGCAAAGGTCAAGCAGGGACAGATAGCAACAGTTGTCCATGGGTTGCACTGGGCATTTCAATGTTGATACACTGTGCAGTGAATGCAGTGATGATGGGGACAATGTACAAGCAAAACCTCTTTTAGTTACAGTGGTCTCTTCTCCTGGGCATTTCCCCAAATATTTCCCTTGAATTATCCAAGGTGCTGTCACCTCTAGATTGTAAAAAAACTAAAAGGCAAGAAGTGGAACATAGAAGAAGATTAAGAGAACTAACTAGGCATAACTTAGCTAAATGAAAATGCCAGGGGACCCAAAGCCAGCCCTCTGTAGATATTTTATGTGCCTAGGAAATTTGGCAAAAAGCAACATCTAAATCCATCGATGGTAAGAAAAAATGACTGCACAAAGTAGTATAAGAAATCAGAAGTACTGAAAATAAGCAATATTATCAACTGTTTATTGAGCGTCTACTGTATATCCAACTCTATGCACAAAAGAAGATTTAAGACAAAAATAAAGTAAGTTACAGCTCTTGCCCTAAGGAACAACAGAGCTAAAAAGACAAAACACATGCCCTTGGACAGAGTCTGGGGAGGAGACAAACGCCAAGAGCTCAGAGCAGGGAGACAGCCCTGTTACCTGAGGTGACCATAGTAGCCAGAGAAATGTGTAAGAAATGGATTTAGAGAATTTTCTCCAAATAGAGGAAATGCTGATAAAACCAACCTGGATAAAGCCCCAGAATCACATGTGTCACTGAAATGCATGGAACAGTGGCTATTTCTGATTTCCCTGATTTCCACCACCTGCCCCCTGTGATTCAGAGAGAGCTGATTATAAACAAACACATTCACAGCTCAAGGTCACAGGGAGGGCTTTTTCATCACTGTGAGGGGGATTCCTCAGGAAGAGGCCACGGTTCAGTCTCCCAATGGCCGGACCAGCCCCGCTTTGTGTGCTTGGTAATTAGGAGGCTCAGTATAATTCCCAATATCTGGGCTACAATCGATAGTGGGAACACGAGGGGCGTGCAGCTGGACTGGTTTATTCGATGGGTTACACATTAGATACTTAATTGATGTGGCTTCCCAGGACACAGCAAGGCCGCTGATGCCCACCACTTCACTAAGCTTAATGGTTCATCTTTTGATTTCTGCCTCACTCCCAGCAGTGTTATTTAAATAAGACCCTGTTAGGAGATTTATTTATCACAAGGAAAAGATTTATCTGGGGGNGTGGGGGGGGGCGCGGAATTCTACCAAGACACAGCAGTTTCCTTTTCAGAGGTGCCACAATAAAGGAGACAATAGCAATATTTTTACTGTATAGGTCGATACAATTATAAGATGGAAGAAAGCAAGGAGCAAAAAATATAAACTTCACACTTAGTGACCTAGTAATTTGTCAGTCATTTTTTCTGCATTAAACCTAATGCATCCTCTGGGACTTGGGCAGAGGATTCCAGAGAAATTGTACTCTTAGCCTGGCTAAGCTCTGAATTCCACACCATCTCTTTAATTCTCTCTTCTTGAGGTTTTCCTCCATGGTTCTAACTGTCTTTGTCTTCTCAGTTCCTATCAATTTCTATTGAGAGTTTTCTTTGATCTTTTATTTTGATACCAATTGCTGGAAAAAATTCTTTTCACCTAGCAAATGATCATATTATATTTCTTTATTGGAAGTAAAGGGTCTACTGTGAAGTGTCAGAAACTCTCGACACTGATCAGTTTAATTCTGCCAACCATGGAAAGAGGCAAATCCCATCTTCCCTGAGTCTCCAGTCCATGTAATCTCCATTTTTCCCACAATATACTTTTTCCACTGCATTTATACACCTTTCATTCACCAGTCCCACTGTGTTTCCAGCCAAGTAGTGGGTCCTCCAGGAGCTTACAATCTACATGAGAAAAATGATACACATGTTGAACATGGAACTGGAAAGGGCAGTATGGGGGGAGGATGTGCTGGGGAATAAGAAGGGGAGTAGGTGTGGCAACTGTGGCCAAGAGTGGGAAGAACTGTGATGGAAAGGAGTAGATATACACTTGAATGGGATCAAAGCATGGGATCATCAGGGAGACAGATGTGAGGTAAATGTAAGGAAACCTTCTTTCTCAACCCATTAAACAGAGTCATCTGGCAAAAGAAGGTGACGTATTGATATGTGAGGAACTCACTGACAGGCTGTGATGGACTTACTACCCTGGCCAGGGCATAAGACGGGCCCATCCAAGCCCAAGCTCTCTGGTGTGACAAGTGGATGCTGTAGGAGTCTGCAGGAAGTACACATTGGTGAGGACCGTCGTCACCAGAGAAGACTTCAAAGAAACAAAAAAACTGAGTTAGGGCCTCTGTGAGAGCTGAACTGGCCAAGAAGACACAGGAAGATACTCCTAGAGAAGGAAAAATACACACTCAACCTGCCCTCACACCCCTGCACACACCCATTATTTCTTATAATTTTCTGTCCAAAGAACAAGCTTTCTTATTTTAAGTCGAGAGAAAATAGTTCACAACATTTTCATTCATCCCTCTAAGAGAAGAAACAGGTACAAGAAGTAGACCAAATGTTAAAGTTGATGCCTTTATTTTTTGCTCTTTTGTCTTTTCATTCTTCCTATTTTTCAGTCTTTCAAAAGTTCACTGAGGATCAAGGCACTGGGGCTAAGTGCTGGGATGCAATGACCTGCAAAGACCGTTGTAGTCTTTGCCATCACAGAGCTTATAGTCTATCTGGAGAGACAGATATTAGCCAAGTCATGTTAGGATATATGTTTACAAATGACACCAGAGAAAAAATCCTGTGAGCCCAGAGCTGGGCTGCAGTGGCGACAGAACAGGCTTCCCTAATGGAGGGATAGGTGGAGTGCAATCTGAGATTGAGGATGGAGACAAGGTGAAAGGGGTGGCAGTGAAGAGGGTCAAGGGGTAAGGAGTGGGGGAATAAGTTATTCCAGGAAGAGACAACAGCATAAACAAAAGCAAGAGAAAAGACCATGTATGCAAGGAACTAAAAGAAAACTCTAGGGAACTCCAATAATTGTGTGCTTCTGGAATGGTAGAGGGCTTCCCTGGTGGCTCAGAGGTTAAAGCGTCTGCCTCCAATTCGGGAGACCCAGAATGGTAGAAAGCTCAGTTTATAGCCAGCAACCAGGGATACCAGGAAGGAAGGAGGGTAAACTGATGGAACAAGGGAACCTGGGATCTCTGTAAATATTACATTTCTTTGGGAATATGAGAAGGTTAGTGTTCATTTTATAGGTCAATTTTGTTACAGAAAATACTTATGATTGGTGTCCACATGACCTATTTTATTTTAGCATAATTTTCCTGCAGACCCAGGCAGAATTAAGAGATTAAAATTGCAATTATCTCATAATTATCCATACATGAATTATCCCTGGTGACCTTCGCCATGAATGGTTTTCCATTCTTTTGTATTATTAAGCCATATATAGAAGAGCATATATATTCTAGGTGTAGAGGAATACTGGGCCTGGGTACCAAGAAAATGGATACATTTGAGAGTCTGCGTGTGTCAGGCTTGGGTAAAGGATGTGGCTAGTGGTTTTCTGCTTGCCACCTTCCAAGATTAAATACTGATCCCTGGACTTCCCAGTCTTTTGTAGTAGTCTACCTGCAGCTGCTTAGGTTGACTTTATTCTTAAATCTTAGAGATTTATGTTAAACAGACAGATTAAATGAGTTGCTAATTGTTTTCTCCTTTCTGAGATTAAAAAAGATTTTTAACAGGATGAATGGGGCTCTGCCAAGAAAGGCATAGCAGCTGGAGATGATAAGAATTATTTGTGCTCAACTGGTCTCCCTCCATTATGAAAAAGAGGCAAAACTCTTAGCTTTATCTCTAAAATACCATAGATGAGTAAGGTGATTTTTTGAAAGGGTTAGGGTTGAGGTAAGCTATAAAGTGAATGAATAATTGTTCTCTTTAGCATCAATACTAGGTAAAGATGAAGACAAATTGCCTATGCTATAACCAGAAGAAGCCGCTGATTCAAGCTTATCTAAGGTATTGATGTTCTCTAGCTCATCAGCCCAACATGCTAGCATTCTATTTACCTAATCAATAGGCCTCAGAAATCCCCAGTGGATCAATCAACAGAACTTCTAGGCATCAGGATTAGGCTGAGTTTTGAGGAAACTCAAGAAATAGGCAAGGACTGGATGGATTGGTTTCTGAGCTGGTAGCAAAGATATCTGTAATTCGTTCTAGCACTCAGCACTCAGGCATCTTGAATAATATCTACCGTGTGGCCAGCACTAGAGAAAAGTCATGCCAAAGATAGTTTTGATGTGTGTACATTCCCAGTTCAGGGCATCAGACAAATGCAGGCATGTTGTCAGATCACAGAGGGGTACTATACCTGAATCCTATCTAGTGAAGTGCCATCTGCGTGGTGGCGGCACTTGGTGGGGTCAGTTTGTCAATGCCTTGGTAAAGCAACTGCTCTGGTAAAAGACAACTTCCATGGAAATGGCCAGAGGAGGTGAAATCAGGAAGGGGATGAAATTTTCAGAAATCAATGTGGCATGTGGCCCACCCATCTCTGTCCATGTGCTCTACTTGGGTTTGCTGTTCTACAAAGTTATCACAACCTCCCAATTACCTCTGGTTTGCCTCTCTCAAAACTCCAAAGGATTTTCAGCTGAGTGTACTGGGAAGCATCAACTGAAAAAATTCACTTAAGAATGCTGGTGATTGATCACTCCCACGGTGTTTCTTCCTCTTTTTTTATGTACACTATCTTAAATGGATCATGTATTAATGGAACTGAAGAAAGACCATATAATAGAACAAACATTTGCAGCTGACCTGCCTTTGAGACATGGAGTGGAGACAGGGCTCCTTTCCTCCCAGCTCTGTGGTCTGGAGTAGAGAAGCTCCTAGATTTCTATATTAATCTCTTTGAGTCCAAATGCTCTGGCCTATACAAGATCAGGGCCCTTCCTTGCAGGGAGACAAAGTACAGAAAGCCCAGGGCCTGGAACACAGTAGGTCTTCAATGAAGGACAGCTTTTATGATGCTGACAGTGATCCAAATCTCACACAGGAGTAAGAGACCATCTTTTTTTTTTTAGCTGCCAGGGTTGGATAGAGAGGGGAGGTATTTTTGGATACGAATAAAAACTCCTAAGCCAAGCTCACACAGTCAGGACCTCCACAGGTTTACCTGGCTTTAGACAGAATACCTGGACCCCAAACCTCTAAGCATTATTGTCTGAAAGCTCCTACTCCATCCCAGGGTTCTAGTGGGCTGACCAGTGAGTTGGCCAGGCTGGGCTGCCAGGGAACAGCACAACCAACGGAGCAAAAACAAAGGAGACCCAAGGCGGGTAAAGCCAGGGTGCGAGAGAGGAGCTGACTGCAGGTGCCAGAGTGGATGAGAAGGGGGAGACTGCCTATAGCTGGGCCAGGGAGCAGTCCAGGACTGTTGAGAGCACCCAAAGGGGGTCTGTGATGGCTTTGACGGAAGGCAGTGAGGGCTCTGTGGACATGTCAGGGGGCTCTGTGGACTCTGTGCTTAGTATGCCATGACCTTCAGCACTCAAAATGCCCAGAAAAATAGAATGAGGAGGTCCTTGCCTGTGTCGCTTCTCTTCCCCAAGCCTCCGTTTAAAAATATGTACAGTAGGAATGACACTGGTGGATTTTATCGCTTTTATTAGGACTAAATGAGTATGGAACAACTTTGTTTCCTATTATAGGTGACTATTATGACTGCAATTATTATATTCTTAGTAATCATCACTGTATAGCGTGGCTGGTTAAACAGAAAAGTCCATTCAACAGACTTTTATCCCATTTACAGAAATTCTCTAGAGTGTGATAATATACCACTTATGGATATGGAAAGTGATCAAATTTGAGATCAGAAAGCTGGCTGTCCCCAAGGCCGTAGCCAGAGGAAAGAAAATGTCTGGGTGCAAAGAGACTGAGAGAGGAATTGAGAGCAGTTAAGTGAGGGGTCTGGATTCAGGGTCTTCAAACCTGACTGGCTGCACTAGAATTAGCCCGAGAACTTGAACAAAATTACAGACCTACTGAATGAGAATCTCCACGTGGTGTCTGGGGCAAATGTTTTTTAAAGTTCCCTAAATGACTGAGATGATTAGCCATCCAGATTTAGAAAGCAGAGGTCAGGGCCAGTCCTGGGGTCAGGTGCCAAAAGCCATCAGCCTGGCAGGAGAGGGCCTGGGGCCTGGCCATCAGCTGGACCGTGACAGCACACCAAGCCCTGGAGTGCAGAAAGGGGACAATGGGGAAACCCTCACCGGTCCATGGATTTTGGTTATTTGCTCAGTTCTAGGAATGCAGGGGCTATAGTTCAGGCTGTTGGGGAGGCTGGGTCTGCAGGTGTGAGGGAAGGGAATGGTACAGTCAGGAGCCTAGAGGAGCAGCTGGGGGTCAGGCCAGGATGGACAGGTTGACTCTCCTCTCAATCTCATAACTTGTTTCCTGAGGAAGTGACTTGGGACACAGTATTTTTCGGCTTCTCTCAGGACACGGTAAGAAAACAGAGCTAAACGGGGCAATGTGCTAGAATTAGAAGAGGAAAGAAAAATAAGAGTGTGGATCTGGGTTCTCCCCTTCTTCACCCCCACCTCCTCTGTAACACTGGGGGAGTAAGGAGAAGCTGCTGGTGCCCTGAGGAGGGGCTGCTGGGCCCCTGTTCTCAGGCTGCCAAAGAAGAGACCAGCTTGGGGGCTGACAGGATCCCTAGGGAAGAAGCCAATTTTACACCTTGGTGAAAGGCTAGGACCCTGCCACATCTCACGAGACTTCTAGAAAGTAGAAAGCCCCCAGCTCACAGATACAGCTTTAGTAATCACCACACACACACACACACGTCTCCTTGCTTTAGTAATCACAACACACACACACACACCGTCTCCTTGGAGATAAAGCAAAATTGGTGAATCAGCACAGGTGAGCAGGTGAGGGCCATGTAATTCCTCAATCAAGGTAGTTGATTGCACATATCTTCAGTTTAAGAAAAAATTTAAAATAACTTCTCTGAAGGAGAGAGACACACACACACAGAGAAAGATTAGTTGTCTATCCTTTGTGCCAGTGACATGCCAAAGTGAGGATTCCACATTAGAGTCCCCAAGTTTTCCCAGAGGGACTGAGCTGCAACGAATAATTTGATCTCCTAGGCCAAAGCCTCACGGCTCCCACAGGCCACTCTGGCAGGGCTGTTCCTTCTCGGAGGCAGTGCCTGCCTGGGCCTGAGTTCCAAAGAAGCTGGGAATACTGGTGAGAATCCTCAGAGCCCCAGCGACCCACCAGATGAACATAATTAAACACTGTCACAAAACCTGACTTTGTTGAAGCAACCCTTCTTTCTTCCAGTAACCCATAATTAAATGTATAAAGTATGCCCAAGACATCAGAAAGGAGAAAAAACTGTGAACTTCGAATACCAAGTCCTAACACAACAACTAACACTTCTAGTTGGGAGACCTGGGGCAAGTTAACAAACATCTGAAAAACAGACACAAAGGATGCCTTCCCCAGCCTCCTGGAGGTTTGGAGGGAACCAGATGAGATAATCTCCGGAAGCCACTTCTTAGTGTCTTACGTGTAGGGGCATCAGTAATGTGGCATAAACGTGGTGCTGCTGCACTGACCCTTCTGTGACCCCTCCCAAGACCCTTCTGCACACGGATGATCACAGTGGGATCTACAGAAAAGAGCTGATTTGGAAAGGAAGTTGATCAGGACTCCAGGCATGAGCTAAAAGAAGGCCCTCTTACAGGGCTGAACTGAGCTGAAAGGGGTGAGTAGGCAGGCAGAGATGAAGATAAGTGGAAAGGTTGGTCAGAGTCAGACTGTGAATCTGAGACAGGAGGCCCCGCTTCTGAAGGTGCTACCCCGACAGTGGTCCCGGCTCCGACCCCCCGGCCTTCCCGGCCCTCTGCACCAGCCAGTTAACATCTAACCCTTGGGAGTGGGTCCACATGGGGCAGAAGCCCCAAAGCCCAGGACCCCTTCCCTGGGGGAGATGAGTGGAGGGCCTCCTGGATGGGCTGAGGCACGCACCTCCATGCCCTGGGCTCTGCGGGTTGCGCCTCTGTGATCAGGTGCTTATCTCCAGGTGTTCGCCTGAAGGAAGGTCATGAAAAATCAACACCAATCAGGGCAGTTTCCTTGGAAGCTGAAATTGTCTCTCAGGCATCTTAGAGCAGGTGCAGGGCTATTTTGGGCCAGCAATCACTGTGTGTAGAGGAGGGAGCATCGCCTCTTCTCACAAAGCAGCAGCCTAGAGAGAGCCAATTACGGCAGGCAAGTGCTTCCAGCTCCTTCTGTCTGTGCCGCTGAATGTGGCAGAACGTCCGGGCACGGGTTCCTGCCACGACCGCCGGCGAGGGCTCCTCTCCAACGGATAAAAGGATAGAGGCTCAGCTTCCTGGTCTGAAAAAGAGTGTCTCCCACCTGCAGGAGAAAGTTCACATCTTTCAGCGTGGAATTCAAGGCCCCCCCTCTCTCCAAATGCACACGCTATCTCTATTCAGAATCTTTACATGCTCTCCGCCAACCCAGACCCTTTATGCCTGTCAGAGATGGAGGGTGCATTTTCGTTTTAACTCAGATATACTGAATCTGCTTCTGGACTTCCTCCACCAGAGTGTTCCCTTTCCCAGACTCCACTTTGTCATCCAAGTGCCCTTCCTCCCTGAGGGCCAACCTATCCCACGGAGCTCTCCTTTCCCTGCCCTCCCCTGGTTGGAACCACAGGACCTGATGGTGCACCTGTGTGCACTCTTCGAGTAGTGGTGAAGACGTCCTGGCTGTATTACACCACCCCCTAAGAACCAGAAAGTGGCTCTGGGGTCTCCTACTTCTTTGTTTCCCCCACAGCATCTGGGACGAAAGTGTCGGCACTGAATAACCACCTATTCAGTTCCTATCTCTCCCAATTCCTCAACTTCCTGCAGAACCTGCCTCATCTCCCCTCACCTCTCAAAATCTCCTCAAACCTCTCAGATCATCAAAGCCAGTTAGATTCACATGCAACATCCAGAGTTTAGGAATCAGTGTTTATTAAAAGCTTCTGACAGGCTTGCTTTCTGTCTCTAAGCAGTCCATTTCAGAAGATGGGGCTGTGTTTTAGGCGTCTGTCCCAGGCCTCATTCTCCTGCCAGCTAATAGGATGGGGTGGTGTGGGGTGCGGGTGCTCTGTGAGGGTTCTGTTTGCCTAATGGCCCTCAATCTGGTGGTCTGGTTTCCAAGGAAGGGAAACACTTGCATTATAAATAGATTTATTAAAATACTTGCCCATCGTTCTTGTCTTTTAGAAGCCCACGATCTAAAAACATGCCACAGAGAGAAAGGGCACACAGACAATGAAAAGACAAGAACTGGGAGCAGACAGTATCTAAAAATATCAGAGTTCTGAACAGAAAAGGGCGGTTTTACAGTGTCACGTGTTGAAAGCTTGTCCAAAGCCGCACACATCTCCCCCTGCCTTCTCCCTGCCACCTCTAGTTTCTTCATTTTTTTTCCTCTATTCACTTCCTGCCTTTGAATATTTAAACCTTAAAAAATGTCAAAACAGAATGCAAAGGACAGCAAGCACCACACCCGTCGCTGCGCGCTCTTCCTCTCTGAAGAACACATGGTGTCAGCCCTGTCCAGTCACTGAGACCAGAGGCCTCGTCTTCCTCCGGGAGCACTTCGTGTCCTCTCAATGCAGGACCGATGAAATTGCCCTGGACTGTTGTGACTGTGCGTGTGGTTTCCATCCCTAATTAGACTACAAACCCCTTTAGAGAAGGGGTTATGTCTCATTCACCCCCAGCAACCACGGGACACAGCACTGCCCAGTTTTCAGCAAAAGGAAGTATTTTTGCTAAAGGAATGAGTGAACGATTAGCTGAAACCATGATTCTTTCTGGGCCTTGACAGCCTGTGGACACGCTGATATTAATAACCACATTTTGGTCCCACACAGCTCCCACCTCCACAATCAGACAGTCTGTCACACACTGACTCCATCTGAATCAGGAACGAAGGAGGGGGCACCTCGACAATTCTGTCTCGTGGAATCTCAGACAGACCCTAATATGAGAAACAGATGGGACAGGTTAAAACGTCTGGGTTTGGCAGAAGCTTCTTTGTTGGATGTAGAAGCTCAACCAGGGGCCCAGGGCTCTGTGCCTGGACCCAAGGGGCCATCTCAGGAGTGAAAACCAGGCAAGCCAGGCGTGGCCCGGCAGCCCTCTCCCTCCATTCAGGACTGCTCTGCGGCTCCCAGTTCCTAGTGTGGGATTTCGTCTAGAGAAAGTCTTCCAGCAAGCAGAAAATAAACTGCTAGGTTACAAGAAAGTTTCCTAATTACTGCTCCCTGGAGCAAAATGAACTACTCACACCCACCTTCATCCCAGGAGCACCCCTTGACCGCTGTCCCCAGAACCGCTTCAGGCCACCGGCCGCCAGGCAGTAGAGCCGGAGCTGGGAGACGGTGGCTACCAGTTGCCCTTCCCTGACCCGTGAAACCACAGCAAGTTGTCTTTCCTCCTGCCTCCTCCCCCGCCCTCGGAGCGTTCAGGCCCCGCTGCACCGTCCCCTCCCCAAGACTTCTCATAAGCATCCCTCATTATCACGAGTGAATAACAATGTGAGAGTGGGCATCCACCCCACGTCCCTGGTCTCAGGGGAAGAAATCCCATGTGATAGACAGAGTGACCTGCCCAGTCACACTGTCAGACAGTGTCTGAAAAGACTCATCCTTCTTCCAGTCTTTGCATATTTAACAAATTTAAAAGATCGCTGTGAGAGACACCAGGGACATTAGAGAATTCTGAGCATCAGCCATTCCAGGTTGAGTCAAATTCTGCCCAAAGCAGGGAGAGCGTGGCTTCAGGTTTGCTCAGCTGTGGGCCATCACCCACTCTGCCTGTGTGCACAGCCAGGACTGCAGAAACTTGTTGTTTTTTCCCCCTGACAAATTGCTGATAGTTTCAGCCAGAGGGGACCTGGACTCCAAGAAGACTATTTGCCTCGCGTCCTCCCCAGTTTACCTGCCTCGGGAATTATGTGAGAGGGCCGTGCTAGAGCTGATGTCCAACTGCGGCGCTCGCTGTGTGGCACCAGCTTGACAGCGTCCATGCGAATGGAATCCAGCCAGGCCTGGCACTTCTCTGCCTCTCACAGCAAGTTCTGTCTCCCCGGCCTGCCCCCTCTCCTCCCACCCCCGCCCCCCAAGCAAGAGTGTTGTATTTCCCAAACCCCGTTTCACAGCGATGTTGTTTTATAGGGCCCCTCCAAAATACCTTGAATAGTCCCTTTTTTATCGCTTCCATTTTCTGAAAACTCCAGCTGCTCCTCTGAAACCATCCAAATCTAATTAACCGCCTAAGCTGGAGTTAGGGACAGCGGCTCACTTTCGGGTCCTTAGCATACCCATTCAGGCCTTCTTTCAATATGGGCACAAAACCAGGAATTTCTAATAATTGTATCTATGGGCCTGGAAGGGGAAAAAAAAAGAAAAGAGAAAGAAAGAAAGAAAGCTGCTAATAAGTAGGTCTGTGAAAGCCGGGAGATCAGCACCTCGCCTGAACTTGGCAGCCCAGGCCCGAGAAACTCGGAGACAATGCCGCGGGGGATCGGAACAGCTTAGCCTCCTGACTCAAATTTTGTGAGAACCGACCCGGCTGTGAATAGAGATCCCAGCCTCAGTGCTAAATGGTCCCAGCTCAGACTCATTGAAATGTCTTCTCACAGAATTGGAAAAGAAGAGGGCCAGGAAAGTTTGCAGAATGCCAATAAGGCTGTGCTGAGAAGGGGAAGATGGGGGAAATTCAGAAGTTTGCTCCTGAATGACATGGATTAAGACAAAAGCAGTGCACTGGGTCTCTGCCAGGTGGCACTGCCAGGAGGGGACCCTGTTGCCTGGGGAGTTGCCAGGGAGGGGAGCTCCCTGGGCATGGACCACTTCCTGGGGTGTCACTCTGGAGCTGGGGGCCTTGGGATGTCACCTCATTGCTCCTTTAATGGAAAAGGCATGGAAGGGGCAAGGGATCCAGTGTGCTCTGAGTCCCGGCTGCTGCCTCCCGTGAGAAACTCCCTTCCTCACCAGCAAAACTCAGTCCCCTCACTTTGCCTAGAGAGGTCATGGAAAAAACTATATTTGTGCCCATTTTTCCAGACCCATTTCAAACACCAATATCCCCTAAAGCCTACCCAAGTCCTTACCGCAGCTCCCACGGCCAGCCCATCCTCCCATTTTACTTCTTGTCTAGCTTCGGGGGGTGTGGGGTCTGGGGCTGCCCCATATACTTCTGATATATCCCACCACTCCTTATGTTTAGGACAAAATTAATAAACATTATTTGAATAGCCACAGGATTGACCTAGGCTAAGCCTGGAATTCAATCTGCTCTTAACAGCAATTCAAGATTTTATCACATTATTCTTAGAGGTGCTTCCCAATGGTTGGTTGGTTTACTTATTTTGATCACTGTGGGAGTAAAAATGAAAGAAGAGCAAGAGAGTTGCTTTTTGATAGCAGTATGCGGAGGTGGACAAATTATAAGAAAAATTAATTTATGTGTGAACGTATACAGAGATGTCGTATTCCCATATGTATCTACATGTGTCTACAAATGTATATGTCTATTTATACATATATGAAATGGGAGTAAATTACAATAAGAGAGAAAGCAGTTTTCTTCTGGAAAGAAGTCAATGGTCTCTCACTATAAAGAACTGCAGGTTTTTATAAGGGGCATAGATCAGATAGTGCACAATACAGCAAGCACATGTTCTGTTCACTTTTACTTTCAATGTTGTCTTGAGTTGTTTTTCCAGGAGTAGGAACGGATTGTTTCTTAGGAATAAGAATTCACTCACAGGGCCTCACTGCTGCTGCTGCTGCTGCTAAGTCGCCTTAGTCGTGTCCAACTCTGTGCGACCCCAGAGACGGCAGCCCACCAGGCTCCCCCGTCCCTGGGATTCTCCAGGCAAGAACACTGGAGTGGGTTGCCATTTCCTTCTCCAGTGCATGAAAGTGAAAAGTAAAAGTGAAGTTGCTCAGTTGTGTCTGACTCCTAGCGACCCCATGGACTGCAGCCTACCAGGCTCCTCTGTCCATGGGATTTCCAGGCAAGAGTACTGGAGTGGGGTGCTGTTGCCTTCTCCACAGGGCCTCACTAGCAAGGTCTTAGAAGAAATAAAGCACCATCTCCAGTCACATCTTTTCTCTTGCTGATGGTAATCTGAAGCCCCATTGTAGCCCAGATGTGAAGAGGGGCAGAGCTGGAACAGAGTGAGTTTCAAGACACAGAGTCCTCTCCAAATGAGACTGTAAATAAGTCAGGGTCATCTCTGATTGGATGAGGTGTATGGAGGGCCTCCCTTCTTCCCCTTCCCTCATGGTCTTCCCTCTCCTCCCCTCAAACCCTGGCAGCCTCAGGGGTTCTCATGGGCTTCCTAGCTCAGAGCACTGTGCAAAACTTAGCTTTCCTCCAGGGCCCAGGCTTCACACAGAGAGTTAGAAATTCTAGGTGTAGGTCCCAATTCTAGGTGTAGGTCTGTTCTTTTCTAGCTCTTGGGAGCTTATCGCCCTGGAATAACCGCATTCATCTTGCACAGAAAATGGTCACTACAAACACATCTTACTTCACGTGCCAGACTGTGCATCCCTGCTCTTATGGATCTTAAAGGGCACCAAACACAAAATGGAAGATGTGACCATGAGTCTTCTTGGTCTTAATGGTCTTCATTATTCAGAGAGGACATGGAGGATCCGAGACGTTGAGCATCGGGCCCAGGTCACCTGTAGTTCCTGCCTCAGTGGTCTTCCTCCATCTCACATGGTGACACCCCTGATGAAGAGGCGATATCTGTCCTTTGGTGGTTATGGTCTCTAGAGCCAGAAGGGTAAGGTTCAAGTCATAGCTCCCTCACCTGGCTTCTACTAAGCACTAGACACATTTGCTATTATTATTACTATTACTTTTATTGCTGCTTTTAATTGTTTTTCCAAGACTGTGAATGGACTCTCTGTTATGCAAGCTGTACACATGAATTGCCCAATTAGCCAGTTTAGGGCTACAGATGGGACTAGATTATCCCATAAGCAGAAAACGTGCATGTACCCAAGCAAAACAAATGCACCAAAAAATAAAAAAAAGCCTACTTCAATAAACTTAGCTTTGTGATCAGAAAATTCCACCAAAACAGGGGTAGAGAATCATAACTATATCGTTTAGTGTTTCCTTTCCAAAGGCCTTACCCCGAAGTAGCGTATGCCCCGGAGCAGACAGGAGAGCACAGCAGCCTCCCTTGTCAGGAGCCTGAACCCGGGACCTGGGCTTCCTCAGCCGAGCCCCTCTGGCTCCCTGCACTCAGGAGCCATGGTGGTCACCAGTCACATTATCCTTTCTGGGCTTAGTCTTCCCAGGGGCCACTCTCTTGACCTCCTTCCGCATTTGTTCTCCTCCCCTTCATTAGGCATGTTGAGGAGTGGGAAGCGGGGATGGGGGTTAGCTGCTGAAAAGGTTTGTGATGAGGCCAGACTCAGCTTTGTCCATCCAGGTACTAGCAGGTGGGGAAGCCACTTTTGATCATCATAGGGACAAGGCATTCATGTAACTCATGCCAAGGACTCCTCCGACACCACACCATCGACAGCAAAGACAGCTGACATATACAAGGTGGATGTCAGCAAGCTGTGAGCTAGGGAGCTGTCTGTCACTTTTCTACCTTTTTCTTCAGGATCATTTTCCTTCCTATAGCACCTTCCTCTCGTCCTCTCCCCAGAAGTTGCCCATGAGCTGGCCTCTGGCTGTCCAGGGTAACTAGCTGGCTGCAGCCTTATGCCCAGGACATATCTCCACTTCACAGAAACTGAGCC
Source organism: Redunca redunca (assembly GCA_006410935.1). Taxonomy (NCBI): domain Eukaryota; kingdom Metazoa; phylum Chordata; class Mammalia; order Artiodactyla; family Bovidae; genus Redunca; species Redunca redunca. The sequence goes on along the minus strand of SJYQ01003056.1, from coordinate 198,168 downwards.
TGAATCTTCATCTCCTACTTTCCTGCCTCCACCACACATACATACCTGGTGTGTCTCCCTCATTATTGAGAAAATTGGCTCAGCTGGTGCCTAGTGGAATATTTATCAATACAAAAGCATTTGTGGCTACTGAGAGCTTCCATCTGCTTCATCAGAGGGGTCTATGCACTTCAGAATGGAAAGAGTGGAACAGAGATCACCTGCAAAGGTAGAAGGCCAGGCCAAGTGCTGGGGCAGTGGGAGGGCAATTGAAGGACAAAGGCTGGGACTTGCTGATAGCCTTGCAAATCACATAGCACGCTGAGGCCCTGAGTGGGGAGAAGGAGTAAAACCTGTCAGAATCACAGTTCCATTTGGCAGAGGGGCAGGGAACTGGTCACCCAGCTGCATGTAAACAATAAAAGGTATTTCTTTGGAAATTTTTACTTGTCTTTTATATCTTGGATCCATATATTTGGGGTTTTCAGTTTTGGATTGAGGAACGTCAGAACTATGAGAGACTTGGGAGATATTGTAATGCACCCTCCATATTTTACAGATGCAAAAACAACCCAGGAAAGGAAAATGACTGAGGTCCCAGAGCAAGGCGGTGGCTATGTGTTTGGGGAAAATTCCCAAGATTTCACATATATAAGATAAAACAAAGTTTTCTAAAGGATATAGGGAGAATGAGGCCCTTTCCTTCAATATATTCTTCTTTTTGATTTTGGGGTCTCAGAAACCAGCTGAACCTGGCCTGGAATCTGTGTGTGAAAAATCAGCATCCTTGGCTGAGGGTGATCTGGCCGCAGCACCTGTCACCCCACGGGGCTTCGGGGTTGATTCAGTTCATCTGGTTGTCTGGGTTGTGTCCCCTCCCTTCCCTCCCTCCCTCCGTGCTCTAAGTGTATCCCTCCCAAAACTGCATGCTCCGCCAAAGAGGCCGACTTTCCCTGATAAGAGAAGAACAGTTCTTCAGTTAAGGGTAGACGAGTAACTGTGCTGCCTGGCTAGAAACTCCAGACAAGTTCTTGAAGTCCTTTTGTAGGAGAACGTAGGTAGTCAGGCTTCCAAGGCTCCAGACACATCCAAATGACATGCCGCATGTGGCAGTCTGCCTTTCCTTCAAAAAAGTTTTAATAAATAATTTTTTAAAAAAAGATTTACCTTCTTTCCATTTTAAATGACAAACTGACCACTCAGGGAGCAAGCAGGCTGGAACATCATGTCACCACTCTGTGGTTTGACATTTTAGTGACCCTGTGGCCTTGCAAAGGTCACCCTCCCAGTGGTGTGCTAGAGCTGGCTCATACCAAGTCAAGTATGTTCATCTTTCTCCAGCTTCACGTTGGCAGCTTGAAGTTGGCCACGGTGAAAGTGTTTATACCAAGAAAACCAGCAAATCAGAGCTTTCTTTCCCCACACCTCCTCTGAATGGGTTCATCAGCTTTCTGTCTTCCCAGGGCCACTGCTTTCCCTGCTATCAGAGGCTGTCCTCTGTGCTCAGTTGCTTTTGTCGTGTCCGACTCTTTGCCACCCCATGGGCTGCAGCCTCCAGCTCCTCTGTCCATCGGATTCTCCAGGCAAGAATACTGGAGTGGGTTGCCATTCCCTTCTCCAGCTATCACAGGCTGCTACTGCTACTGCCGCTAAGTTGCTTCAGTCGTGTCCGACTCTGTGCAATCCCATAGATGGCAGCCCACCAGGCTCCCCTGTCCCTGGGATTCTCCAGGCAAGAACACTGGCGTGGGCTGCCATTTCCTTCTCCACTATCACAGGCTATCTTGGCTCAAATTACTTCTGGTTCCCTGTTGAAGAATTGTAATCAGAGCAAAGTGGCAGGTCTTTGTCTAGAGAAAGACACTAAAGGCTTGATGTTCTTTCTGATTAATCAGTGGCAAATCTTAAGCTCGCCGATTGACACCTCAGATCAGAAATATCTAGATGGCTGTGATCCTTTATGTCCCCTTGGCACAGAGTCTAAATGGCTCTGTGCACTGCCATTTTTCACTCATATGGTGGGGATCCAAGAGTTCAGGGACACAGACACATCCTTCCAGCAGATTGAACTTGGGAGGGATGAAGAGACATACTCTGCCTTAACCCTAACTCTTAACTTGAATAAAAGGCCCTGAAGATTTTTTTGCAGATCTTATATGCAATGTTAATGAGCAAGGCCTCCCAAAAGAGTACTATCCCCACACTTATAGTTATCCATTGCCTTTAATTGTGTACTTTGGCTTGTTGCTATTGAGTTTTGTTTTCACTGGGAGTGTGGGAGGGAAAAGATAATACTTAAAATAGTAGAATACTTAAGATACTTAAGATAGCCTCCTTGCTTACTGGGAGCTGAGAAATCTTGGTCCCTTAGAGTCATTGTTAGCTTTTATCTGGGTTTCAGCCATGAGGAGTCTGACTGAGATGGAGTTGATTGTGGAGTTGGTTGTGTCTATGGTGAGACTGAAGGGAGGATCCATAGCATATTTCCTGTCACATTAGGCACATGACTTTTATAATGTTTCCCTTGTTAAGCCGTTGGAAGTTGGGTTTACTATCTCCACTTAAGAATACATGAAACTGAGCAAATGTTGAACCTAAGATAGTTTTGGGCCTCCTATGCGTCAGTGCGGGAGACCTGGGTTTGATCCCTGGGTTGGGAAGATCCCCTGGAGGAGGGCATGGCAACCCACTCCAGTATTCTTGCCTGAAGAATCCCATGGACAGAGGAGCTTGGCAGGCTACAGTCTATGGGGTCGCAAAGAGTTGGACACGACTGAGCAACTAAGCACAGCACATTAGGAAAACATAAGGCTTTATACCAAAGAGATATCATACATTTAATGCTGAAATCTCAAGAATCCAAGATGAGTAGTTCATGTATGGACCGACTGACTGAAGGATAGAGTTCTAGGGGAGGGTAGGCTCAGTTTCATGTTAGAATCATTATTGTACTGCATTGTTCAGTCATTCATTTAATCTATTTTAATAGTGCAAGCAAAGCTATGAGTATGTATCTATGTGTGTATACATGTATCTCATGTATGAACTTGTGGTAGATCGTGTTTTCATGAGTAAGTACCTACCATGCAGCTGGTACATTGCTTTAAGCTCTATGATACAAGGGGGAAGCTAAGACGATACCAGGGCTCTTTGTGAAGCTTACAGTCCAGCATGTGACCCTGTAAAAGGCTTGATAAGAATCAACCCCAAGACTCCTGATAACAAAGTCCAAGCATTCTTTATCCTATGTAATAGCTGTTCCCCTTGGAAGTGATAAGAAATGGCAAGAATGTGTAGAGATCCCCCTGGGTCCCCCTGGATCCTTGGTAAAACTCTGTGGACTGAGTTTTCCTCTGATTGGTCTGCGGAGAGTGAACTGATGCTTTCTCCATCTTTTCCTTCCCTGTTCTGGAGACACATTCTTTCCCCAGATCAGAGAGGACTCTGCTAGGAAACACACAGGAGATAGCAAGGGGGTCAATTGGCTTCATGGAAAAAAGATTTAAAGGCTGAACCTATGGCAGGAGCCCCCACCTCAGTGCTCCCCAAGGAACCCATTTTATTTTCCCTGGACCCCCAAACCCCAAGGAGAATCAGCCATGGGGAAAGATTCCAGCAGGCCCGAGGAATGAGAGCTGGTGACGAAGTGAATGCAGGCAACTCTATCATCTGCTCCCAGGGAGGCGAGGCTGAGGAGCTTGGAGGACTGTTTTTCCCTTAACAGATGCAAGAAAGAGCCGGAAAAGGTCAGAGATAAATGTAGCCCTCACTTTGTTCTGCATATTCAAAAGAACTTTTCTGAAGAAAGACCCAAAATATATGTGTGTTCACTCAACCTTTTCTGTCAGGCACAAAGTTCCAGATATGGAAATGACAGGGTAGCCACCAACGACGTGTTTGCAGGGCTCACAAGCCGGTCCCCAAAAAGAGCACGCTTTGCGTGGGACCCATCAGTCTGGCTGGAGAGAGAGAAGCTTGGAAACAGGAGAGTATCTTGAGAAATCACTCCCAGAGGGAGCAAAAAGTTCCCAGGGAGAAAGCGGGGATGGATTGGGAGGGCGAGAGGGGAACGCCATCATCGCGGGAGGCTGGATGGAAACAGTGCAAGACCTCACGGTGGCCGACATCCCTGCGCATAATCAGAAATTCCTCTCGATTCTGTGGGAAAAGGCTCTTTGCATTGTCAGCCCAGATGCCCCCATGAAGAAATAGCATGAAATGAGTCTCAGGGAAATGTCAGCGTGGGAGTGAGAAATGACTGCCAGTGGCTGGGTGGGGGAGGACAGGCCAGAGAGATGGGCTGACGGAATAAGCTGTCGTCCCCAAAGCAAAACAACACCCACAAAGGTAAAGGGACTCTGCATCCAGTCTGGGCAGTTAGACACCCATTTTCTCATTGCTAGTTCCAATTTTTTTTATTCCGTAGCCCCGAAATACCTCTCCTACATGTTTCCACAATCAAGGATGACCCAATCTTCCTTTACAACCATAATTCCACCTGTCCACTTGGGTTAACAAAGCTAGCCCCTCCCCCATTCTCCAGACACATCGAGGACTTTCGTATTCCACCTCTCACCCGTGTCTCCAAGTCTTAGCGTACTCGCGAGATAACTCCCAGCTACACCTCTCTGATGTGATATGTGCTTAGTCGCTCAGTCGTGTCTGATTCTTTGTGACCCCCATGGACTGTAGCCTGCCAGGCTCCTCTGTCTATGGGGATTCTCCAGACAAGAATACTGGAGTGGGTTGCCATGCCCTCCTCCAGGGGATCTTCCTAACCCAGGGATCAAACCCAGGTCTCCCACATTGCAGGCAGAGTCTTTACTGACGGAGCCACCAGGGAAACCCTGTTGTGATGTTCAACTATAATTAGTAGATCCTGTCCTAAGGCTCTTTTCACACGTATCCTACCTGGTCACACTCTATATTAGTCTCAACTATTAATGATAATAATAATAACCAATATCTATTAAGCACTAAAACTATACTAAAACAACTTAACCCTTGTACAATTTATTGAACGAATAAATAGTGACATTATTTAATCCTTTCCAGAGAAACAAAATAAGGCTTAGCTAGGTCAAAGGACTATCTATAATTACATATATAGGCAGAACCTGGATACAAATCTCAGTCCTTCTGATTTGAGATAGTCTCTTGTTACCCTTGTGTTCTTCTGCTTCCCATAATGTTTGCTTACTGTCTATCTTCTGAGAGTCGATAAATGCTTGTTTTGCAGATCTAGCCCAGAGAAGATGTTCAGTTGTAAATAATGGATGCCTTTGAATTTGACTGTTTTCTTTACTCAATGCATATATTTGGTGCTTGCTTTACAAGTAAATTCACTGATAAGCAGGAATATTGAAATGAAGTTTTTAAAAGGACATGAGACAGGTTTATCTGATACACAGTTAACAAATGTTCTTGAAGAGATTGGAAGAATATTATCTTCTTAGATGGGCTCAGACAGTAAAGAATCTACCTGCAATGTAAGAGACTGGGTTCAATCTCTGGATCTGGAAGATCCCCTAGAGAAGGGAACGTCTACCCAACTCCAATATTCTTGCCTGGAGAATTTCATGGACAGAGGAGCCTGGCAGGCTACAATCCATGGGGTCACAAAGAGTCAGACACAACTGAACCTGGGTGACTTTCGCTTTTCTTTTACTATCTTCTTAAGTAAGACTAGGAACCAGAGATTCTAAAATTCAATGTTATAGTGGACAATTAACTTCTAGCAAATAACAAAACTTTTGCACTATAATTATAGACAGGGCTGGAGATGATTTTAAGAGCATCTAGCACAGCTGATTTTTCTTTATAGGTGGAAAATCTAAGGTATAGACTCAGGAAGGACCTTATTCTTGGTCATTCAGGTAGTTCTTCTCAGAACTAACTTTGTTGAAGTGTGAATACTTGAAAAGATCAACCCACAAAGGAAATGTGGAACACTGATAGTGTCTAGCGCTTCTCAAACTCTAGTGTGCATACAAATCAAGTATGGGGTTCTATAGCATGCAAATTCTGACTCAGTGAAATCAGAATCAGGGGTGGGGGCTGCATTTCTGACAAGTTCCTAGGTGAGGCCTCTTCTATCTGTCCATGGACTAACTATACCCTAGACAGCTGGTATCTAATCTAGATCGGCACTGTCCAATAGAGATATCATTGGAGCCGCTTACGTCATTTTAAATTTTCTAGTAGCCACATATAAGGAAGCTTTAAAAAGGTAAAATTAAATTTAATAATATATATTGAATCTAATCTTTGAAATCCAGTATTTAGCTTTAAATTTATAGCACAATTTGAACTAGTCAGATTTCAAATGCTCTATAGACACACGTGGCTGGTGGTTATCAGCTTAGACAGAATAGCTCCAGACTACATTTCTTTCACTAGTAGACTCTCTTGTGAAGTCTATTTCATTTTTAGGTCTTGAAACCCAACTATACCAGTTCATCTCTCAAAACAGACTCGTTTCTGTGTGTGCCCTATGACATCCTACCCAGGTCTGGGCACATACACATACGGTCAGTGAAGACATTAACTGATTTCAATCCTCCCTAACTTCCTATAAGGAGAAAACAGACTTTCCCACCTCTTTGCACATTTACATTATTCAAATCAGAGCTCTCCAGTTCCTACACTGTGTATGACGTTAGATAAGGTGACTTCCAGACTTTCTTCTTCTTCCAAGAGTCTATGATTTTTTTTCATTCCAACATTAGCTACAGTCACCTTCTCAGCCTCCTCTTTTTCTTCATGGCAAACAGTCCTTCCATCCCTCCCTCATTTCCCCTCTTAAAAACTCATTAATCACCTGCATGCTCCCTCTGGAGCCAATTTCAGGCAACTCTCAGATTTAGAGGCTTAAGTGGAATGCTGAAGTCTAATAGAGGACAATTGGGGTACTATATTAGATGCTCCTATGTCTTAATGCCCTCAGAATTCTGTCTCGGGTTTATATATGGCCCTGAGAAAAATGACTCATGATCAAATTATTAAGTGTGCAAGGAAGAGTATAATATAGAAGTATAGTGGCTAAGGGCACAGGCTCTGGGATCAGACAGCCTGTGATCAAATACCAGTCAGCACAGGAGCAAATGTAAATTCTCTAAGCTTCCCTATCACCTAACAGCTACACAGTTCAATGAGATAACCCAAGTAAATGACTTCAGACAGTACCCCTACAGATTAGTGTTCAATAAGTTGCAGGTGATTATAAAATCTGGAGTTTTTTGACGTGTGAGAAGGGGACCTGATCCTTGCACAGCTCCATCAGGAGAAGTCCTGTGGCCCAAAAGGACTGAGCCCGTTTTGGGTTGTGCCTGCAAATGTGTGTGTTAGTCTCTCGGTCGTGTCCAACTCTTTGTGACCCAATGGACTGTAGCCCGTCAGGCTCCTCTGTCTATGGGATTGTCCACACAAAAATACTGGAATGGGTTGCCATTTCCTCCTCTGGGGGTCTTCCTAACCCAGGGAACTTAGAGCAAACCTACCTCTCTTTCACATGTGCATGCTAAGTCGCTTTAGTCATGTCCAACTCTTTGAGACCCCATGGATGGTAGCCCGGTTTCCTCTGTCCGTGGGGATTCTCCAGGCAAGAATACTGGAGGGGGTTGTCATGCCCTCCTTCAGGGAACTTTCACGACCCAGGGGTCAAATCTGCCTCTCTTAGGTCTCCTGCACGGGTTCTTTACCACCAGTGCCGCCAACACTAGACGCTTAATCCCTCTCATCTCTAGAGCTTCTTAGTTCAGCCCTTGTCCTTAAATTCCATCACTGATTTCCTTCTCATCACCTTTCTAGCTGGCATTCATCAGCAAACTTCACCTGGCTCTTTAAGAGCTTGTCAAGAGCAGGTCACGGCAGCGTGCCCTCTTCACAGAACTCCTGAGTGATGCCTTGTTTCCATGCTGCCCAAAGTCACCTCATGCCGTTTGCAAATAAACTTCTCCCCTGAAAGAAAGAACAAACAGTTCATAATTGGCAATCTGCATAATGAGTGGTGCGTCTATGCAAATATAACATTTGGAATAATCTATTAATATCTCGACTGTGATGTCTGTGGGCCACCACTTCCCATGCTAATGAGCCAGAGCCAAATATTTTCTGACTCCTCTTGAGGTGAGAAGAGAGACTGGCAAACTGCTTTCTTCTTGGGGTTCCAATTAGAAATCTGGAGACCACCAGAGTTGGAAAGGATTCAGAGACTATTTGATCCCTACACTCCCCAACCACCTCTCACATTAAGGATGAGGAGTTAGAAGTTGAGAGACTGGGCTCTCTATGCTGTCAGCGGTCACAAGCCAGGGGCAAACTCCCAGCCTCAGCCCTTCTTGAGATACCAACAAGGGATCAACATCACCTCCTGCTGATCAGGCTTTTGTTTCTAAAATGCAGTCTTCCTTGTGTGGAATTGTCTTTAGCTCTCCCTCCTCTGCCTTCCCTTTCTCTTGATTGAGCTCCTCTTGCTGATCCGGACTTCTAATCTAGAGAACCAATTTCTAGGGACTGCAAGGCAGAGAACTGGGGAACTCAGGTCAAAAACATCTGGTCCCAAAGAAGATGTTATTTGTGAGCTAACCAAAAGATACAACCCTTGAATAGGGTTGAGTCCTTTGCTGTTGAAGTAGAAAGAGTCTTAAACACACAAACACACACTTTAGTTTTAAAAGTGCTGCTGAACCACCAGTTCTGGGGAAGTGTAGGACAGGCTTTGTGAATAATCCATGACCACATTTTCTTAACCCCTTCCCTTTTATCCCAGGCTCTCTTGCCAATCTTAGGCACTCCCATCATTCTCTTCCCCTTCCTTAGAAGTTCCTTCTATCACCCAAATTTCTGACAAGCAGCAGTGCATGTCCACATACCTGGCCTGGGCAGGGTGGGAAACTGTGGCCAGGGACAGAACCACTGGTTGCTCAGTCAGACACTTAACCATTGCCCAGGGTGGAAGAGAGCCAGTGTGGTCTGGGAGGTTTGGGCCACACCCCAGCGGGGACACTAGCAAGCCTTAAGTTCTCTATGTTTAAGGCACAGGGCAAACAGCTGCTCCCCTCTGATGCAGTTTCTGGACTTGACCTCACTACTCAGATTGAATTAAGAGCCTCTCCTCATGTTTCGGGCTTCCCAGGTGGCGCTAGTGGTAAAGAACCTGCCTGCCAACACAGAAGACTTACAAGAGATGAGGGTTAGATCCTTGGGTTGGAAAGATCCCCTCGAGGAGGGCATGGCAACCCACTCCAGTATTCTTGCCTGGAGAATCCCCACGGACAGAGCAGCCTGATGGGCCACAGTTCATAGGGTCACAAAGAGTCGGACATGACTGAAGAAACAGCATGCACGCATGCCTCCTTTTTCAGATTGTACAAACCATCCTTTTCCTTTGTACAATTTATACTTTGCTGAGCTGTCTACATGTCTCTCTTCCAGGCTAGATTATGAATCTTTGTCTCCTGAATCCTTGAGCACCTTGCTCAGTATCTACCACAAAAACATGCTCATCGCTCAGTATCTACCACAAAAACATGCTCAGACAGAGTAAGTAAATGAAGCATAAAAACCTCTGCACACTTCAGTTTCTGCATCAGGGAAGTGAGGTAGTTGCACTTTCTCAACTTAACTCTATGAGTCTAAGATCTTATTGAGCACCTGCTGTGTGCTCGCATTCTGCGAGGAGTTACTAAAAATCAAAGGAAGTATAAACCTTCTTCTAGCCCTCACCAGTCTAGTTGGAAACAAAAACACATTCAGTAAAGAAAATCATTTCAGGCTAAACTGGCCAGCTATATAGTTGATGCAACAGAGATTCAGAGAAAAGATAGATCCCTGCCAAAGAGTGAGTGAGTGAAATTGCTGTCGTGTTGAACTCTTTGTGACCCCGTGGACAGCCTGCCAGACCCCCCATCCATGGAATTTTCCAGGCAAGAGTACTGGAGTGGGTTGCTATTTCCTTCTCCGGGGGATCTTCACGACCCAGGGATCCAACCCGGGTCTCTCACATTGTAGACAGATGCTTTACTGTCTGAGCCACCAGGGAAGTCCCTGCCAGAGGGGACGTTTAAAGACAGTTCTCAGTGGCAGTAGGTGGGTGGGCTCAGGGTGGGAGCATCCCAAGAGCAGAGGATGCATGAGCCACCTGCAACAGGGTGTCAGAGCTAGGCATACAAGTCAGTTACCTGTGGAAGAGGAGTGGCAGCCTCATACCTGATTCCTGATCATCAATCCAGTAAGAAACCTCTACAACTCTTGCTCATACGTTTAGCTTCTCCATGTGTCCTATTTTAATAAAACACTGTGTCACTCATGTTAGCCTCAAAATGTTCCTTCACTGCCGTACTCCCTGGAAATGTGACCCCTGTCACTGGATCCACTGCGCGAACAGCCCCATGCAATCTGATGCTATTTTCTAAAGGGCTCTAGAACATCAGTAATTGCCAGACCTCAGAGCTATTTCTGGTTGGAGCTACTGGCCACCAACCTGCCTTTCTTGAAATGTCTCTTCTGGTTACTGTCATCTGCTCAGCTTTTTTTTTTTTTTTTTTTAATCACAAACCTCACTTTCCATCTTTTCTGTTTGTTTTTTACTACCTTCTCATCCCTAAACCGGAGAAGGCAATGGCACTCCACTCCAGTATTCTTGCTTGGAAAACCCCATGGACGGAGGAGCCTGGTGGGCTGCAGTCTATGGGGTCGTGACTGAGCAACTTCACTTTCACTTTTTATTTTCCTGCATTGGAGAAGGAAATAGCAACCCACTCCAGTGTTCTTGCCTGGAGAAGCCCAGGGATGGGGGAGCCTGGTGGGCAGCCGTCTATGGGGTCGCACAGAGTCAGACACAACTGAAGCGACTTAGCAGCACCAGCAGCATCCCTAAACACAGATATTCCCCCAAATCACTGAGAATCTTTACCTCAATCCCCGGATGATTGCATCTTTATTATTTAATATTGGCTTCTACCCAGATGACTTGTAAATTCTTGATACTAACCCCAAGTCCTCTCCCAAGCTTCAGACACTGGCTTTGAATCAACTGCCAACTAAACGGTCAGCCTGGAGTCTCAGTGGCACCTCAAAACCACTGTCTAAAATACAGCCCTTCCTATTTGCTCTTACCCCTAGCCTTCCCCCGCCACCATCCCTCCCTTTCCTTCCTCGGCCACATTTATTCCAAAGCTTAAACTTTGTAGATTCTCCCTCCTCAGCACCTCGTCTCAGATTCCTCTCTTTCTTTCCGTTTCATGCGCCCGTCCTTTCATGTGGCTCTTTGCTCCCTCTTAGACACCTGCCCTGTCACTCTCACTTTCAATCCGTACAAAGCTGCCAGTTGCACCTTTGCTTTGTTATGGCTCTGATTATTCCTCTTCACTGGATAAAAGCTTTCTGCGATTCTCCTTTACCTACAAAACTTAAAAGAAACCCTTGGTCGGGGGTCCAAGTCTCTGTCTTCCATGGCCTCATCCTCTGGCTTTTACCTCCCACCACTACCTATTCAGCCTGGCAGGCTACAGTCCACGGGGTCACAAGAGTTGGACATGACTTAATGCAAAATCCCCACCACTACCTATTCAGGGGCTTCCCAGGTTGCACAGTGGTAAAAAATCGACCTCAGTGCAGGGGACGCAGAAGACGTGGGTTTGATCCATGGGTCAGGAAGAACCCCTGGAAGAGGAAATGGCAACCTAATCTAGTACTCTTGCCTGGAAAATTCCATGGACAGAGGAGCCTGGTGGGCTACAGTCCATGGGGTCGCAAAGAGTCAGACACAGCTGAGTGACTTAGCACACAAGCACTGTTTACTCAGCTTCCCAATTACAAAGATCTTGACTGTTTTCCACAGACATTTCACAAACTCCCATCTCAGTGGCTTTCTCAAGCTCATGTGTCTTCTGAAAATATTCTCCCCCTACAATTACTGTAAAAATGTATGTATCCTTCAAAATTCCCATGAAATTGCCATTCCTTCCTCAAACCTGAAAACTAGTATAATTTCCATCTCTTTCTTTCTCCCCTAAGTTACTTAGACGTTTTACTTTAAATTTACAATTATTTAATAGCAGGCTCCAAAGCAGAAAGTAAGCTCCTAAGACTGGGACTAGATCTTATTTGTTTCTGAATTCTCTGGAGGATTTAATACATTGCCTTAAAGGCTCTCATTAAAAGTGAATTGAATTGGACTGAACTGAAATACTGATAAAAAGATCTGATGACAGTGTCCTTTATTCCTCATCTCCAGAGTAAAATGTCCTGAGAACTACTTCTTGAGAACAATCTGTGAGCTACAGAGCAGTTAAAACATTTAAACTTGAACTTGGATGGCCATCCCCTATATCTAGTGAAAACTGACTTCCAGGACTTCTGGATGTAGCCTTTTCCTTTAAAATTCTGAGATGACATGATAGAAGCAGGTGACTCAGCAGGTTTCTGGAGTTGCACATCCATTGTCCTGAGTTCTTGTTTATTCTTGCATGTGCACTCACATTTATGGACTGACATTTTACTGATGCTCTTCGGGAGGTAAAGAGTTACTGAATATACAGTTAAGGCTTTCAAGTTTAAGATCCTGATGAAACTCTAGGAGAAGGGTCTGTGTCATCGTTTGTTTGTTTTTACCAGTGTATTCACAGGGCCTGGAAAACATCAGTGTGTAATACATTTTTATCAAATAAATTTGATGGGGAGATGATACCTGACCAAAGTGCTAATCAAATTAAAATCCAAGGTAGCAAAAGATTACACAAAAACACAAGATAGTAAAGTTACTGCATTGTATCAGTCCTTGAATTCTTCACCCCACTCTCATCCCATCTAGTGCCTAGAATAACCCAGATGGGTATATTAGAGCTAGAATAACCTCAGGTGTCATGGATACAAACTTCCACCCAGTGCAAGACCAGCTCTCAGGCGTCCTTGACAAAATCCCTCCCAGCTTCTACTTTAATTCCCTCAAGAATAGTAAGCTTGCTGACATCTACATTGTTGGACAGTTCTCTGTGTTAAAAAGGCGCTTCCCATATTGAGCCAAAAGTTGGCTTCTTATAAATTCCACCCACCGGTCCTAATTCTGCCTCCAAAGTAACACAGTGAATATCTATTTTCTCTTCCTTGTGATGGCCTTCCCATGTCTAAAGAGACGTCTCTACCATGTGAACTATTCTCCGTTCCCTGTCCCCATTGCCTTAACCATTCTTCCTGTGACCTGGTTTCAAAGCTATTCTTCACAATCATTACCCACCTCTGAAAGTGCTGCAAACATGCTACTCACTGATCCTCTAAAATGTGATTCCCAGACCTGAACAAAATACCTCATTTATGCTCTATCACAACTGTTACCTTCTATGATCTGAGTCCCACCCATCTCTTAAAGAAGCCTATGAGTACATCAGATTTTGTGAAGCTTGGTAATTATTTGCCTACACTAAGTGTAGAATTTTGTTAAAAATTCATGCCCATTAGATAAACTCACCTCCCCCAAGTCTCTCATCCTCTGATTTTTCAGTTGTCATAGGACTTGACCATGGCCAAAAAGAATGTTAAGCAGGTATTCCATTTTACGTAGGGACTGGTAGGAGTACGTGGTAGGTAAGGAAAGGAGCTCTCTGCTAACTAGCTAGGAGACCGTATGCAAACCACTTTCCATTCCACCTGCTAAATGGCACATTAATATATGGATCAAATAAGAAAGTTAGACGTGAAAGGGATTTGAAAAATCAAACTGAAGACTGAAAAGGAAATATTAATATGATTTAGTCTCCAGTAAATCCCCAGTGCCCTTCAACTCTCTCCTGGTAGCTGCCACCGTAATCTCCAGGCCTCTCTCTTATGCTGGTGATGGGATTAACCTTACTCAATGGTCTAGTGCTCAGGAAAGAACAAGACCACCCTTAACACCTGCGTGATCATGGCAACCCACTTAACCTTATGGAAACTGTCAATATCCTCCAGCCAAAGACCACCAGGCTCACACATGTAGTTGAACATGTTGGGGTTATTACTCTTTCAATCAAGGGAGGATGCACATCATGGCAAAGTGCTATCTCAGGAAAAGGATGCTGGAAAGAACCATCTGTAGCATCTCGGCCTTGCTTGGGTGATTTGAGACAGGGTCCAAGGAAATGAAGGTTTGCTCCATATTGGGTACTGTCAGAAAGTGGGGGAAAGTCTATGATTAGGTATCTTAATAAATCTCATGTATAGTGAGAATTACTGGTAAAGAAGTAGATGTCACTCATTCTAAGCGGGTTTTTCGTATTAGTGGGTGGCATGGTGGCCTTGTTTTTGTTATGTTTAGATAAAATTATAAAGTACCCTTGCTTTGTCTCATTTTATCATGGTCTCAGAATAACCTTGTCTGAGGTTAGTGTTCTGCAAGATTGTTTATATCCATCAGGAGAATAACATGACCTAGCTGTGAGGGCCAGGCCAGCTTTCAGATGTCAGGGCCTTCTCTTTTTTTCTTTCTCAAAGTCAATTTAACTGTTTGTTAACCTCCTTGCATATCAATTACCTCATCTAGAAAACAGAAATAATAACTCTTACCATTTCAGTCAGGGATCAAAAGTGCTCATGTGTGTGGAAATGTTTTGTCAACTCTATGGTTGCTTTCTAACTACAGGGCTGCCTTGCTCAGCCCCTGGGCTCCTCAATCTATGACCTGCAAACATTCTTGAGTTCTATTGGGCCCTCTTAGGCCATCACCCCTGAGAAGAAAAATCTTACCTCTAGCTTTATAGTTGAGCCCTCTGTGGAAGCTGCCCTTGAACTCTTCTGATAAACCTCCCACCACAGATGAAGGCAGCCAGTTTCTGTACTTACTGGGCAGTGAATTATCTCCTCTACCAGCTGGGGTTGATCCCTCTGGTGGAGCGGAATCAAGCAGGCCTGAGATCATCTTATCACATAGTGCAGTTGGATAGTGAAGTTTGGTATATATTTGGTTAATAAATAATTACATTCTTGTAATCAAAACATCATTGGAGACATATTCTTGACCAAGCCTATTTATAGTTAAGGATCAGGTAATGAAAGACCTCCTGAGTTTAGTTTTCTGTGATCTCTTGGGGTGATGATTGGGGTCATCTAAAACTATGTAAGCCACAAAGACACAGGGCTGGATCTAATCTATTTCCTTTGCTTTTAGATCCTTATCTGAACCAATGAGGATTTCAACACTCGCGTCAATATTTTATTTTTTCTTCTGCAATGTGTCTCGGGCATAACTTTTTAGGGATCTAATAATATGGACTATAAATTCTTTAAGGTGCAGACTGGCTGGAGACAAAAACTGTGATTTTAACCCAACTCATGTAACATTTGGGCATAATACTGGTGCTCAGTGCTGGGGATATAGAGAAGAATTAAACGCAAGCTCTACCTTCAAAGAGCTTGTACTTTTAAGGGAAAGATAGTACATGGTGGAATGTATTGAGTAGTACAATGGGTGTCAAGAAGAGTGGGGTTTCATTCCACCTGAAGGAATAAGAGAAGACTTATATATAAAAATATATATATATATATATATTTTTTTTGCTAGAGTTAATCTATATGGCTTGGTTTGCAAAACACCTAGCTACTATGTTACATCTCCCATATTCTCCACAATACTAGCTACTGTGTTACTAGCTACTAGTAGCTCCATTCTCCTAGCAGCTATATTATGTCTCTCCAGTCGATTTTTCCTACCTGGAGACTAGGTGATTACCTACTTTGCATTATTGGAAGGAACCATATTCCCTTATGGTTTGGAGTTTAAGTAAGGTGTGATTAGTCCCTGAAATACAAGTATTTTAGATAAAATCTCTTTGTAAAGAACTTATGAAAGTTCTAGGCACTTGGTAAAGCTCAACATTCAGAAAACGAAGATCATGGCATCTGGTCCCATCACTTCATGGGAAATAGATGGGGAAACAGTGGAAACAGTGTCAGACTTTATTTTTTGGGGGGCTCCAAAATCACTGCAGATGGTGACTGCAGCCATGAAATTAAAAGATGCTTACTCCTTGGAAGAAAAGTTATGATTAACCTAGATAGCATATTGAAAAGCAGAGACATTACTTTGCCAACAAAGGTCTGTCTAGTCTAGGCTATGGTTTTTCCTGTGGTCATGTATGGATGTGAGAGTTGGACTGTGAAGAAGGCTGAGCGCTGAAGAATTGATGCTTTTGAGCTGTGGTGTTGGAGAAGACTCTTGAGAGTCCCTTGGACTGCAAGGAGATCCAACCAGTCCATTCTGAAGGAGATCAGCCCTGGGATTTCTTTGGAAGGAATGATGCTAAAGCTGAAACTCCAATACTTTGGCCACCTCATGTGAAGAGTTGACTCATTGGAAAAGACTCTGATGCTGGGAGGGATTGGGGGCAGGGGGAGAGACAGGAGACAGAGGATGAGATGGCTGGATGGCATCACGGACTCGATGGGCATGAGTCTGAGTGAACTCCGGGAGTTGGTGATGGACAGGGAGGCCTGGCGTGCTGCGATTCATGGGGTTGCAAAGAGTCGGACACGACTGAGTGACTGAACTGAACTGAACTGAGGTACTTCGTAGGCACTTCTCAGAGACTTCTAATTGATTAAATAACACCAATATTTTCAGACGTTCCTTTTTAAATTCACGTGGTTCTTTTGAAAAGCACTGCTAGATATCAATGTTTTTCGAAGGCCACGACACTCTTGCATAATATTTGGTAAAAGAAGAACTTAGTTTAGAACTGCAAGAACCTTTAAAATTATCTAAACCAGTGGTGGCAAGCAGTTTTAGTCTCAAGAAAGAACTCTATTTGGTCAATAATGGCTGTTTCAAATGCCATGTTGAAAAGGATTCTGAGTCTAATTCAGTAGAAAAGATGATCTATTAGCATTACGTGCTATAGGCATGAACTGCCTAGCTCCGTTTGTGCTATACACTTGCCTTCCCGGATATATTCCAATGTCTTTATTTGACAGAAGAGCAGATTGCAAACTAGAGAGGGAAAGTGACTTGCCCAAGAAAACTAGGACTAAGACCCAGGTCTCCTGATTCCAAGTTTATTGCTTTTCCCATAACGCCATGCTGCTCCCAGAAGCCCCTGGGAGGTCTAGTGCAGACTGTCTGTGGAAAATAGAAGAAACTAGTTTGTTGTATATTAAAACAATTCAGCTCCAGTGCAAAACACAGTGACCACACAGAAGCTATTTCAGTCAATGATGATTCAAAACTTCATCCAGCTCATGGAATCCCAGAGGCTGAGAGGTGAAATGAGCTTAGCAGTCATCCAATAAAAAGCTACACAGCCAGTGCAGGAACCTTTTCTATACTTTCCCTTGTGGCCCTAAACAAAACTGGTCTGGGCAAGATTTGCATTTGTTACACTCACACTTCTCTTGCCTTCTCTACTTCCCCCCAGTCTCCTGGGAGTCAGCCTCCAGGAGTTTAGACCCTCATGATGTTCTTGATCCAATTTAGACCTTCAATCCAGGCTTAATCTTATCCCAAGTTGTCCCATAATTCAAACTGTCTAAATCACTATCCTTGCTGGAGTCTAGAGAAGAACAATCTGAAAAATATTCTTGGGTGGCTGCCCTAGGCTCTGCTTTCCTGGGCTTATTTTCTCCACTTCAGGGCCCATCTCTTCCCTGCAACCCCAAGGGGCATCTTACAGTGAGGTGAGGGAGAAGGGTGAATGAATTTAATCTGAAATTCTTTTGCAGGGTGAATTTGAAGACAAGGACCAATATCAAGGGTAAATTCCCAGAAAATGAACAAATTTAGAGAGACTTTCTGGGTTGAGTAGAGGTGAAAAAGAATGTATTTACAAGACATGCTAGCAGAGGCATTACATAGAAAGGTAGAGATTGGATGCAAATTACGTTTGTTTGAAAATGAGAGGGCTGAGACCCGAAGCCTTTGCTTTTCCTCTTAAACCACTGGGCCTTGACCCATGCACAAGAGAGGAGTCAGATCTTGAAGGAGCCTCGTAGACCTTCTCTGCTGACTGAGACACACTGACCCTACCTCCAGGAGGTGATTTCTCCTTCGATACGAAAAGCAGTGTGGACCCTTCCAGGACCACCCTGGGAATTCAGGAACAAACCTTGCTCTCTAGAGGGCTTTGTGGCTCTAGGATTTCTATGCTCCTCAGTATAGAATCAGCCAACATGCTTCACAAAGGAAATATCCCCCAGTCTCATGGAACTGCCAAAGATGCTCCAAAGTCACCCCCAACCTGCCTTGGCCTGTGTCTGAGTAAATGGATGGATTTAGGATCGACTCTTAGGCACTGCTGCCCTCTGCTGGGTGGTATGGACCCAGTTGCCCCCACGAGGTGCTCTGTCTACCCCTTAGCTGCCCAGCCATTTGCCCTATGGTTGACCTGCCTTGCAGCTCATGTTCAAGTGGAAAAGCACAAGGAAACTGAGGACCTTGGAGGGTGTGTGTACTTGTGTGGGTGCTGGGGTGAGACTGACCTATGGGATTCAACCCAAATGGCCAATTATCCTCAATTAAAGGTGAAAGCTCCCTTATGATTTGAGTAAGACCTTCACTGTGGTCTCACTCAGCTGAAAAACCACATGCCACCATGATGGCACCTTCAAGCAAAGATGACCAACAAGCTTTGCCTGCCTTTTGTGACTGGTGAGCTAAAGCACAGAAGCAAAATGGGAATAACTGGATGGCAGGGGAACATCAGGATATTGTCATTGTTCTCCTTAGAGATGAAAGGGAAAGCAGAAAAACATCTGCACTCTGAAATCTGCTCCGAAGCGCTACGTGGGCCGAGAAAGCCTGCAACCACAAAGAGGGGCTAATTTACTGCTCTAATCACCAGCCTCCAAGCTGAAGCCAGACATTATCTTAAAGTACACACCAGTTGCAGGTGATGTACAGCAAATGTTTGATTAGCGCTACCAAATTCCCTGCAACTTGGTAATGTTTCCGTGAGCACAGGAACCCAAGGCTGGGCACCGGTGGAACTGAGCTGCGTCTGGCTCCACACCAAGCTGTCTGCCTATGGTCACAACCTTCCTTAGAAATCCAGCCAGGCCCTCTTCCCAGGGTGCTGAGATGCAGAGATGCTGAATTTAAACAGGCCAAAAAAAAAAGGAACTCAGCAGGAGGAAGGAGAGATGGATTTAGATTTAGTGGATGAGGAAAAAGCAAATTCCTTCCAACGAGACTTGAAAGTGTAATAGAAAAAAGAGAGGAGGGATAAAAACCCCAGCATATCCAACTTGTGTCACGTGCCAGATACTTTGTGTATCATCCATCCTCACATAGAACATGGTTGCCATCACTGTCTTCTCATTTTGCAGACGTGAGAACTGAGATGACCATTCAAGTGATTCCCCCAAGATTCCTTAGCTAGAGAATTATGAAACTGTAACCCAGACCCATGACTGACTTAAATGCCTTCAAACTCAATGGCCCTAAAGCAACAGGGGTTCAAATGAGCTGATTCAGATGTTACAGTGTTTTACAGGTTACACAGAAAAGTAAGAAGAAGAATATGGCAGTCCGTGGGATCAGAAAGGATGGAAACAAATGCCCTTGGGGCAGCTGAGGCCTTTACTGAGCCCTTGGCATATCCCCTGCTGCTGCTGCTGCTGCTAAGTCGCTTCAGTCGTGTCCGACTCTGTGCGGACACCATAGATGGCAGCCCACCAGGCTCCTCCATCCCTCGGATTCTCTAGGCAATAATACTGGAGTGGGTTGCCATTTCCTTCTCCAATGCATGAAAGTGAAAAGTCAAAGTGAAGTCGCTCAGTCCTGTTCGACTCTTAGCGACCCCATGGACTGCAGCCAGGACTGTATAAAGTTCTGTGAGTGAAACAGAAGGCATGGTGCCTGCCCTCAAGGAGCTTAGGGTCTGTTTGAGGGAGAGGAGATTGTCGACCAAGAAATGAGAGGTGCTGTAGAGTTCTGAATTGAGAGATGCATCCTTAACCAAGAAGGTTGACTCGAGTCAGCAGAGAAAAAAAGCACAAGCCAAGTTGTGGAGGTGAAATTGATGGTGGAGAGTTATTCTGGGGTATATGAAGAGGCCCAGAAGAAAAGTTACATCTGTCTAGCTGGAGTTGATTCAAAAATTGCAGCTGGAAATTACTGCTGGCTGGCTTTTAAAACCCAGACTGAAGGGTCAAATGTCTCATGGAAATTTCATGTCCAAAACTGGTAGATAGGACGGGAGATGGTCATAAAAGTAAAGGGAGGACCAGGGTAGAGTGAGGGTCGGTGACAAGAAATTCAGTTTTCAAGACACCTGGAGTCAGAGCTGTTTCCTGCAGTGTCTTCTAGAAGTTAAAGACTTCAGGAGGGTCTTGGAAAACAAAGGCCAACTGCAACCTTGTAGTCTGAAGGCACACGGCGCCCCCTAATGGGCTCATGCTCTGCCTCTGCACCTGGCTTCTCCCCATCACAGCTCACCTCCCTGGCTCCCATCCTGGAAAGGCTTACTTCCTGCACAGTAGCAGTGCTGCAGCTGCATTAACAGATAAACTGAGTCTTGCTAATAACACACAACTCTAGATTTCTCCCCACCCCCGGATTCAGCAACCACTAAGATGCCTCCTTTGAGAATCAGAACAGCCTTGTGGTTGAGACCAGGGTCCTTGGGCGGTCAGGTTGGGATTTGAGTCTCTGCAGTGAGACCAGCTGGCTGTGGGACCTCAAGCAATTTACAAGACCCACCAGAGCCTCAGCTTCCTCAAACACAGAACTAGGATGGAGGTAGTACATACCTCCAGGGACATCAAGAAGGTCAAGTCAATAATGAACCCAAACCACTTAGCACATAACCAGGTACGTGGAGAATGTCCAGGATAAAGGGCAGCTTGTTATTAGTAGTGTAAATTGTGACTCAATCTGAATTGTTCTCTATGAACATTCTATGAATGTTTGCTCTCCCTGCAGACCTGGGCTCAAACAGTTTCTGGAAGGCTCTTTTCTGAATTGCTGTTTTTCTCTAAACTGTTCCTAGCCCACTTCTTTCCTTGGGCTTCCACTGAGAGTCTACACATTGAGACATCTCTCCTGTAAGAATTCTGCTGTCTTCCTTAGAACTTTCTTCCTTGTCTTATAGTCACTTATGCTCACATTTTGGTCCTGTCTTACAAGGATAAGCTTCCTGTATCAATCAAAGGAGGCAAGGCCATGCTGCCGCATCAATGACCCCCAAGATTTTCGACAGGAAAGGCTTTTGTCTTCCTTGTGTCTTCATTTTGACTTCCATCACTGATGGGTTCAGCTAATGGCAGTCACTCAGGGGCCAGGTTAATGGAGCAGCTACCACCTCACACTCTGCTTGTCACCAGGCATAAAGAGGGTCTCACATTAGCATGTAAGTGCTCCAACCTGGAAGTAACACACAGGACTTCTTGTCACAACTCATAACAAATTCATCACATGCCCTGCCCCCAACGCAAGGAGGCAGCAGATGCAATCCACCCTACCACGTGCCCCCCACCCCATCCCCAAGGTGAAGAGAACCAGATATTGGTGAGAATGAGAGATGACAACCACACTCCTGGATTGCAAAGGCAATAGAGTCACTTTGCATCACACCCCACGTCACCCAGCAGTGTGTATGCCTTGTACAAGAAGTGCACAGTAGAAATCTTTGAGTAGTTAACTGAATGAATATGTAAAGTTCACAATTATGTCCTTTCTCCCAGTAAAGATCAATGCCTTAGGTCAGAAATCTCTTAATGACTACTGGTAGAAATTTCAAGTATCCTAGGGGCAAGTCAGAGGGATAGTATTTGCATAGAGGACACAACTTCATGTCCTCCTTTTTCACATCATGTGTTTTTAAACATAAAGTTGTGTGAATTATTATGACAATCCGTAACTAAGAAGAATTATTTGCCTTCAAGATTATTTGACTCGTACACCAAATAGCATCTACACCTGAGGTAGCTGGAAGATAACCTACAGCTACTTGCAGAAAATGCGTGCAGCATTGGAGGGACTGCGAAATAGATGGATTCCCATGGGGTCAGTTATATGGGAAGGAGGTCATCCTTGACCTGATTCTTAAAAACAATGTGCAGTTTGGGAAGGCTCAGAGGAAGAAGAAGTCCTGGATCTTCTAAAGGTCACCTTGTTCAAATTTTAAAGAAACTATGAACCTGAAATGAGACTTTATCTTATCACAGATGGAGAACAAATTTGCTCTTTTTCTGTTGAGAGCTTCTTCCATTCCTTCCTGTTAGCTGGGGCCATTCTGGCCAGGTCTGTTCTATGCTCCAAGGCTAAAAGTACCAATGGTAGACAATTTTGTATATTGAGATACAGAATCTCTGAGCCTTCATTTCCATCATTTCTCCTTATATTTCCCAAGAGAACATGAAAAAAAAAAAAAAAGAATTCCACCCATGTTTCTCATTCCAAATGCTAGTTAGAAGAAAGAGCATCCTGGCATTTGCATGGAGAAGGGATGAAAGTCATAACCTCCTCCATTGTGATCTATGAATGCAAAGGGCTTAAAGTTCAATGCTGCACACGAATTTGTATTTGAGTATGATGGGACTATAGAGCCAAGGGATCCTTCTATATCCTGATACATCCAAATGTGGGTTGGATCCTTCAAAGAAGGCACACTGATGTGCTAGAAGCATCTAATAAAGATTTTAAAATATCAAATAAATAATTAAGGGAAGACAGAAGTAAAATATTCATGTATATTAAAATGTGCATATAAATAGACACAGTAATCCGGCATGGATGAGAGTCAGAGATAACCCTTTGAGAGGTAAAACCTTTTGATTTCAGATCATTTTGGTGGATATCTTTCTAAAATACCTGACACAAATGTAAGCTCTGGTCTGTAGAGGAAACTGAGCATCCTGAAGCTAAACACTGGTGATGAGGGTCGACTTCTGGATCAATTGTTGACTGGCTGGAGAAGCTTGTAGCTTGAGTAGTGGGCTGGAATGGTCACAGACTCCAAGGCAAGCTTGCAGCTTGTTTCCTTGATTTAATTTTTATACAGGTTTGATCCTTTATAATTTTTTTGTTCTCCTAAATCTGGACTACAGATGCCATCTTCATCATTTCTTGAACCATGGAGTATAGTTCTGTTTCCCCAGTGGTCAACCCAGTGGCCACACTAAGCTTTTCCAAAAGGATAGTATTGTTCTTTGTCAAATTATACTATTGCTCATCTTTGAGGACTGGCCATTTCTGCAATATAAAAAGCATTGTTCTTATAGTTGCTCTCAGAATCCCAAACAACACCAACTAGAGTTCTATCTTCCTTGGATTAAGTTAACAGTAAACATTGCAAAATAGTGACCTGTTAGGGTTTTGCTACAAAAGGTTTCTCAAACTTCTGTTCTTGAACTACAGAACTAAAAGGTGCTTTACATTTGAGGCTATTTGTTTACAGGTGCCCAAGGGCAAGATAGGCCTGTGGCAAAACAAAAAAGTTGACTGGGTTTGGCATGCTTTGCCCAATAGTTCTCTCCTCTCTCTCCTTTTTTCAGGAGCCTCACCCCCATTTCAAAAGATCTTTGAATTAGATTCCAGTTACTTCAAAGGGTAAAAATGGTGTCGCTGCTAAATATCTTTGCATTTTTACAGATACCCAAACATTAAACTAAAGATTATTGAAACGTACAAAAGCCCATTGGCACTGGAGAGAGAACTTGAGAGGAGATACAGCCTCGCCATAGGCCCTGGAGCTGTAGAATACATGTAGTCCTTTGCCCTCCATATACACCAGGCTGTAGCCTGGACAAGTATGACCTGTGTGATGGGAGAAACCCAGATGCGGGGCAGGCACTGACATGCCCGGTGATGCTGAAGAGAGACCTCCACCTGTCTGGCTTCCCCTGTTCCCAGCTGTCTCTGAGAATGGGACAATTAAGGTGGATTAAGGGATCTTGCCATCCCCTAAGCTTCATGGCAGGAATTGCGCTCCATTATCTGCCTCACATCAGCCAATTCATTTTTCATCATTAAACAAGTGTTCCTTGAGCACCTACTAAGTGCTTGGTGCTGTTCTAGGAGTGAACAGAGAAGAGTTTACATTTTACTATCTGAGAGAGATCACCGTGAAAGAAGCACAAATAAAATAAGGTTGATAAAGAATGTCTAGGAAGGAAGTTAGGAGGTGACCTCGAGTGGAGGGGTGTGAATTCAGCTGGGGCGGTCAGGTGTGAATTCAGCTGGGGCGGTCAGGTCTGAAAGGCCTAATGTAAGTGATAACACTGCTGCCTGTCATGAGTGGCCACAGGTGCCAGGCACTGAACTGAGCACTTTTTATTCAGCTCATTTAATGCTCACCATACCCAGTCAGACAAGCAATACTGCTGTGCCCACTTTACAGATGAGGAAAGCAGCATTCAGGGAGGCTAAATACACAGTCCCAGGTCACACAAAAAGGAGTGGTAGCAGACTCCAAATCCCAGAATCCTACCCAGCTGCATCACCTCCTGGGAATGGGCCAAGTGGCCAAGAGCCAAGACACCCAAGGCCATTTGACCCCATGGAGACCCTCAGGTTGTGCTCTCACCAACAACTCCCCACCCCTGCCCAATGCACACATGCGTTTCATGTATATTAGCTGGTTCTCTCCTTTTGCTCTAAGGGTTTAATTTTGTTGGAGCTGTATGAATTCTTGTGGCTAAATGTTTAGAAGGAGGAGAATTGAAAAAACAGTCAAGTACTACCTGGTCCAGGTAGTACTTGAACCAGTGAAAATCTCAGGGCACAGCATGGTAGCCAGTGTTCATACTGCTAGTGTGGAGTTCACCACGAAAGGTCAGGATACATGTAATAGCTCTGTGTAAGACGGACCACCACCACCACCACCACAACATGGACTGGAGTAGGACAATATACTTTAAAAGGATTTTCCACCAAAGTGGTAGGTGTACATGGTATTTGCTTCAACTGGCATATACCATGCTTACATAAAGAATTCACTTATTTCTAAGTGTTGAATTAAGGTATATTCTGAACTTTTGAACATATGTATACATGCTGCTGCTGCTGCTGCTAAGTCGCTATAGTCGTGTCCGACTCTGTGCAACTCCATGGACAGCAGCCCACCAGGCTCCTCCATCCACGGGATTCTCTAGGCAAGAATACTGGAGAATTGCCATTTCCTTCTCTGATATGTATACATATTTATATGCAAATATGTTTGTATATGGCTTTTCTATTTCACTTTGAAAGAAAGATACATAGATAATTAAAAAGTTCAACCTTTGCTTAAATTGTTGGAATTAAACTTTTTTTAAGAGCACATTTGCTTTCTAATAATATGGATCAACTTATTTTCTTTGTTCAAGGAAGCAGTAAATTCTTAGTAAATGAAGAAAGAATATGAAAGATTTTTTTCCTTTATAAGTTCCCCTAGTATTCTTTCTACAAAATCGCTTGACTAGAAGATTTCTCCTCTCTTAACATCTATTGTTTACCAACAGTTTTGTATGTAGATACATTTTTAGGGCTATTTTGTATGCATATGATCTCAGTCTATATTTAAAATAACTGAAAAGTATCCAGGAAGACCTAGACTTCTAAATATGCCTTGCCCTTTTCTGCTAACCCATGCTTGAAATTTTGCTGGTAGTTGATTTAGTCCTTTTATTGAAGCCTTATCCTCTGCAGCACAAATTTCTAAAATATATGCATTCTTGGGAGAGGTGGCGTATCAGTTTCTTTAACAGGAAAGCATGCACCAAATCATTTTTCTCTACAGAAAAGTTTTGTAACAATAGATTGTTCCTCTGCACGATGGAAACCCAAGGTCTGGAACAAGGAAGCTTTTAAAGGTTTGCTAGCCCAGTTCAGTTCAGTTCAGTTCAGTCGCTCAGTTGTGTCTGACTCTTTGTGACTCCATGGACTGCAGCATGCCGGGCTTCCCTGTCCATCGCCAACTCCCGGAGCTTACTCAAACTCATATCCATTGAGTCGGTGATGCCATACAACCATCTCATCCTCTGTCATCCCCTTCTCCTTCTGCCTTCAATCTTTCCCAGCATCAGGGTCTTTTCAAATGAGTCAGTTCTTCGCATCAGGTGGCCAAAGTATTGCAGTTTCAGCTTCAGCATCAGTCCTTCCAATGAACACCCAGGACTGGGTTCAGTACAATGAACACCCAGTCTCTTGTACGGCAAGGAGATCCAACCAGTCCATCCTAAAGAATCTCCTTGCAGTCCAAGGAACTCTCAAGAGTCTTCTCCAACACCACAGTTCAAAAGCATCAATTTTTCGGCACTCAGCTTTCTTTACAGTCCGACTTTCACATCCATACATGACTACTGGAAAAACCATAGCTTTGACTAGACAGAGATTTGTTGGCAAAGTAATGTCTCTGCTTTTTAATATGCTGTCTAGGTTGGTCATAACTTTT
Organism: Redunca redunca; assembly: GCA_006410935.1. Lineage (NCBI taxonomy): Eukaryota > Metazoa > Chordata > Mammalia > Artiodactyla > Bovidae > Redunca > Redunca redunca. The sequence continues at coordinate 171,850 of SJYQ01003056.1, read as the reverse complement.
CTTCCAAGGAGCAAGCATCTTTTAATTTCTTGGCTGCCCAAAGAGAGAAGAGAGCTGGACACTCTTGAGAGTAACATAAGCCCTAAGACTGGACTGTTAGTCCCTTCTGACTTAACCCTGTCCACGTTGTCTGAGAGAACAGCCAGAGTGCTCTTTTCCCCACCCCTTCTTGCATGCTAGATGCACCATCCTCATCTTTTTTTTACCCAGTCGTCCTCATCAGAGCAGCAGCCAACATCACGACGGGCCACACACTTTACACGCATAATGATCTTATTGAATCCTCCCTAAAGCTCTTTGTGGTGTTATCAACCTTGTTTTACAGAAAAACAAGTCAAAACCCAAGTTCTCACTATTAGTAAGTGATGGAATGGGATTTAGACCCAGGTCTACAAGGTTCCAGGCTCTCAGCCCTTTCTCATTCTGTCTCACAAATGGTCTTAATTCAATCGTGTTTGCCTACTTAGAGCAATTCAGGATTTTATCATTTTCCTCCTTAAAGAAACCTGAAATGTTATACACATTAAATAATGTGCTGTGCTTTGTTGCAATGATACTTTTTTGGACCAAGTATTACATGGGGTCAGTAAACTGTGGATTGAAAATGCTTGTGCTTACTTCCTCTCACTGTTCTGTTGTGGAGTCACTTTGCAGTGTCATCTGTTTGCTACTCTGGGCATCTCTATTCCTCTTAATTGATTTTATCTAATCTAGTAGTGTGCCAGAGAACAACAGCAAAAATCATGCTCCTTAAAATTGAGTGCAAATCAAAAGTAAAGAGACAGTGAATCAGGTCCTTAGGCTTCACTACAAATAAAATATATATAAGATTTGTAACATCTTTTGCAACTCAGTGTTTTGGTTATTTTAAATTTAGGATCATAGACTGTCAAAGTAGAAATTACTTTTAAGTCCTTATCTATTTTTTTTGACAATGGCCATCCTGCTGCTGCTGCTGCTAAGTCGCATCAGTCGTGTCTGACTCTGTGCGACCCCAGAGACGGCAGCCCACCAGGCTCTGCTGTCCCTGGGATTCTCCAGGTAAGAACACTGGAGTGCGTTGCCATTTCCTTCTCCAATGCATAAAAAGTGAAAGTGAAGTCGCTCAGTCATCTCCAACTCTTAGCGACCCCATGGACTGCAGCCCACCAGGCTCCTCCATCCATGGGATTTTCCAGGCAAGAGTACTGGAGTGGGGTGCCACTGCCTCCTCCTAATGGCCATCCTAACAGGTATAAAGTGATATCTCATTGTGGTTTTGATATACGTTTCATAAAATGTTGGTGATGTTGAGCATCTTTTCACACACTTAGTGGCTACTGTATATCCATTTTGGATAAATGCAAATTTATTCAAATCATTTATCCATTTTTTAAACTTCGTTTTTTGCTCAAATCACTTATCCATTTTTTTAACTGCATTTTTTGATATTTTGTTCTTGAGTTGAGATGCATTATGTATTTAGGATATTAACTCCTTATCAGATATATAAGGAGTTCAGTTCAGTTCAGTTCAGTCACTCAGTCGTGTCCGACTCTTTGCGACCCCATGAATCGCAGCACGCCAGGCCTCCCTGTCCATCACCAACTCCCGGAGTTCACTCAGACTCATGCCCATCGAGTCCGTGATGCCATCCAGCCATCTCATCCTCTGTCGTCCCCTTCTTCTCCTGCCCCCAATCCCTCCCAACATCAGAGTCTTTTCCAATGAGTCAACACTTCGCATGAGGTGGCCAAAGTACTGGAGTTTCAGCTTTAGCATCATTCCTTCCAAAGAAATCCCAGGGCTGATCTCCTTCAGAATGGACTGGTTGGATCTCCTTGCAGTCCAAGGGACCCTCAAGAGTCGTCTCCAACACCACAGTTCAAACGC